>CM051235.1:10331250-10483750 GCA_027917425.1 Gastrophryne carolinensis
AGATAGATAGATAGATAGATAGATAGATAGATATGAGGCATAAAGAAGGATATATATATATATGATGGAGATAGATAGAAAGATAGATAGATATTAAATAAATGAAAGGTAATAAAGAAGGAAAGATGGATTTATGATAGATAGATATAAAGATAAATATAAAGATAGAAAGAAGGATGGATGGGTGAATGGATAGGTAGGAGAGAGGAAAGAAGGAAATATCAATATATATAGTACAGTGTTGTAGGGAGCAAGAGATAGCGTCAGCTCAGTGTGACGGACTCTCAGCGACTCACACCATGGGCCTCATTTAAGAAGGGATAGCGTCAGGTAGTGGCTGGTTAATGACAGGTAGCGACTGGTGAACGCCGGACACGGCAGCAATTACACATTTATCAAGCAGAATCTGTTTAGCGACTGGGATAGCGCCATGTAGCGTCTGATTCATCATTTTCACAGCCTCAGCGAACAGCGCCGGCGGTCAGCCTTGCACAGCGCCAGGTATGACCTCTTGCTACCTGTCGCTCTCCCATACATTTCAATGGACGTTCTTTATTTCTTTTTAAAGAGGGTTTTTGTTATTTTTTTCTTCAAAAAATCTCAAATAATGCTGTGACCTCTTCTGGCATTGAAAAGCAGAATTTTGACAAATTTTTTTCAGCGCCAGAGATTTGTGAGGCTGTTTTTTTGCTGAATATGGTGTGAGTCGGTCGCTATGAGCAGTCGCTAACATACGCTCCCTTACAGCGCTGTACTGGTGAAATATCGACTCCTCACAATGTATTCAACATTACTAAACAGCGACTGAGTCGCTATAAACTAGCGACCCACAGCCGAGCACTGCAACTACTAGTGGGCGCTCTGAAAATGCTGCTACAGACGCTCATCTGTCGCTACCTGGCGTTAGTGATGAATCAGCCTGCATATTCAACAAAAATACAGACTTACACAGTGTCGGCGCTCTGGATCTGGGCGCTTTAGCATAGAGCACCAGACGCTGTGTGATTAAAGTCTGTTTTTGAACACATATCCACCTGTAACAAAGCAAACAATGCAAAGCAAAACCCTGTTTATACAGAAGAAAAGGAACGTCCATTGAAATGTAGAGCGACAGTGAAATGGGAGAGCGACAGTGAGCGAAAGGTAATACCTGGCGCTCTGGAAGCTAGAGCGCCGGCGCTATACGCTGAGCCACTTAGAATGATGAATCATACGCTACATGTCGATGTTAGAGTCGCTCACCATATTCGCTTTCATAAATGTGGTATTGCGTACAGCGCCCAGCATTCACCAGACGCTGCCTGCTGTTACGAGGCGCTACCTGGGGCTATCCCTTGATGAATAAACCCCATAGTATTAAATGGGAGTTCTTGCTTGTAGCGATAACCCTTATCGCCGGAGGGCTTCACCGCCCGAGATGTCCTTTTCCCAATCGTAAGAGGTGCTGCTGGAATTCCAGAGTCGTCCGTGAGGAAACAGGAACAGCCCTTACAAGGGCTAGTGAATTGTAATATAGCGTTTCCCCCAATAAGAGACAGAACTTCAGTATTGAGGGTGAAGGTGAAGTGTCTTTATTAGTGCCACTCTAGGCCTTATATACACAAGTCTCCTATTGCATGACACACACACCGACCAATAGCAGCAGGGCACACAATCCCTCAACTCTGCCGGTGACGCAATCAGCAATACAATAGAGACGTCTGTAATACAATCAATCCGAACAATGCCATTGTCTGTGACGTAATCAATTAACACAATGGCAGTTTATAATACAATCCAAACTACAATGACATTGCCTGTAACAGTATCAAAATACAATGACATTGTCTGGAACCTAATTAAGAAAAGGCCAGTGAATGACCCGGGGGGCAACTGAATAGTGATGACTAGAGATGAGCGAACTTTTGAAAAATTCGATTCGACTGATTCGCCGAATTTTCCGACAAAAATCGTTTCGACCCGAATAAATTCGCGACGAATCGCTATTAAAAACGGCTATTTCTGAGCCTCCTACAGCCTCAATAGGGTTGTAAACCATTCAGCCTTGCTGTAACACGCACAGGATGCGTGCTGGGTTTGTTAAATAATACTTTGAAGAAATATCACATGCAGATCAGAGGCATCGCTAATAGAATCGCAGAGCGGCACAATTGCAGAGAGTTGAAGTGGCATCACTATGAGGGGCAGAAGGAGCCCAAATATACACTGGAGTTGGCCTCAGGAGCCCAAAAATTGGATGAATCACACCCTGGAGTTGGCAGAAGTTGGCAGCAGCAGCAGGAGCCCAAATATACACTGGAGTTGGCTTCAGGAGCCCAAAAATTGGATGAATCACACCCTGGAGTTGGCAGAAGTTGGCAGCAGCAGGAGCAGGAGCCCAAATATACACTGGAGTTGGCCTCAGGAGCCCAAAAATTGGATGAATCACACCCTGGAGTTGGCAGAAGTTGGCAGCAGCAGCAGCAGGAGCCCAAATATACACTGGAGTTGGCCTCAGGAGCCCAAAAATTGGATGAATCACACCCTGGAGTTGGCAGGAGTTGACAGTAGTAGCAGCAGGAGCCCAAATATACACTGGAGTTGGCCTCAGGAGCCCAAAAATTGGATGAATCACACCCTGGAGTTGGCAGAAGTTGGCAGCAGCAGCAGCAGGAGCCCAAATATACACTGGAGTTGGCCTCAGGAGCCCAAAAATTGGATGAATCACACCCTGGAGTTGGCAGAAGTTGGCAGCAGCAGCAGCAGGAGCCCAAATATACACTGGAGTTGGCTTCAGGAGCCCAAAAATTGGATGAATCACACCCTGGAGTTGGCAGGAGTTGACAGTAGTAGCAGCAGGAGCCCAAATATACACTGGAGTTGGCTTCAGGAGCCCAAAAATTGGATGAATCACACCCTGGAGTTGGCAGAAGTTGGCAGCAGCAGCAGCAGGAGCCCAAATATACACTGGAGTTGGCCTCAGGAGCCCAAAAATTGGATGAATCACACCCTGGAGTTGGCAGAAGTTGGCAGTAGTAGCAGCAGGAGCCCAAATATACACTGGAGTTGGCCTCAGGAGCCCAAAAATTGGATGAATCACACCCTGGAGTTGGCAGAAGTTGGCAGTAGTAGCAGCAGGAGCCCAAATATACACTGGAGTTGGCTTCAGGAGCCCAAAAATTGGATGAATCACACCCTGGAGTTGGCAGAAGTTGGCAGTAGCAGCAGCAGGAGCCCAAATATACACTGGAGTTGGCTTCAGGAGCCCAAAAATTGGATGAATCACACCCTGGAGTTGGCAGGAGTTGAAAGTAGCAGCAGCAGGAGCCCAAATATACACTGGAGTTGGCCTCAGGAGCCCAAAAATTGGATGAATCACACCCTGGAGTTGGCAGGAGTTGACAGTAGCAGCAGCAGGAGCCCAAATATACACTGGAGTTGGCTTCAGGAGCCCAAAAATTGGATGAATCACACCCTGGAGTTGGCAGAAGTTGGCAGCAGCAGCAGCAGCAGGAGCCCAAATATACACTGGAGTTGGCTTCAGGAGCCCAAAAATTGGATGAATCACACCCTGGAGTTGGCAGGAGTTGACAGTAGCAGCAGCAGGAGCCCAAATATACACTGGAGTTGGCCTCAGGAGCCCAAAAATTGGATGAATCACACCCTGGAGTTGGCAGAAGTTGGCAGCAGCAGCAGCAGGAGCCCAAATATACACTGGAGTTGGCCTCAGGAGCCCAAAAATTGGATGAATCACACCCTGGAGTTGGCAGGAGTTGACAGTAGTAGCAGCAGGAGCCCAAATATACACTGGAGTTGGCTTCAGGAGCCCAAAAATTGGATGAATCACACCCTGGAGTTGGCAGAAGTTGGCAGCAGCAGCAGCAGGAGCCCAAATATACACTGGAGTTGGCTTCAGGAGCCCAAAAATTGGATGAATCACACCCTGGAGTTGGCAGAAGTTGGCAGCAGCAGCAGCAGGAGCCCAAATATACACTGGAGTTGGCTTCAGGAGCCCAAAAATTGGATGAATCACACCCTGGAGTTGGCAGAAGTTGGCAGCAGCAGCAGCAGCAGGAGCCCAAATATACACTGGAGTTGGCTTCAGGAGCCCAAAAATTGGATGAATCACACCCTGGAGTTGGCAGGAGTTGACAGTAGCAGCAGCAGGAGCCCAAATATACACTGGAGTTGGCCTCAGGAGCCCAAAAATTGGATGAATCACACCCTGGAGTTGGCAGAAGTTGGCAGCAGCAGCAGCAGGAGCCCAAATATACACTGGAGTTGGCCTCAGGAGCCCAAAAATTGGATGAATCACACCCTGGAGTTGGCAGGAGTTGACAGTAGTAGCAGCAGGAGCCCAAATATACACTGGAGTTGGCTTCAGGAGCCCAAAAATTGGATGAATCACACCCTGGAGTTGGCAGAAGTTGGCAGCAGCAGCAGCAGGAGCCCAAATATACACTGGAGTTGGCTTCAGGAGCCCAAAAATTGGATGAATCACACCCTGGAGTTGGCAGAAGTTGGCAGCAGCAGCAGCAGGAGCCCAAATATACACTGGAGTTGGCTTCAGGAGCCCAAAAATTGGATGAATCACACCCTGGAGTTGGCAGAAGTTGGCAGTAGTAGCAGCAGGAGCCCAAATATACACTGGAGTTGGCTTCAGGAGCCCAAAAATTGGATGAATCACACCCTGGAGTTGGCAGGAGTTGACAGTAGCAGCAGCAGGAGCCCAAATATACACTGGAGTTGGCCTCAGGAGCCCAAAAATTGGATGAATCACACCCTGGAGTTGGCAGGAGTTGACAGTAGTAGCAGCAGGAGCCCAAATATACACTGGAGTTGGCTTCAGGAGCCCAAAAATTGGATGAATCACACCCTGGAGTTGGCAGAAGTTGGCAGTAGCAGCAGCAGGAGCCCAAAAAATGGCCTAAAGACATAAATATGTTTTGCACCATTTGTAAAGTGTAAAACGTGGCACCATGCTGAATCTAGTCGCATGCATCAGGCATTGGTGGGTGGAAATCCTGGCTGATCCATCCCTGATTCATTTTGACAAAGGTGAGTCTCTCCACATTTTTAGTTGACAGACGAGTTCTCCTCGCCGTAACTATGGCCCCCGCCGCACTAAACACCCGCTCAGATGGCACGCTACTTGCCGGGCAGGACAGCTTTTCCAGGGCAAACTCTGCTAGTTGCGGCCACAAATCAAGTTTGGCTGCCCAGAAGTCCAGCGGATCCTCAAGGTGTGTTGGCATGGTCATGTCAAAGTATGACATGACCTGCTGGTTCAGGTCCTGCTCCAGGTCTTCCTGCTGCTCATGAGTAGCCTCACTATGCGGGTGTAGAAAGCTACTCATTAGCGACTGAAGACTGAGGCTGCTGCTGCTGATGGAGCTTCTGCTGCTGCTGCTGCCAACCCCCCCAGCGGCCATGGCAGTGGAAGGTGAGCGCAGAGGTCCCCTCGAGTCAGACCTGCGAGAGTATGGACCATGGCGCAGATAGGCATCGGCCAACTGCCTACGTAGAATGTCTTTGTAGTAGTTGAGTTTGTCCTCCCTCTCGGTGGGTTTAAAAAATGCCCCCATTTTGTGCCGGAAGCGAGGGTCCAATAAGGTGGACAGCCAGAAGTCATCCCGCCGACAGATGGAAACAATTCTGGGGTCACTACGCAAGCATGTGAGCATGCTTCGTGCCATTTGCGCAAGTGACTCGGATGGACTACCTGTCTCCATCTCCACTGCATACTGCCACGGTGTGCCCGGGTCCTCTGTCTCTCCTTCCTCAAAAACCTCTAGCTCCTCTGGCTGCTCCTGCTCCTCCTCTCCTGTCCGCTGACTAGATAAACCAGCCATTTCGCCAAGCCTAAACTGTGTTTCGCTGGGCAACTCCTCCTCCTCCTCTTCCTCCTCCTCCTCCTCCAGTTCAGCTCCAACGGGGTTCATGTGGCCGTAAGATGTAAACGCCATGTCTCCAGTGCCCTGACCAGCCATGGTTTCCAACATGTGCTGTAGTACATGAAGCAGTGGAATCACGTCGTTCATCCCGTAATCCTGCCGACTGACAAATAAAGTGGCTTCCTCAAAGGGCCTGAGCAAACGGCAGGTGTCACGTATGAGCTGCCACTGGTTGACATTGAAGTTACACAGGGGAGTCCCCCTATCTGCTTGGATCATCAGGAAATCCGTGATGGCTTTTCTCTGTTCATATAATCGGTCCAACATGTGAAGGGTGGAATTCCAACGGGTGGAAACATCGCAAATCAGACTATGTTGGGGGATACCATTCTGACGCTGTAGCTCAAGAAGGGTGTGTTTGGCGGTGTAGGAGTGGCTGAAGTGCATGCAAAGTTTCCGTGAAGTTGTTAGGATGTCCTGCAGATGGGGGGAACACTTCAGAAACCGCTTGACAACCAGATTGAAGACGTGAGCCATGCAGGGGGCATGGGTCAGGCTTCCTTGGCGCAGCGCAGACAAAATGTTCTTCCCATTGTCGGTAACCATGATTCCCATTTTAAGTTTTCTCGGAGTAAGCCATGTTTGGATTTCCTGATGAATACATTTAAGCAGTTCCTCCCCTGTGTGACTCCGTTCGCCAAGACAAACCATGTGAAGCACTGCGTGACACCTCCGTGCCCTGCACACATGGTAGACTGGAGGGGCACTGAGACTTGAGCCTACAGTGGAGGGTGAGGAGATGGCGGAGGATGAGGAGGCCGAGTCGCACGGTGTCACAGGCCCAATGGGCAGAGAGCGCGGAGGCCGAAGCGGCGTGACCTGTCCAAGTTGCTGCTGCAAAGGGACCACATTCACCCAGTGGGCCGTAAACGACATGTACTGCCCCTGACCGTAGTTACAGCTCCAGATGTCGGCGCTGCCATGTATTTTGCTACACACCGACAGGCTCAAGGACTGGCCCACCTTCTGTTCAACAAAAGTGTGCAGCGCTGGTACTGCCTTCTTGGCAAAGAAATGACGGCTTGGGACTCTCCACCTCGGCTCGGCACAAGCCATCAGTTCTCTGAAAGGTGCAGATTCCACCACCTGAAAAGGGAGCGACTGCAGCACCAGCAACTTGGACAGGAGCACATTCAGCTTCTGCGCCGTAGGATGAGTGGGCGCATACTGCTGTCTCTTGGACATGGCTTCGCTGATGGATTGCTGGCGGGATGCATGACTTGGAGGAGGAGGAGGAGGAGCAGGAGCGACAGAGGATGGGTGTGACGCACAGCTGCCTTCGGCTGAGGTGCTGGAGCCTTGGCTGGCAGAAATTGGGAGCTCACTTGGTGAGGAAGCAGACTGGACCACCCCTTGGGAGCCTCGGTTCTCCCAGGTCGTTTTATGGTGACGCATCATATGTTGACGCAGGGCCGTGGTGCCAACATTTGGACCCTGGCCACGCTTCACCTTTTGCCTACATATCTTGCATGTGGCCATGTTACCCTCCTGCGGATGCCTCAGGAAAAACTGCCACACTGCCGAGTAGCTACTTTTCCCACCCCCTGGCCTCACTGATTCACTGCTGCTGTTGCCAACTCCAGGAACCCCTGCTCCACTACCTCCCGATAAGGTAGACTGCCGCACAGCAGGTGCTCTACCCCGGCCCCGGCCGGCTCCAGCCTTTGGAATTGTGCCCCCATGCTGACTGCTACCACCTTGCTGCCTCAGCTGCTGACTCCGGGGCAACCTGCGCCCCTCTTCTCCTGATGATGACGATGAAGCCCCTTCATCACCCGGCTCCCAAGTGCGATCGGCTTCATCGTCATCATCATCATCATCACCGGGTTGTGGCTGTACGTCACTGATGTTCGTGGATTCGTCAACAGTGTCTGGCGCAGGAGCTGGAACGCTCGCAGCACCCACGACACTGTCCACATCACTATTTGTCTGCCTAGCTAAAGAAGCCACCTCCATTTCTTGGCTGGGCAGTAGCTGCTGACTGTCCTCCTGTATCTGATCGTCCTCCTCACTAAAGAGTGGAGCTGAACCCAAAGCATAGGATACGTCGCTGGGGGAGGGAACGGCGTAGGACAGAGGCAATGGGAGGACAGGGACTGCTCTCGGGGCATGCCAACTCAGGGTTGTGTCAGAGGAACCTACCGACCCTAGACTGGGGGTCTCAGATGTAAGTTGTGATGATGTTGTTGATGAGCGCGTCAGCCAATCTACCACGGCAGATGCGTTACTGGTGGAGACCCGACCGCTAGCAGATACTGGCAGATTAGGTCTCTCAGCGTGACTCCTGCTGCTACTGGCCCCCAGTCTGATGCGAGCTCTGCCTGCGGAATCTTGGCCTCTGCCACTCCTCTTTTCACTTCCAGGCACTTGTCTGCCCGACATAGTCTAACTGGCGTGGTAGTAGGTGATATTTTAAGAACCCCCAGGCAGCAGTGGGTCTATATAAAACAGAATATAATGCACACCAAAAGTGAGCAGTAACACTCAGCCTCCAACAGGCCTGCTTAGTGTAAATAAGAGAGCTGCTTAGTGTAAATAAAGAGGGGTATGCTATGTTACAGAATGGGATGCCTCAACAGAAGTGCACCTGGCAGGCAGCAGTAAGCCTATGCCCAGCAAAAGTGTGTTATAATATAAATATAATAAGAGCAAATGCTTATATGGTCTTAAACAGAGGCTGCTTTAGTCACAGAATGGGATGCCCTGGGCAGGAATGGACCTGGCAGGGTCCAGTAGGGCTTTGGCCAGCAAAAGTGTCTTTATCAGGCTAATTTCAAATATGATAAGAGCAAATGCTTATATGGTCTTAAACAGAGGCTGCTGTAGTCACAGAATGGGATGCCCCGGGCAGGAATCGACCTGGCAGGGTCCAGTAGGGCTTTGGCCAGCAAAAGTGTCTTTATCAGGCCTGATTTCTATGAGAATAAGTGCAAATGTTTATTATGCTATTAAATAGAGGCTGCTTTAGTCACAGAATGGGATGCCAGTGCCACAAAAACCAGAGAGCATGCACAGCAAAAGTGTCTTTATCAGGCCTGATTTCTATGAGAATAAGTGCAAATGTTTATTATGCTATTAAATAGAGGCTGCTTTAGTCACAGAATGGGATGCCAGTGCCACAAAAACCAGAGAGCATGCACAGCAAAAGTGTCTTTATCAGGCCTGATTTCTATGAGAATAAGTGCAAATGTTTATTATGCTATTAAATAGAGGCTGCTTTAGTCACAGAATGGGATGCCAGTGCCACAAAAACCAGAGAGCATGCACAGCAAAAGTGTCTTTATCAGGCCTGATTTCTATGAGAATAAGTGCAAATGTTTATTATGCTATTAAATAGAGGCTGCTTTAGTCACGGAATGGGATGCCAGTGCCACAAAAACCAGAGAGCATGCACAGCAAAAGTGTCTTTATCAGGCCTGATTTCTATGAGAATAAGTGCAAATGTTTATTATGCTATTAAATAGAGGCTGCTTTAGTCACAGAATGGGATGCCAGTGCCACAAAAACCAGAGAGCATGCACAGCAAAAGTGTCTTTATCAGGCCTGATTTCTATGAGAATAAGTGCAAATGTTTATTATGCTATTAAATAGAGGCTGCTTTAGTCACAGAATGGGATGCCAGTGCCACAAAAACCAGAGAGCATGCACAGCAAAAGTGTCTTTATCAGGCCTGATTTCTATGAGAATAAGTGCAAATGTTTATTATGCTATTAAATAGAGGCTGCTTTAGTCACGGAATGGGATGCCAGTGCCACAAAAACCAGAGAGCATGCACAGCAAAAGTGTCTTTATCAGGCCTGATTTCTATGAGAATAAGTGCAAATGTTTATTATGCTATTAAATAGAGGCTGCTTTAGTCACAGAATGGGATGCCAGTGCCACAAAAACCAGAGAGCATGCACAGCAAAAGTGTCTTTATCAGGCCTGATTTCTATGAGAATAAGTGCAAATGTTTATTATGCTATTAAATAGAGGCTGCTTTAGTCACAGAATGGGATGCCAGTGCCACAAAAACCAGAGAGCATGCACAGCAAAAGTGTCTTTATCAGGCCTGATTTCTATGAGAATAAGTGCAAATGTTTATTATGCTATTAAATAGAGGCTGCTTTAGTCACGGAATGGGATGCCAGTGCCACAAAAACCAGAGAGCATGCACAGCAAAAGTGTCTTTATCAGGCCTGATTTCTATGAGAATAAGTGCAAATGTTTATTATGCTATTAAATAGAGGCTGCTTTAGTCACAGAATGGGATGCCAGTGCCACAAAAACCAGAGAGCATGCACAGCAAAAGTGTCTTTATCAGGCCTGATTTCTATGAGAATAAGTGCAAATGTTTATTATGCTATTAAATAGAGGCTGCTTTAGTCACGGAATGGGATGCCAGTGCCACAAAAACCAGAGAGCATGCACAGCAAAAGTGTCTTTATCAGGCCTGATTTCTATGAGAATAAGTGCAAATGTTTATTATGCTATTAAATAGAGGCTGCTTTAGTCACAGAATGGGATGCCAGTGCCACAAAAACCAGAGAGCATGCACAGCAAAAGTGTCTTTATCAGGCCTGATTTCTATGAGAATAAGTGCAAATGTTTATTATGCTATTAAATAGAGGCTGCTTTAGTCACGGAATGGGATGCCAGTGCCACAAAAACCAGAGAGCATGCACAGCAAAAGTGTCTTTATCAGGCCTGATTTCTATGAGAATAAGTGCAAATGTTTATTATGCTATTAAATAGAGGCTGCTTTAGTCACGGAATGGGATGCCAGTGCCACAAAAACCAGAGAGCATGCACAGCAAAAGTGTCTTTATCAGGCCTGATTTCTATGAGAATAAGTGCAAATGGTTATTATGCTATTAAATAGAGGCTGCTTTAGTCACAGAATGGGATGCCAGTGCCACAAAAACCAGAGAGCATGCACAGCAAAAGTGTCTTTATCAGGCCTGATTTCTATGAGAATAAGTGCAAATGTTTATTATGCTATTAAATAGAGGCTGCTTTAGTCACGGAATGGGATGCCAGTGCCACAAAAACCAGAGAGCATGCACAGCAAAAGTGTCTTTATCAGGCCTGATTTCTATGAGAATAAGTGCAAATGTTTATTATGCTATTAAATAGAGGCTGCTTTAGTCACGGAATGGGATGCCAGTGCCACAAAAACCAGAGAGCATGCACAGCAAAAGTGTCTTTATCAGGCCTGATTTCTATGAGAATAAGTGCAAATGGTTATTATGCTATTAAATAGAGGCTGCTTTAGTCACAGAATGGGATGCCAGTGCCACAAAAACCAGAGAGCATGCACAGCAAAAGTGTCTTTATCAGGCCTGATTTCTATGAGAATAAGTGCAAATGTTTATTGTGCTATTAAATAGAGGCTGCTTTAGTCACAGAATGGGATGCCAGTGCCACAAAAACCAGAGAGCATGCACAGCAAAAGTGTCTTTATCAGGCCTGATTTCTATGAGAATAAGTGCAAATGTTTATTATGCTATTAAATAGAGGCTGCTTTAGTCACAGAATGGGATGCCAGTGCCACAAAAACCAGAGAGCATGCACAGCAAAAGTGTCTTTATCAGGCCTGATTTCTATGAGAATAAGTGCAAATGTTTATTATGCTATTAAATAGAGGCTGCTTTAGTCACAGAATGGGATGCCAGTGCCACAAAAACCAGAGAGCATGCACAGCAAAAGTGTCTTTATCAGGCCTGATTTCTATGAGAATAAGTGCAAATGTTTATTATGCTATTAAATAGAGGCTGCTTTAGTCACGGATGGGATGCCAGTGCCACAAAAACCAGAGAGCATGCACAGCAAAAGTGTCTTTATCAGGCCTGATTTCTATGAGAATAAGTGCAAATGTTTATTATGCTATTAAATAGAGGCTGCTTTAGTCACAGAATGGGATGCCAGTGCCACAAAAACCAGAGAGCATGCACAGCAAAAGTGTCTTTATCAGGCCTGATTTCTATGAGAATAAGTGCAAATGTTTATTATGCTATTAAATAGAGGCTGCTTTAGTCACGGAATGGGATGCCAGTGCCACAAAAACCAGAGAGCATGCACAGCAAAAGTGTCTTTATCAGGCCTGATTTCTATGAGAATAAGTGCAAATGTTTATTATGCTATTAAATAGAGGCTGCTTTAGTCACAGAATGGGATGCCAGTGCCACAAAAACCAGAGAGCATGCACAGCAAAAGTGTCTTTATCAGGCCTGATTTCTATGAGAATAAGTGCAAATGTTTATTATGCTATTAAATAGAGGCTGCTTTAGTCACGGAATGGGATGCCAGTGCCACAAAAACCAGAGAGCATGCACAGCAAAAGTGTCTTTATCAGGCCTGATTTCTATGAGAATAAGTGCAAATGTTTATTATGCTATTAAATAGAGGCTGCTTTAGTCACAGAATGGGATGCCAGTGCCACAAAAACCAGAGAGCATGCACAGCAAAAGTGTCTTTATCAGGCCTGATTTCTATGAGAATAAGTGCAAATGTTTATTATGCTATTAAATAGAGGCTGCTTTAGTCACAGAATGGGATGCCAGTGCCACAAAAACCAGAGAGCATGCACAGCAAAAGTGTCTTTATCAGGCCTGATTTCTATGAGAATAAGTGCAAATGTTTATTATGCTATTAAATAGAGGCTGCTTTAGTCACAGAATGGGATGCCAGTGCCACAAAAACCAGAGAGCATGCACAGCAAAAGTGTCTTTATCAGGCCTGATTTCTATGAGAATAAGTGCAAATGTTTATTATGCTATTAAATAGAGGCTGCTTTAGTCACAGAATGGGATGCCAGTGCCACAAAAACCAGAGAGCATGCACAGCAAAAGTGTCTTTATCAGGCCTGATTTCTATGAGAATAAGTGCAAATGGTTATTATGCTATTAAATAGAGGCTGCTTTAGTCACAGAATGGGATGCCAGTGCCACAAAAACCAGAGAGCATGCACAGCAAAAGTGTCTTTATCAGGCCTGATTTCTATGAGAATAAGTGCAAATGTTTATTATGCTATTAAATAGAGGCTGCTTTAGTCACGGAATGGGATGCCAGTGCCACAAAAACCAGAGAGCATGCACAGCAAAAGTGTCTTTATCAGGCCTGATTTCTATGAGAATAAGTGCAAATGTTTATTATGCTATTAAATAGAGGCTGCTTTAGTCACAGAATGGGATGCCAGTGCCACAAAAACCAGAGAGCATGCACAGCAAAAGTGTCTTTATCAGGCCTGATTTCTATGAGAATAAGTGCAAATGGTTATTATGCTATTAAATAGAGGCTGCTTTAGTCACAGAATGGGATGCCAGTGCCACAAAAACCAGAGAGCATGCACAGCAAAAGTGTCTTTATCAGGCCTGATTTCTATGAGAATAAGTGCAAATGTTTATTATGCTATTAAATAGAGGCTGCTTTAGTCACGGAATGGGATGCCAGTGCCACAAAAACCAGAGAGCATGCACAGCAAAAGTGTCTTTATCAGGCCTGATTTCTATGAGAATAAGTGCAAATGTTTATTGTGCTATTAAATAGAGGCTGCTTTAGTCACAGAATGGGATGCCAGTGCCACAAAAACCAGAGAGCATGCACAGCAAAAGTGTCTTTATCAGGCCTGATTTCTATGAGAATAAGTGCAAATGGTTATTATGCTATTAAATAGAGGCTGCTTTAGTCACAGAATGGGATGCCAGTGCCACAAAAACCAGAGAGCATGCACAGCAAAAGTGTCTTTATCAGGCCTGATTTCTATGAGAATAAGTGCAAATGTTTATTATGCTATTAAATAGAGGCTGCTTTAGTCACGGAATGGGATGCCAGTGCCACAAAAACCAGAGAGCATGCACAGCAAAAGTGTCTTTATCAGGCCTGATTTCTATGAGAATAAGTGCAAATGTTTATTATGCTATTAAATAGAGGCTGCTTTAGTCACAGAATGGGATGCCAGTGCCACAAAAACCAGAGAGCATGCACAGCAAAAGTGTCTTTATCAGGCCTGATTTCTATGAGAATAAGTGCAAATGTTTATTATGCTATTAAATAGAGGCTGCTTTAGTCACAGAATGGGATGCCAGTGCCACAAAAACCAGAGAGCATGCACAGCAAAAGTGTCTTTATCAGGCCTGATTTCTATGAGAATAAGTGCAAATGTTTATTATGCTATTAAATAGAGGCTGCTTTAGTCACGGAATGGGATGCCAGTGCCACAAAAACCAGAGAGCATGCACAGCAAAAGTGTCTTTATCAGGCCTGATTTCTATGAGAATAAGTGCAAATGTTTATTATGCTATTAAATAGAGGCTGCTTTAGTCACAGAATGGGATGCCAGTGCCACAAAAACCAGAGAGCATGCACAGCAAAAGTGTCTTTATCAGGCCTGATTTCTATGAGAATAAGTGCAAATGTTTATTATGCTATTAAATAGAGGCTGCTTTAGTCACGGAATGGGATGCCAGTGCCACAAAAACCAGAGAGCATGCACAGCAAAAGTGTCTTTATCAGGCCTGATTTCTATGAGAATAAGTGCAAATGTTTATTATGCTATTAAATAGAGGCTGCTTTAGTCACGGAATGGGATGCCAGTGCCACAAAAACCAGAGAGCATGCACAGCAAAAGTGTCTTTATCAGGCCTGATTTCTATGAGAATAAGTGCAAATGGTTATTATGCTATTAAATAGAGGCTGCTTTAGTCACAGAATGGGATGCCAGTGCCACAAAAACCAGAGAGCATGCACAGCAAAAGTGTCTTTATCAGGCCTGATTTCTATGAGAATAAGTGCAAATGTTTATTATGCTATTAAATAGAGGCTGCTTTAGTCACAGAATGGGATGCCAGTGCCACAAAAACCAGAGAGCATGCACAGCAAAAGTGTCTTTATCAGGCCTGATTTCTATGAGAATAAGTGCAAATGTTTATTATGCTATTAAATAGAGGCTGCTTTAGTCACAGAATGGGATGCCAGTGCCACAAAAACCAGAGAGCATGCACAGCAAAAGTGTCTTTATCAGGCCTGATTTCTATGAGAATAAGTGCAAATGTTTATTATGCTATTAAATAGAGGCTGCTTTAGTCACAGAATGGGATGCCAGTGCCACAAAAACCAGAGAGCATGCACAGCAAAAGTGTCTTTATCAGGCCTGATTTCTATGAGAATAAGTGCAAATGTTTATTATGCTATTAAATAGAGGCTGCTTTAGTCACAGAATGGGATGCCAGTGCCACAAAAACCAGAGAGCATGCACAGCAAAAGTGTCTTTATCAGGCCTGATTTCTATGAGAATAAGTGCAAATGTTTATTATGCTATTAAATAGAGGCTGCTTTAGTCACAGAATGGGATGCCAGTGCCACAAAAACCAGAGAGCATGCACAGCAAAAGTGTCTTTATCAGGCCTGATTTCTATGAGAATAAGTGCAAATGTTTATTATGCTATTAAATAGAGGCTGCTTTAGTCACAGAATGGGATGCCTCACAGCAGACTTAAGATCAGTTCAGTATATATGCACAGTTAGTTACTATAAGCAGCCTGAAAACGCTAACAAAGGCTGGATGAAAAAAAAAAATTCTCCCTGTCAGCCAGCTCCGTTTTTCCTACCTTTCCCTGGCTTTCTGTCTGTCTCCTGTCTGTCTCCTGCCTGTCTCCTGCCTGTCTCCAGCCTGTCCCTGTCTGTCCCTGTCTCCAGCCTGTCTCCAGCCTGTCTAACTGCCTCAGCTACACAGCGTTCTGTCTGTCTGTCACGAATGCAATAGAGAAATGAGGAAAAGCAAGATGGCCGCCGTTAAATACCGCTGTGTGACGTCACCGGGCTTGCTGGCTGCTGATAGGCTGCATGTGACTGCCCCAGCTTGCACTGGCGCGGGATACATGTCCAGACATGTCCCGCCCGCCATCTTAGAATGCCTGTAATGTAAATGAATGGATGTTAAAGGAAAACTTCGAGTGATCGAATCGCGGGGAAATTCGGATTCGATCCGAATCGAATTTTTCCTGAAATTCGGATCGAATCCGGGTTCGTCCGGATCGATTCGCTCATCCCTAGTGATGACATCCAAAAGACAGAGCGTCTGTCACATTGCTCTCAAAAAATAGATTTTTTGCCTAAGCGAGAACCCTGTCTTTTATTTTAATCAGCAAAATGTTCTTCATATGGCCTTTAGATGGTTGTCTTCTTGCGTTTATTTGGCTGCTTTAGGGCCTTATTTAACAAGGGATAGCGCCAGGTAGCGAATGGTGAGCGAACAGTAATGAAGCTCACCGCCACGAGAACGTCGGCTCCCCTCCGCAATCACACATTTATCAAGCCGATCCTGCTTAGCGACTGACAAAGCGCCAGATAGCGAATCATTCATCATTATTCCAGCCTCAGCCCACAGCGCCAGCGAGTGACCTTGAACTGCGACAGGTATGACCTCTCGCTACCTGGCGCTCTCCAATGCATTTCAATGGAGCAATCTTTAAATATTCTTAATTAATTGTTATGAATGTTTTTTTTTTTTTTTTTTTTTTTTTTTTTTAAATGGCAAAAATTCTGTGACCACTTCTGCAATGTTAGATTTCTTTTTTAAGGTAAAAAAAAAAAAAAAAAAAAATAAAAAAATTGTGCAGAATTGATATTACAGGTCTGATATTAATGTATTCATATTACAAAATGTTTATAAAAACATGTTTTTTTCCCAAAAATATGGTTGTTTGGGGGTTAAAAAACTACTTTTAACCCATCGCCGCCAGAGCTCTGGGGTTTAAACATGCATTTCACAGCGCGAGAATTTTTTGAGCGTGATTTGTTAATGAATATGCTGGGAGCCGTTCGCTATGGCCATTCGCTGTCATGCGCTCCCATACAGCGCGGAACCTGTCAAACAGCGACTCCTAACCCCGTATTCAACATTACTGCACACCGACACACAGCGGAACAACGGCCAAGCACAGCGAATACTAGCGGGCGCTGTGAAAATACTGCTACTGTCGCTCATCTGTCGCTACCTGGCGCTATTAATGAATCGGCCTCCCAGTTGCTTTTCAGGAACCATGGGCCAGGGACCACCCCCACCCAAAAGAAAATAGATTTGGACTGGGATTAAGGTGCAAAACTGAAATAAATAAAAAATGTGGCAGATTCCTTGAACAATATTAGCAAATCTAGGAATGGTCCACAGAGGTCCACATACGTGATCCAAGATTTGGAGCTTTAGGTGGTGCTCCGCAGCTTCTCTAATGGCCAATTCCCAAAAGAAACAGTTTTTGGCAGATTGCTCCACTCATTTGTATCTGTATGTAAATGAGGACTGACAATTAATTGCAACATTCCAGAATGAGGCCCCAGATCGCTGCCAATATTCACACCGGCGTCTTTAGGTCCAATTTCCGTTGCCAGACATTGTTGGCTTTCTAATGCAATTCTGCTGGGAAATTTCGAAATCTTCGGCCGTTGCTCTGCCAGAAAGGTGAGCTGGATCTCCTCCACCAAACCCGCTCGGCCCGGCCAGGTTCTCCTTCGAGGTTCTTGTCTCTTGGACGTCAATCATAGACCTCTTGAAACATGTGCCGACATTAATTAAAATGTTACATATGGTGCCTTCACATGGGAGCGATCTATCGGTGGCTGCGGCCACTCAGCCAAGCTTATCAAGAAAATGTCAAAATATCAAGCCAAGAATATTAGCAAACGACGTCTCCTTTGCTTTACTTTTAATTAGAACAGAAAGTCAAGAAGTCAGGAGGAACAGCCAGGAAGTGGTAATGCTGCAAAGCTGGACTCATACAGGAAGCTATATGGAGACAGCTGGGCAATGGTTCTTAACAGGGAAGGTGTCATCCTTTCCTTCTTTTCCCCTTTTGTCATTCCTTCTTTTCTTTCAATGTGATTCCTTTATTTCTCTGTCATTCGTTTCTTTTGCATGCCTGTCTCTTTCACGGCTCACCTGCCCCAAGCCTGTGACCCTGCTCACCTGCCCCAAGCCTGTGACCCTGCTCACCTGCCCCAAGCCTGTGACCCTGCTCACCTGCCCCAAGCCTGTGACCCTGCTCACCTGCCCCAAGCCTGTGAATCTGCTCACCTGCACCAAGCCTGTGACTCGGCTCACCTGCCCCCAGCCTGTGACTCGGCTCACCTGCCCCCAGCCTGTGACTCGGCTCACCTGCCCCCAGCCTGTGACTCGGCTCACCTGCCCCCAGCCTGTGTCTCTGCTCCCCTGTCACCAGCCTGTGACTCTGGTTACCTGCCTCCAGGCTGTGACTCTGCACACCTGCCCCCAGCCTGTGACTCTGCTCACCTGCCCCCAGCCTGTTACTCTGCTCACCTGCCCCCAGCCTGTTACTCTGATCACATGCCCCCACCCTGTGACTCTGCTCACCTGTCCCCAGCCTGCAACTCTGCTCACCTGTTTCCACCCTGTTACTCCACTCACCTATTCCAAGCCCAAGCTTAGACTCCATTTTAAGTTGAAACCAAACATCTTTTCAACTTCCGATTCTCATCTAACTGCCACCTCAGTCCCGAAATAAAAAGGAAGACCTTGGCTGTATTTTATCTTTATCATTTGTAGACATGTCACTGGAGAAGTGGTCGAGGGGGTGTACATTTCACCTAGGTTACTACGCTGGGTGAGATGGTAAGTCCAGGATTGATTTGTTTCCCAGCAGTGGTATGCTGCTGAGGTGTTGTTCAATTTTGCCGGGCCTGGATTTATATGGAATGGCAGGTAGGTTTGGTAGAGGGACCTGTCATTCCACACCCCTCCGATCCTGTTTGGGTTTTGAATCAGGTGAGCTCTGATCCTAATTAGCCTGGGAGGTAAAAGCTCTGCAGAGACTGCAGGCTATTGCTCTCAGCCAGAAATGAACAGCCTATGTGTGTGTGAAGGAAGCTGCGAACGCAGCCACTGCTGGAGCTAAAAACTCACCCTGCGATGTCCAGGCGAACGCTGTGTTTTAAAAGTGTCAGCTAGGTGAGAAGAACCTGCTAGTAAGCGCCCAGACGGGCTAGGTCTTTATTTTGTTTTGTACACTAAAGAAGCACGCTGCTGCTGTATGTTTTGTTTACTGGACTGTTTATGCCATGAATAAACGCCAAGACCTGCTTTTATAACACCTAAGTCTGTCGTGAACTGTGTCCAAACACACCATCCCCCGGGAAGATCCCTACAATTGGTGCTGCGGAGCTGGCAAAACGGTTGCTAGGGGCAACGGTGTGGACAGACTTGGCTACAGCTGCTTATGTCTTGGGTGAAAGCTGCAACTACACTCCAAGAACAGTCGGGCAACATGGAGGAGATGCTGAAGCAGTTTATGCAAGTAAGTTTGCAACAACAACAGGCTCAGATAGAGGCCAATAGACAACAACAACAGGCTCAGATAGAGGCCAATAGACGACATGAACAGGCTCAGATAGAGGCCAACAGACGACATGAACAGACCATGGCTGCCCAACAACAACTTATTGAACACCTGATAGCAAAACAAGAGGCGCCTGTGGTTGCCAACCCCCAGTCAGTGGTGCGAGCCGCTCCAGAGACTTTTGATGTGAGAAGAGCTGTGCAGCGAGCACTGCAAAAGATGACTGCTGAGGACGATGTTGAGGCCTTCCTAACTGTGTTTGAGCGTGTGGCTGAGCGAGAGAAGTTACCAGTCGCTGAGTGGGCAGAGGTAATTGCGCCCTATTTAACAGGGGAACCTCAAAAGGCCTACTATGACCTCAGTGAGCAAGAGGTTAAGGACTATACTCGGCTAAAAGCGGAGATACTTGCCCGACTAGGCGTTACTACTGCGGTCCGTGCCAGGAGGGTACGCAACTGGAGCTACAGTTTGGACAAATCGGCAAGGTCCCAGATGTATGACCTGATCCATTTGGCGAGAAAGTGGTTGGAGCCAGACTCTTCTTCTCCTGCACAGATCCTAGAGAGGGTTGTGATGGATCGCTACCACCGAGCACTTCCTGCTGACCTGCAACGCTGGGTGGGACAAGGTGACCCTAAGAATGCAAACGAACTTGTCAACCTTGTGGAGAGGTTCCAGGCGACTGAGGACTACCTCCGTGATGTTTCTGCAGCCCCCTCACCTCCCCGGAGTGCCAGATCTGTGCCATCAGCTGGTAAGAGACTTCCATCTATTGGGGGAGTGTGGAGGGGTGCTGAGGGAGGAAAAAGGGCTCAAGTGGTGTCTCAGGGGCAAAAGACTGGGGATGGTCCCGGGTGGCTAAGTGGCCCTAAAAAGGACTCCTGGCCAAGGAGAACAGGCTCTATCCAGTGCTGGAGATGCCATGAGACGGGACACGTGTCTGCCCATTGCCCTCTTACCACTGAGCCCATGGAATGTGAGGCTAATCGACGTCAGTCGCTATTTGCGGAACCATCTTGTGTTGCAGTTCCTGGACTAGAGACTGAACCGCAAATCTGCGACATTACAATTAATGACTTTCCTGTTAAGGCGTTGCTGGACTCAGGAAGCCTCGTAACCTTGGTGCATGCCAGCCTGGTGGCTGGCGACTTTGAGTGTAAAAAGCATATGAGTGTTGTTTGTATACATGGGGATACAAAAGTGTACCCTATAGTGCTGGCTGAAGTCGGGACTGAACAAGGCACCGTACAATATGAAGTGGGTGTGGTTAAAAACCTCATGCATAACGTAATATTGGGGCGCGATTTTCCATTATTCTGGGCTCTCTGGGGAAAAAGAAAATCCCCCGAAAGGAGTGAGGATACTCCTAAGGTTGTTGCATTGCCCCCTGTAAATGATAAAAGTGTGCAGGATGAAAATGATTGTTTTCCTTTGCAGGTCCTGGCTGGAGAGGAGGAGGCTCCTCCCACTGAGCAAAATATACCAGACTTAGAGGTGTCTAGGGATAATTTTGGGACTGCACAGTTACAGGACCCCACTCTCAAAAATGCGAGAGAGCAGGTTTCTGTCATGAATGGGGTACCTCAGGAACCAGATGCTGAGAAAAGATTTCCACATTTTTCTGTGACTAATGATCTTTTCTATAGAGTCACTAAGATTAAGGATGAGATTGTGGAACAGCTTCTGGTGCCTAAGCCGTACCGGCGTCAGGTGCTGGACATGGCACATAACCATGTTCTTGGGGGACACTTGGGGACTGACAAAACGCAGGAGAGGGTTCTCCAGAGGTTCTACTGGCCGGCGATATATAATGATATTAAAAAGCACTGCGAGTCGTGCCCCACATGTCAGCTTAGTGCCCCAGTGTCACATTTTCGCAGTCCTTTGATTTCGCTCCCTATTATAGAGGTGCCTTTTGAGCGTATAGCCATGGATTTAGTGGGTCCCATTGTAAAATCCGCTAGAGGACACCAATATATTCTGGTGGTCATGGATTATGCGACCCGCTATCCTGAAGCTGTGCCCTTAAGAAACACCGCATCTAAAACAATTGCACGTGAGTTGTTTTATATGTTCTCTAGGACTGGAATCCCCAAAGAAATCCTGACTGACCAAGGTACACCCTTTATGTCAAAGGTGATGAAGGAGTTATGCAAACTATTTAAAATCTCACCCATCCGTACCTCTGTATACCACCCCCAGACGGACGGATTGGTGGAGAGATTTAACAAAACTTTGAAACATATGTTGAAAAAAGTGGTGGAAAAAGATGGCCGTGACTGGGATCATTTGTTACCCTACCTCATGTTTGCTATTAGGGAAGTGCCCCAAGCGTCCACAGGGTTCTCACCATTTGAGTTGGTCTATGGCCGTCACCCTAGGGGTCTACTGGACATTGCAAAAGAGACATGGGAGAGCGAGTCCACCCCATACAAGAGCGTTATTGAACATGTAGCACAAATGCAGGACCGTATAGCCGCTGTAATGCCCCTAGTAAGGGAACACCTCCAGAGGGCGCAAGAGGCCCAAAGTAGAATCTACAACCGGTCTGCAAGAATCAGGACATTTAACCCAGGCGATAGGGTCCTTATACTAGTTCCCACTGTTGAGAGTAAATTCCTGGCGAAGTGGCAAGGTCCCTATGAGATTGTGGAAAAGGTCAGTGAGGTGAACTACAAGGTGCACCAACCAGGTAGAAGGAAGCCTTTCCAAGTTTACCACGTAAACTTGATTAAGCTCTGGAAAGACAGGGAATCCTTGGGGGCGACAAATACTGTTAATAATTTGTCACAACCAATCCCTCCAGTCAAGGTTGGTGATACCCTATCAGTGTCACAGAAACAGGAGGTTCAGGAATTTTTACAGAAAAACAAAGACAAGTTTTCTGACCTTCCAGGGCGTACACACCTCATCTGTCATCACATTGAAACTGAGCCTAGAAGCAGAGTAAACCTCAAGCCCTATAGGATCCCAGAAGCCCGTAGGGAAGCCGTATCTGCCGAGGTAAAACGTATGCTTGATCTGGGAGTAATTGAGGTGTCACAGAGTGAATGGTCCAGCCCGATTGTATTAATCCCAAAGCCTAATGGAACTTGGAGGTTCTGTAACGATTTCAGAAAGTTGAATGAGATCTCAAAATTTGATGCCTATCCTATGCCCAGGGTAGATGAGTTGATTGAGAAGTTGGGTAATGCCAGGTACATAACCACCCTCGATCTCACAAAGGGCTACTGGCAGATTCCACTTACTGATGAGGCTAAAGAGAAAACTGCATTCTCCACCCCTGATGGGCTATTCCAGTATGTAGTGATGCCGTTCGGGTTACATGGAGCACCTGCGACTTTCCAGAGGTTGATGGACTTGATTTTGCGACCACATCGTGATTACTCAGCTGCCTACCTCGATGATGTGGTCATTTTTAGCCCTGATTGGGAAAGTCACCTCTGTAAGGTACAGGCCGTATTGGATACCATAAGTGATGCAGGATTGACCATAAATGCCGAGAAGTGTGCAATAGCCCTAGAAGAGGCCAAGTATCTGGGCTACATTATTGGAAGAGGGTTGATTAAGCCACAGCTAAATAAAGTGGAGGCAATACAGAATTGGCCAAAACCCCTGACAAAGAAACAGGTCAGAGCTTTCCTTGGTATTACGGGCTATTACCGTAGATTTGTGCCGAACTTTGCCTCAGTTGCTGCTCCCCTAACTGACTTGACCAAGGGCGGAAAGAGAGCCATGATCACGTGGACTCCAGAGGCCGAGAAGGCTTTCCAAAGCCTTAAATCTGCCTTGTGCCAACAACCTGTGTTAGTTACCCCCGATTTCAGGCGAGAATTTCTGGTCCAGACAGATGCTTCTAACACAGGCTTAGGTGCAGTACTCTCACAAGTAGTAAATGGTGAGGAGCATCCGGTGATGTACTTGAGTAGAAAGCTAACCCCGGCCGAAAAAAATTATGCCATTGTGGAGCGAGAGTGTTTGGCAGTGAAGTGGGCCCTCGAATCCCTAAAATATTACTTACTAGGCAGGAAATTCAAGTTAGTGACAGACCATGCCCCCCTAACATGGATGAAGTTAAACAAGGAGAGAAACGCAAGAGTGACTAGATGGTTTCTGTCCCTACAAAACTTTAATTTCACTGTGGAACACAGGCCGGGGAAATTACAAGCAAATGCTGACGCATTGTCGAGGGTACATTGTCTGTGGGGACAAAATGCTCAGCCCTCCGGTCTGAAAAAGAGGGGGGGGATATGTAGACATGTCACTGGAGAAGTGGTCGAGGGGGTGTACATTTCACCTAGGTTACTACGCTGGGTGAGATGGTAAGTCCAGGATTGATTTGTTTCCCAGCAGTGGTATGCTGCTGAGGTGTTGTTCAATTTTGCCGGGCCTGGATTTATATGGAATGGCAGGTAGGTTTGGTAGAGGGACCTGTCATTCCACACCCCTCCGATCCTGTTTGGGTTTTGAATCAGGTGAGCTCTGATCCTAATTAGCCTGGGAGGTAAAAGCTCTGCAGAGACTGCAGGCTATTGCTCTCAGCCTGAAATGAACAGCCTGTGTGTGTGTGTGAAGGAAGCTGCGAACGCAGCCACTGCTGGAGCTAAAAACTCACCCTGCGATGTCCAGGCGAACGCTGTGTTTTAAAAGTGTCAGCTAGGTGAGAAGAACCTGCTAGTAAGCGCCCAGACGGGCTAGGTCTTTATTTTGTTTTGTACACTAAAGAAGCACGCTGCTGCTGTATGTTTTGTTTACTGGACTGTTTATGCCATGAATAAACGCCAAGACCTGCTTTTATAACACCTAAGTCTGTCGTGAACTGTGTCCAAACACACCATCCCCCGGGAAGATCCCTACACATTATATAACATCACTGTACTTTCTTGTGTATAATTTGTTATATTCCACAATCTTTTTGAACTCTGTATTTTTAAACATGTCAAGAGCTGTCAGCAGCTTTCTGGGACTTATGGCGTCCAGAGGTCCCCTGAACTTCAGGAGGGTCTGACGGGGTGAAAACGTGCTTTGCATATGGTCTCCAGAATTCAGAGCTTTAGCTCTACATAAAACCCAGCTGGACACTCAGACGTAAGAGCTGATGGCAAATGACAAGCCGGATCAAGCTTAGGTGTGGGGGTAAGATTGTCAGTTGTTTTTATTAAGTCCAGAGATCTTCAGAAGGGTCTGATGATGGAGATGAGTTTTGCTTGGAATCCCCAGAATGCAGCCTAGATTAAACCAAGCTGGAATCTAGTTGTGGGTAAAGACAGTTTTCCCAGAATTATAGAGTCCAGAGGCCACATGATCTTTAGAAGGGTTTGCAGTTGGTGAAGATGTGCTTAGCTTATTATCCCTAAGTCCCTAACCCTCAGGCCATGTTTTGTGGAGTAGCAGTGCCATAGAGCCCGCTATATGGTGATCCAAAAAACATGTTGGGGGCCACTGACCTAGAACACAACGCCAGGTTTTAAACTTCAGGTCAAACCCTACGGGGCACAAAGACAGACAGATATCAGGATCGGTGGCGAGTCCTAGTTGTATGTATAAAGCTGTCAACAGTTTTCAGGGTCTAGAGGTCCCCCGATCATCGGGAGGGTGGCCGGTGGTAAAGATGTGGTTTGCATATGATCTCCAGGGTGCACCCCCAGATTCTTAGCTTTGGGCAAAGCCCAGTTGGACAATCAAAAAGCCAATATTTAGGGCTGGTGGAAAGTACGTCAGAAGGATCCTCATATTCTTGGCTCCAAACCAAACCAAGCTTGCATTGGGTCAGGATTGGTGGCCAGCTACCATCCAGGTGACACCTAGTTGGGTGCTACCTGCATTGGTGTAGGGTTGGTGGTCAGATACGATCCAGGTCACATCTAGTTTGATGCAGCTTACATAGGATCAGGAATTGTGGGCAGCTTCAATCCAGGTCTCACCTAGTTGGATGCAGTCTGCATTGGCTCAAGTTTGGTGGCCAGCTACAATCCAGGTCTAATCAAGTTGGATGCAGCCTGCGTTGGCTCAGGATTGGTGGCCAGCTACAATCTAGATCTCACCTAGTTGGATGCAGCCTGCATTGGCTTAGGATTGGTGGCCAGCTACAATCTAGGTCACACCTGGTTGGATGCAGCCTGCATTGGTTTAGGATTGGTGTCCAGCTACAATCCAGGACTCACCTAGTTGGATGCAGCCTGCATTGGCTTAGGATTGGTGGCCAGCTACAATTCAGGTCTCACCTAGTTGGATGCAGCCTGCATTGGCTTAGGATTGGTGGCCAGCTACAATCCAGGTCTCACATAGTTGGACGCAGCCTGCATTGGCTTAGGATTGGTGGCCAGGTATAATCCAGGTCACACCTTGTTGGATGCAGTCTGCATTGTCTTAGGATTGGTGGCCAGCTACAATCCAGGTCTCACCTAGTTGGACGCAACCTGCCTTGGGTTAGGATTGGTGGCCAGCTACAATTCAGGTCTCACCTAGTTGGATGCAGCCTGCATTGGCTTAGGATTGGTGGCCAGCTACAATCCAGGTCTCACATAGTTGGACGCAGCCTGCATTGGCTTAGGATTGGTGGCCAGGTATAATCCAGGTCACACCTTGTTGGATGCAGTCTGCATTGTCTTAGGATTGGTGGCCAGCTACAATCCAGGTCTCACCTAGTTGGATGCAGCCTGCATTGGTTTAGGATTGGTGGCCAGGTATAATCCAGGTCACACCTTGTTGGATGCAGTCTGCATTGGCTCAAGTTTGGTGGCCAGCTACAATCCAGGTCACACCTTGTTGGATGCAGCCTGCATTGGCTTAGCATTGGTGGCCAGCTACAATCCAGGTCTAACCTATTTGGATGCAGCCTGCATTGTCTCAGGATTGGTGGCCAGCTACAATCCAGGCCTCACCTAGTTGGATGCAGCCTGCATTGGCTTAGGATTGGTGGCCAGCTACAATCCAGGTCTAACCTAGTTGGATGCAGCCTGCATTGTCTCAGGATTGGTGGCCAGCTACAATCCAGGTCTAACCTAGTTGGATGCAGCCTGCATTGGCTTAGGATTGGTGGGCAGCTACAATCCAGGTCTCACCTAGTTGGACGCAGCCTGCATTGGCTTAGGATTGGTGGCCAGATATAATCCAGGTCACATCTTGTTGAATGCAGTCTTCATTGACTCAAGTTTGGTGGCCAGCTACAATCCAGGTCTAACCTAGTTGGATGCAGCCTGCATTGGCTTAGGATTGGTGGCCAGCTACAATCCAGGTCACACCTTGTTGGATGCAGTCTGCATTGGCTCAAGTTTGGTGGCCAGCTACAATCCAGGTCTAACCTAGTTGGATGCAGCCTGCATTGGCTTAGGATTGGTGGCCAGCTTCAATCCAGGTCACACCTTGTTGGATGCAGCCTGCATTGGCTCAAGTTTGATGGCCAGATACAATCCAGGTATAACCTAGTTGGATGCAGCCTGCATTGGCTTAGGATTGGTGTCCAGCTACAATCCAGGTCTCACCTAGTTGGACGCAGCCTGCATTGGCTTAGGATTGGTGGCCAGCTACAATCCAGGTCTAACCTAGTTGGATGCAGCCTGCATTGCCTTAGGATTGGTGACCAGCTACAATCCAGGTCTCACCTAGTTGGACGCAGCCTGCATTGGCTTAGGATTGGTGGCCAGGTATAATCCATGTCACACCTTGTTGGATGCAGTCTGCATTGACTGAAGTTTGGTGGCCAGCTACAATCCAGGTCTCACCTAGTTGGACGCAGCCTGCATTGTCTCAGGATTGGTGGCCAGGTATAATCCAGGTCACACCTTGTTGGATGCAGTCTGCATTGACTGAAGTTTGGTGGCCAGCTACAATCCAGGTCACACCTAGTTGGATGCAGCCTGCATTGGCTTAGGATTGGTGGCCAGGTATAATCCAGGTCACACCTAGTTGGATGCAGCCTGCATTGGCTTAGGATTGATAGCCAGCTACACTTCAGGTCTCACCTAGTTGGACGCAGCCTGCATTGGCTTAGGATTGGTGGCCAGCTACAATCCAGGTCTCACCTAGTTGGACGCAGCCTGCATTGGCTTAGGATTGGTGGCCAGCTACAATCCAGGTCTAACCTAGTTGGATGCAGCCTGCATTGGCTTAGGATTGGTGGCCAGCTACAATCCAGGTCTAACCTAGTTGGATGCAGCCTGCATTGTCTCAGGATTGGTGGCCAGCTACAATCCCGGTCTAACCTAGTTGGATGCAGCCTGCATTGGCTTAGGATTGATAGCCAACTACACTTCAGGTCTAACCTAGTTGGATGCAGCCTGCATTGGTTTAGGATTGGTGGCCAGCTACAATCCAGGTCACACTTTGTTGGATGCAGTCTGCATTGGCTTAGGATTGGTGTCCAGCTACAATCCAGGTCTCACCTAGTTGGACGCAGCCTGCATTGGCTTAGGATTGGTGGCCAGCTACAATCCAGGTCTAACCTAGTTGGATGCAGCCTGCATTGCCTTAGGATTGGTGGCCAGGTATAATCCAGGTCACACCTTGTTGGATGCAGTCTGCATTGACTGAAGTTTGGTGGCCAGCTACAATCCAGGTCTCACCTAGTTGGATGCAGCCTGCATTGGCTTAGGATTGGTGGCCAGCTACAATCCAGGTCTCACCTAGTTGGACGCAGCCTGCATTGGCTTAGGATTGGTGGCCAGCTACAATCCAGGTCTAACCTAGTTGGATGCAGCCTGCATTGGCTTAGGATTGGTGGCCAGCTACAATCCAGGTCTAACCTAGTTGGATGCAGCCTGCATTGGCTTAGGATTGGTGGCCAGCTACAATCCAGGTCTAACCTAGTTGGATGCAGCCTGCATTGTCTCAGGATTGGTGGCCAGCTACAATCCCGGTCTAACCTAGTTGGATGCAGCATGCATTGGCTTAGGATTGATAGCCAACTACACTTCAGGTCTAACCTAGTTGGATGCAGCCTGCATTGGTTTAGGATTGGTGGCCAGCTACAATCCAGGTCACACTTTGTTGGATGCAGTCTGCATTGGCTCAAGTTTGGTGGCCAGCTACAATCCAGGTCACACCTTGTTGGATGCAGCCTGCATTGGCTTAGCATTGGTGGCCAGCTACAATCCAGGTCTAACCTATTTGGATGCAGCCTGCATTGTCTCAGGATTGGTGGCCAGCTACAATCCAGGCCTCACCTAGTTGGATGCAGCCTGCATTGGCTTAGGATTGGTGGCCAGCTACAATCCAGGTCTAACCTAGTTGGATGCAGCCTGCATTGTCTCAGGATTGGTGGCCAGCTACAATCCAGGTCTAACCTAGTTGGATGCAGCCTGCATTGGCTTAGGATTGGTGGGCAGCTACAATCCAGGTCTCACCTAGTTGGACGCAGCCTGCATTGGCTTAGGATTGGTGGCCAGATATAATCCAGGTCACATCTTGTTGAATGCAGTCTTCATTGACTCAAGTTTGGTGGCCAGCTACAATCCAGGTCTAATCTAGTTGGATGCAGCCTGCATTGGCTTAGGATTGGTGGCCAGCTACAATCCAGGTCACACCTTGTTGGATGCAGTCTGCATTGGCTCAAGTTTGGTGGCCAGCTACAATCCAGGTCTAACCTAGTTGGATGCAGCCTGCATTGGCTTAGGATTGGTGGCCAGCTTCAATCCAGGTCACACCTTGTTGGATGCAGCCTGCATTGGCTCAAGTTTGATGGCCAGATACAATCCAGGTATAACCTAGTTGGATGCAGCCTGCATTGGCTTAGGATTGGTGTCCAGCTACAATCCAGGTCTCACCTAGTTGGACGCAGCCTGCATTGGCTTAGGATTGGTGACCAGCTACAATCCAGGTCTCACCTAGTTGGACGCAGCCTGCATTGGCTTAGGATTGGTGGCCAGGTATAATCCATGTCACACCTTGTTGGATGCAGTCTGCATTGACTGAAGTTTGGTGGCCAGCTACAATCCAGGTCTCACCTAGTTGGACGCAGCCTGCATTGTCTCAGGATTGGTGGCCAGGTATAATCCAGGTCACACCTTGTTGGATGCAGTCTGCATTGACTGAAGTTTGGTGGCCAGCTACAATCCAGGTCACACCTAGTTGGATGCAGCCTGCATTGGCTTAGGATTGGTGGCCAGGTATAATCCAGGTCACACCTAGTTGGATGCAGCCTGCATTGGCTTAGGATTGATAGCCAGCTACACTTCAGGTCTCACCTAGTTGGACGCAGCCTGCATTGGCTTAGGATTGGTGGCCAGCTACAATCCAGGTCTCACCTAGTTGGACGCAGCCTGCATTGGCTTAGGATTGGTGGCCAGCTACAATCCAGGTCTAACCTAGTTGGATGCAGCCTGCATTGGCTTAGGATTGGTGGCCAGCTACAATCCAGGTCTAACCTAGTTGGATGCAGCCTGCATTGTCTCAGGATTGGTGGCCAGCTACAATCCCGGTCTAACCTAGTTGGATGCAGCCTGCATTGGCTTAGGATTGATAGCCAACTACACTTCAGGTCTAACCTAGTTGGATGCAGCCTGCATTGGTTTAGGATTGGTGGCCAGCTACAATCCAGGTCACACTTTGTTGGATGCAGTCTGCATTGGCTTAGGATTGGTGTCCAGCTACAATCCAGGTCTCACCTAGTTGGACGCAGCCTGCATTGGCTTAGGATTGGTGGCCAGCTACAATCCAGGTCTAACCTAGTTGGATGCAGCCTGCATTGCCTTAGGATTGGTGGCCAGGTATAATCCAGGTCACACCTTGTTGGATGCAGTCTGCATTGACTGAAGTTTGGTGGCCAGCTACAATCCAGGTCTCACCTAGTTGGATGCAGCCTGCATTGGCTTAGGATTGGTGGCCAGCTACAATCCAGGTCTCACCTAGTTGGACGCAGCCTGCATTGGCTTAGGATTGGTGGCCAGCTACAATCCAGGTCTAACCTAGTTGGATGCAGCCTGAATCGGCTTAGGATTGGTGGCCAGCTACAATCCAGGTCTAACCTAGTTGGATGCAGCCTGCATTGGCTTAGGATTGGTGGCCAGCTACAATCCAGGTCTAACCTAGTTGGATGCAGCCTGCATTGTCTCAGGATTGGTGGCCAGCTACAATCCCGGTCTAACCTAGTTGGATGCAGCATGCATTGGCTTAGGATTGATAGCCAACTACACTTCAGGTCTAACCTAGTTGGATGCAGCCTGCATTGGTTTAGGATTGGTGGCCAGCTACAATCCAGGTCACACTTTGTTGGATGCAGTCTGCATTGGCTCAAGTTTGGTGGCCAGCTACAATCCAGGTCTCACCTAGGTGGACGCAGCCTATATTGGCTTAGGATTGGTGGCCAGGTATAATCCAGGTCACATCTTGTTGGATGCAGCCTGCATTGGCTTAGGATTGGTGGCCAGCTACAATCCAGGTCTAACCTATTTGGATGCAGCCTGCATTGTCTCAGGATTGGTGGCCAGCTACAATCCCGGTCTAACCTACTTGGATGCAGCCTGCATTGGCTTAGGATTGATAGCCAACTACACTTCAGGTCTCACCTAGTTGGATGTAGCCTGCATTGGCTTAGGATTGGTGGCCAGCTACAATCCAGGTCTCACCTAGTTGGACGCAGCCTATATTGGCTTAGGATTGGTGGCCAGGTATAATCCAGGTCACACCTTGTTGGATGCAGTCTGCATTGACTCGAGTTTGGTGGCCAGCTACAATCCAGGTCTAACCTATTTGGATGCAGCCTGCATTGTCTCAGGATTGGTGGCCAGCTACAATCCCGGTCTAACCTAGTTGGATGCAGTCTGCATTGGCTCAAGTTTGGTGGCCAGCTACAATCCAGGTCTCACCTAGGTGGATGCAGCCTATATTGGCTTAGGATTGGTGGCCAGGTATAATCCAGGTCACACCTTGTTGGATGCAGCCTGCATTGGCTTAGGATTGGTGGCCAGCTACAATCCAGGTCTAACCTATTTGGATGCAGCCTGCATTGTCTCAGGATTGGTGGCCAGCTACAATCCCGGTCTAACCTACTTGGATGTAGTCTGCATTGACTCAAGTTTGGTGGCCAGCTACAGTCCAGGTCTAACCTAGTTGGATGCAGCCTGCATTGGCTTAGGATTGGTGGCCAGCTACAATCCAGGTCTCACCTAGGTGGATGCAGCCTATATTGGCTTAGGATTGGTGGCCAGGTATAATCCAGGTCACACCTTGTTGGATGCAGCCTGCATTGGCTTAGGATTGGTGGCCAGCTACAATCCAGGTCTAACCTATTTGGATGCAGCCTGCATTGTCTCAGGATTGGTGGCCAGCTACAATCCCGGTCTAACCTACTTGGATGTAGTCTGCATTGACTCAAGTTTGGTGGCCAGCTACAATCCAGGTCTAACCTATTTGGATGCAGCCTGCATTGTCTCAGGATTGGTGGCCAGCTACAATCCCGGTCTAACCTACTTGGATGCAGCCTGCATTGGCTTAGGATTGGTGGCCAGCTACAATCCAGGTCTAACCTAACTGGATGCAGCCTGCATTGTCTCAGGATTGGTGGCCAGCTACAATCCAGGTCTATCCTAGTTGGATGCAGCCTGCAGTGGCTTAGGATTGGTGGCCAGCTACAATCCACGTCTCACCTAGATGGATGCAGCCTGCATTGGCTTAGGATTGGTGGCCAGGTATAATCCAGGTCACACCTTGTTGGATGCAGTCTGCATTGCCTCAAGTTTGGTGGCCAGCTACAATCCAGGTCTAACCTAGTTGGATGCAGCCTGCAGTGGCTTAGTATTAGTGGCCAGCTACAGTCCAGGTCATGCCTAGTTGGAAACAAATGGTCCTCAACATTTTTGCTAGAACCATGGAGTTTAAAGGTGACAGATGGTAAATATGCTCTCCATGGTGCAACCCCAGATTGTTCACTCCACTCCAGATCAAACCCCCTTAGACCATCCAGAAGGCAGCAGTCAATACTGGTGGCATAGTAAAGGTAAGGTCCTTGCAAGTCAAATCAGGGTGATTTGCATATAAGCCCCAAGATGCACTACCAGATCTGTCATCTAAAGCACTGTAGGTCGAATCTACCTAAAGGTCATCGTGACACAGGGCTGGCCAGTGTTACAATCCAAGCTAAACCTAGTTGTGGGCAAAGGGTTGCCAATAGTTTTTGCAGAATGAGCCTCCTGTTCCAGCCTGTGACTCCAACTCTTCACTGTTCCTGGTCCGCGCCTATAGATTCCATGTGTTCCATGTTTAATTCAGCTGAAGCTTCCTGAATGAAACAGATACAATGTAACAGCATTGGGATTTATGGGGCAATTAATCATCGCTCTTCCTTCTCACATCACAGAGCTCAGCCTTTCCCTGTGATCCTAAATTTCTCTCTGTGACAGTTTTATGACACAGAGGCCGTCCAATCAGCAGGCAGAGGATAGAAACAGGCCGCGGACGATACTCACTGGCAGGATCAACTGCAACAATCATACAGTAGTGAAGAGTCTGACCGCCTGACCCTTCCACACCGACCCCCTGAATGCATCCCGACAGGGCAGGCGTCAGCACTGGGCGTACGCGGGCAGGTGCCGGGGCTCTTGGGAGGGCCCCACATCATTCCCTCTACCTTGGGCAGCCCCCATGCAGGACGCAGGGCCGTGCAGTAACCAGGACTAGGGACTGTCAGCCGGGGGCAGATTGGCCATAATGGTAAAGCTTTTCTTTCTTTCTTTTCTTGTATTCATTTCTTTTTTTATGTTCTTTCTGCCATTCCTTTTTTTTTCATTCTTGTTTCCTTTTATTATTTCTGTCATCCATTCTATTCTTTGTTTCTTTCATCCTGTTATTTCTTGTTTTCTTTGTTTCCTTCTATTCCATCTCTTACTTTCTTTCCATCCATTCTATGTTTTTATTTCATCTGTTCGCTCTGCCATTTCTTTTCTTTCTATTTTCTCCCCTTCTTTTATTCTTTCTAACCTATTTTATTCTTTATATCTCTTTCTGCCATCCCCTCTATTTTTTTCTATTCTTTCTTGTCATTCCTTCTATCATTCTTTTCTTTCAATGCTTTAGCAGTATTCACCACACGTGCATCTTTATCGCCATGTAAAGAGTATCATACAACAAACAATTAAAAAACATATAAGACTAGACCGCACATTCCCAGGGGCATCCCAGTTTTACCCATACCCAATCCTAAAAATATCATATTTCAGTGCTAATTTTGCAATCAATCCATAAAGTGCATTAGTGCTAATCTGTGCAAATATAAAATGTGGCAAGAGAAAAGAAGAAGAACAAACTCAAATATCAAATACAACAACCAATTTGAAAACATACACATCACCTGAGTGTATAGCTCTGAGTGTCCTCCAGGAATGCCCAGGTCGAATAGCTATCCCCCCAACGCGTTTCGTGGCCCCCCGCTCACAGGCCACTTTATCAAGGTACAGAACCTTGTCTGTACCTTGATAAAGTGGCCTGTGAGCGGGGGGCCACGAAACGCGTTGGGGGGATCGCTATTCGACCTGGGCATTCCTGGTTTGGAGCTATTCTGGGTGAACTGCTGGATTCCCCACTACAATACTAGGATTCCAGTTTAGGATTGAGATAGTCTCCCATCACTGCACGGCCACAGGTATTAAATTAAATTTAAATTTGATTTCATATTGTGGTGCGGAATTTGTATATAAAGAGTATCATACCACGCTGCAAGGGAGTACACTGAGACGCTCTCTCGTCCAGGGGCCCGCATAAACCTGGAGCCGGTCCTGCATCCCGATTTGGGATGCCTCGCTAATCAGCTTTTGCTTGTTCCATTCTGATTGCTTTCTGACCTAAGTAAAACTAAATGGATTGAGTGCAGCAGGACACGTGCCCGCTCACCTCTAGAAATGCCTGGCTAGAGGTATAGCTGTGATGTGGCTGTGACAAGTCTTTGGGGAAAAGGTGGGCGATCCACAGGGTTCCACGCAGTGGGATGCCCCATAAAGAGGTAGACTACTTCCCCAAGATGTTTATAGACTCGGGGAAGTAGTCTACCTCTTTATGGGGCATAAGTAGTCTACTTCTTTATGGGACGTTTATAGACTCGGGGAAGTAGTCTACCTTGCCATGGGTAAGGATGAGTTCAATATCGCTACCAGCGTAAAATTCCTCGGCACGGTGATAACTAATGACTTGAAGTGGAGTAGGAAAGCCACCGTTGTCCTAAAGAAGGCTCAACAGAGACTGTATTTCCTAAGACAACTTGCGAAATACGGAATGTCTAAAAGGATTCTGAAGACCTTCTACATCAGTGCAGTAGGCTCACTCCTGAGCTCCTCCTGAGCTCCTCCTTCACTGCAAGACGTTTATAGACTCGGGGAAGTAGTCTACCTCTTTATGGGGCATAAGTAGTCTACTTCTTTATGGGACGTTTATAGACTCGGGGAAGTAGTCTACCTTGCCATGGGTAAGGATGAGTTCAATATCGCTACCAGCGTAAAATTCCTCGGCACGGTGATAACTAATGACTTGAAGTGGAGTAGGCAAGCCACCGTTGTCCTAAAGAAGGCTCAACAGAGACTGTATTTCCTAAGACAACTTGCAAAATACGGAATGTCTAAAAGGATTCTGAAGACCTTCTACATCGGTGCAGTAGGCTCACTCCTGAGCTCCTCCTGAGCTCCTCCTTCACTGCTTGGTATTGTGGGATCACGGCCAAAGACAAGATCAGGCTGAAGAAGATCACCAGGACTGCTGAACGGATCATAGGGTGTCCCCTACCTGACCTAGATGAACAATTCAAGGAAAGGATCCGCTCAAGGGCAAAAAGAATAGTTGGAGACCCCACACACCCAGGTCACCCCTTCTTCAATCTCCTACCATCTGGACGAAGGTACCGGGCTCTCTCATCCAGGACATCTCGGTATAAAAACAGTTTCTTCCCACTTGCTGTTAAAGCACTGAATAATCACCTCTAAGAATCCTGGAAAAAACTTTCGGTCCCCAGCGCATCACCAGTTACTTAAAGGAATATCGTATGTAACTAAATCCCTTGTAAATATGTATAACTAGCAAATGTTTAAACCCCCATTGATGTATATAGTATGTGTGTTGATGTATATAGTTGTGTGTCTAGCAAATGTTCAAGCTCTATGGAGAACCCCTCTTCCAAAAAGTATTCCTTGTTTGTACTCTGTTCCTACTTGGCGACCAATAAAGTATTCGTATTCGTAGAGGGGTAGTTGTTCCTTATCAAAGCAGATGATTATCCTGCATTTTTACCCTACTGGGTTTTAGTCCACTTTGCAGAGGCATCCCAATTTGAATTGGAACCACCCCCACAGTCTTACCCCGATCCCCAGATAAAGGTCACCTATATGGTTATTTTTGGATTATTATTATCTTTAATCAGTACATACATTTTCAGGAATGTAGCTTGCCTCCCTAGTAGTGCTAATAATATGTTATACACATGCCCACAGATGGTAGAGGAATCGAGAACGCTATCATATAGGGCTGATGCCGTTTTTTATCACTTGATGAATGGAGCACTGATCAATCCCTGACATCCAAGCCTCTCCATCCAGGTAGTCCTTGATATATATTACTGCTCAATAACAATCTAGCCTTAGTTTACACTGGGGCCCCATAGTCTATTTGAACTATGGGGATACCCATAGTATATGGGAAAAGAACCTATTTGTCTATATCTGATTAGTGGTTTATGTTTTTGTCTTTGTGTGTGTTTTTACTTGTTTAGCGCCAACTTTGGGACAGTGCACCTGGACATGGGGCTTTCTGCAACAATCTAATGAGCCTGGACGGGCTGATCAAGCGCCTTTTAGGGCGGTTTTGGTACTGAAGAAGCCCCCCAGTGGGGGTGAAACTAGTTTACCTTTTACCATTGATATTATTTACCGCCATATCATGGGCAGTTGAATGATTTTACAGTCTGTACTGTGAGCATTGTGCAATAGGTTGAATTGTATTATCAGCAACCTGCGTATTGGTAACTAGAATAACTGACAATGTAAATGTATGCAAATATCTATGTTGGTATGTAGGATTGACCTCTTTTGTTTCCCAATATGGTGCATATTGGGAAATAGAACGGGGAATTGAATTGGTAGCGCCCAGCACCAAGGACAATCCTCCAAGTTCAACCCCTATGTCTGTAGTGTAATGTGCTATTTGTCAATCGAAATAAACGCATGTATTTTATCTATGTTTAAAAGCTATTAGTCATTTATTGTTTAGGCGTGGTCACACTTTGAGTTCCCATTAACACTGGGTCGGTTCATACCCAGTAATACCTATGGTATATTTTACTTCTATTATTAAAGCAGACCACTTGGGCTTTGGTCCGATCTACAGGGGCATCCGAATTTGGAATGTGCCTGTGCGTGAAACCTTGGCACACCAACGGGGCTTGCGTGAGCTCTGGTCCAATCAGAACTCACTTTCTGCCAATGTCATTTGAGAAAAGCGGCCGGTGGGAGGAGCCCAGCAATCAGTTCCATACTAAAAATGATTGAATGAGTTCAGAATAGAACGGCCATTCAGATCTGCTAGAGCGGGAGCGCATCAGACAGAGAAGGGCTGGAGATTCTGCCGCATCGATTCTGGGGGGGGGGTGAGTATCTGGCAAAACCAGGAACTGTCACACAGCAGGCCCTGGATTCCTTTTTGAGGGTTTTGTTCCACTTTATGCTGAACAAAACCCAGGAATTTTTCTAGTCCCCCAGGGCATCCCGAATTGAAATTCCCCAGAACGGCGCTTTTTACTTGCCGCTTCACGGTTCCAATGGCACATGCGCACGCTCTCGTCCAGTGACTATGGGGCTTATTTAAGAAGGGATAGCGCCAGGTAGCGCCTCGTAGCGGCAGGCAGCGTCTGGTGAACGCCGGGCGCTGTACGCAAAACCACATTTATGAAAGCGAATCTTGTGAGCGCCTCTAACAGCGCCATGTAGTGTCACATGTATTATTACAGGCAGGTCAGTGTATAGCGCCTCTAACAGCGTCATGTAGCGTCACATGTATTATTACAGGCAGGTCAGTGTATAGCGCCTCTAACAGCGCCATGTAGCGTCACATGTATTATTACAGGCAGGTCAGTGTATAGCGCCTCTAACAGCGCCATGTAGCGTCACATGTATTATTACAGGCAGGTCAGTGTATAGCGCCTCTAACAGCGCCATGTAGCGTCACATGTATTATTACAGGCAGCTCAGTGTATAGCGCCTCTAACAGCGTCATGTAGCGTCACATGTATTATTACAGGCAGGTCAGAGTATAGCGCCTCTAACAGCGCCATGTAGCGTCACATGTATTATTACAGGCAGGTCAGTGTATAGCGCCTCTAACAGCGCCATGTAGCGTCACATGTATTATTACAGGCAGGTCAGTGTATAGCACCTCTAACAGCGCCATGTAGCGTCACATGTATTATTACAGGCAGGTCAGTGTATAGCACCTCTAACAGCGTCATGTAGTGTCACATGTATTATTACAGGGGGCTCAGTGTATAGCGCCTCTAACAGCGCCATGTAGCGTCACATGTATTATTACAGGCAGGTCAGTGTATAGCACCTCTAACAGCATCATGTAGTGTCACATGTATTATTACAAGCAGGTCAGTGTATAGCGCCTCTAACAGCGCCATGTAGCGTCACATGTATTATTACATGCAGGTCAGTGTATAGCGCCTCTAACAGCGCCATGTAGCGTCACATGTATTATTACAGGCAGGTCAGTGTATAGCACCTCTAACAGCGCCATGTAGCGTCACATGTATTATTACATGCAGGTCAGTGTATAGCGCCTCTAACAGCGCCATGTAGCGTCACATGTATTATTACAGGCAGGTCAGTGTATAGCACCTCTAACAGCGCCATGTAGCGTCACATGTATTATTACAGGCAGGTCATTGTATAGCACCTCTAACAGCGTCATGTAGCGTCACATGTATTATTACAGGCAGGTCAGTGTATAGCACCTCTAACAGCGCCATGTAGCGTCACATGTATTATTACATGCAGGTCAGTGTATAGCGCCTCTAACAGCGCCATGTAGCGTCACATGTATTATTACATGCAGGTCAGTGTATAGCGCCTCTAACAGCGCCATGTAGCGTCACATGTATTATTACAGGCAGGTCAGTGTATAGCGCCTCTAACAGCGCCATGTAGTGTCACATGTATTATTACAGGCAGGTCAGTGTATAGCGCCTCTAACAGCGCCATGTAGCGTCACATGTATTATTACAGGCAGGTCAGTGTATAGCGCCTCTAACAGCGCCATGTAGCGTCACATGTATTATTACAGGCAGGTCAGTGTATAGCACCTCTAACAGCGCCATGTAGCGTCACATGTATTATTACAGGCAGGTCAGTGTATAGCGCCTCTAACAGCGCCATGTAGCGTCACATGTATTATTACAGGCAGGTCAGTGTATAGCGCCTCTAACAGCGCCATGTAGCGTCACATGTATTATTACAGGCAGGTCAGTGTATAGCGCCTCTAACAGCGCCATGTAGCGTCACATGTATTATTACAGGCAGCTCAGTGTATAGCGCCTCTAACAGCGTCATGTAGTGTCACATGTATCATTACAGGCAGGTCAGTGTATAGCACCTCTAACAGCGCCATGTAGCGTCACATGTATTATTACAGGCAGGTCAGTGTATAGCACCTCTAACAGCGTCATGTAGCGTCACATGTATTATTACAGGCGGCTCAGTGTATAGCGCCTCTAACAGCGCCATGTAGCGTCACATGTATTATTACAGGCAGGTCAGCGTATAGCGCCTCTAACAGCGCCATGTAGTGTCACATGTATTATTACAGGCAGGTCAGTGTATAGCACCTCTAACAGCGCCATGTAGCGTCACATGTATTATTACAGGCAGGTCAGTGTATAGCACCTCTAACAGCGCCATGTAGTGTCACATGTATTATTACAGGCAGGTCAGTGTATAGCACCTCTAACAGCGCCATGTAGAGTCACATGTATTATTACAGGCAGCTCAGCGTATAGCGCCTCTAACAGCGTCATGTAGCGTCACATGTATTATTACAGGCAGGTCAGTGTATAGCGCCTCTAACAGCGCCATGTAGTGTCACATGTATTATTACAGGCAGGTCAGTGTATAGCGCCTCTAACAGCGCCATGTAGCGTCACATGTATTATTACAGGCAGCTCAGCGGATAGCGCCTCTAACAGCGCCATGTAGCGTCACATGTATTATTACAGGCAGGTCAGTGTATAGCACCTCTAACAGCGCCATGTAGCGTCACATGTATTATTACAGGCAGCTCAGTGTATAGCACCTCTAACAGCGTCATGTAGTGTCACATGTATTATTACAGGCAGGTCAGTGTATAGCGCCTCTAACAGCGCCATGTAGCGTCACATGTATTATTACAGGCAGCTCAGCGTATAGCGCCTCTAACAGCGCCATGTGGCGTCACATGTATTATTACAGGCAGCTCAGTGTATAGCACCGCTAACAGCGCCATGTAGTGTCACATGTATTATTACAGGCAGGTCAGTGTATAGCGCCTCTAACAGCGCCATGTAGCGTCACATGTATTATTACAGGCAGGTCAGTGTATAGCGCCTCTAACAGCGCCATGTAGTGTCACATGTATTATTACAGGCAGGTCAGTGTATAGCACCTCTAACAGCGCCATGTAGCGTCACATGTATTATTACAGGCAGGTCAGTGTATAGCGCCTCTAACAGCGCCATGTAGCGTCACATGTATTATTACAGGCAGGTCAGTGTATAGCGCCTCTAACAGCGCCATGTAGCGTCACATGTATTATTACAGGCAGGTCAGTGTATAGCGCCTCTAACAGCGCCATGTAGCGTCACATGTATTATTACAGGCAGGTCAGTGTATAGCGCCTCTAACAGCGCCATGTAGTGTCACATGTATTATTACAGGCAGGTCAGTGTATAGCGCCTCTAACAGCGCCATGTAGTGTCACATGTATTATTACAGGCAGGTCAGTGTATAGCACCTCTAACAGCGCCATGTAGCGTCACATGTATTATTACAGGCAGGTCAGTGTATAGCGCCTCTAACAGCGCCATGTAGCGTCACATGTATTATTACAGGCAGGTCAGTGTATAGCGCCTCTAACAGCGCCATGTAGCGTCACATGTATTATTACAGGCAGGTCAGTGTATAGCGCCTCTAACAGCGCCATGTAGCGTCACATGTATTATTACAGGCAGGTCAGTGTATAGCGCCTCTAACAGCGCCATGTAGTGTCACATGTATTATTACAGGCAGGTCAGTGTATAGCGCCTCTAACAGCGCCATGTAGCGTCACATGTATTATTACAGGCAGGTCAGTGTATAGAGTCTCTAACAGCGCCATGTAGTGTCACATGTATTATTACAGGCAGGTCAGTGTATAGCGCCTCTAACAGCGCCATGTAGCGTCACATGTATTATTACAGGCAGGTCAGTGTATAGAGTCTCTAACAGCGCCATGTAGTGTCACATGTATTATTACAGGCAGGTCAGTGTATAGCGCCTCTAACAGCGCCATGTAGTGTCACATGTATTATTACAGGCAGGTCAGTGTATAGCGCCTCTAACAGCGCCATGTAGTGTCACATGTATTATTACAGGCAGGTCAGTGTATAGCGCCTCTAACAGCGCCATGTAGTGTCACATGTATTATTACAGGCAGGTCAGTGTATAGCGCCTCTAACAGCGTCATGTAGCGTCACATGTATTATTACAGGCAGGTCAGTGTATAGCGCCTCTAACAGCGCCATGTAGCGTCACATGTATTATTACAGGCAGGTCAGTGTATAGCACCTCTAACAGCGTCATGTAGTGTCACATGTATTATTACAGGCAGGTCAGTGTATAGCACCTCTAACAGCGCCATGTAGCGTCACATGTATTATTACAGGCAGGTCAGTGTATAGCACCTCTAACAGCGCCATGTAGCGTCACATGTATTATTACAGGCAGGTCAGTGTATAGCACCTCTAACAGCGTCATGTAGCGTCACATGTATTATTACAGGCAGGTCAGTGTATAGCGCCTCTAACAGCGCCATGTAGCGTCACATGTATTATTTCAGGCAGCTCAGTGTATAGCGCCGGCGCTCTAGCTTCCAGAGTGCCAGGTATTACCTGTCGCTCAGTGTCTCTCTTCAATACCTTTCAATGGACGTTCATTTGCTTGTGTATAAATAGCGTGCTTGACAATTTTTTTTTATTTTATTTTTGTTCCAATCATTGTGTGACGTCTCCTGGCTGCAAACAAACACTTTAAGAAACAGGTCTGTTTAAACACAAGCAAATTAACTGCCATTGAAATGTATGGGAGAGCGACACTGAGCGAAAGGTACTACATGGCTCTCCTGAGCCTAGAACCCCGGCGCTATACGCTGAGCCGCCTGTAATGATGAATCAGACGCTACATGGCGCTGTTAGAGGCGCTCAACAGATTCGCTTTCATAAATGTGGTTTTGCGTACAGCGCCCGGCGTTCACCAGACGCTTGCTGCTACGAGGCGCTACCTGGCGCTATCCCACCATTAATCTCAGTCTATCTGAATCCCCATTCTAGTCAATGAGAGTTGTTTGCCGATTGACGGGGAGGCCGATTCATTAATAGCGCCAGGTAGCGACAGATGAGCGACAGTAGTGGCATTTTCAGAGCGCCCGCTAGTAGTCGCTGTGCTTGGCCGTTGTTCGGTAGTTGATAGCGACTCAGTCGGTGTGCAGTAATGTTGAATACTGGCCATAGCGACCGGCTCCCAGCATATTCATTAACAAATCACGCTCAAAAAATTCCCGCGCAGTGAAATGCTTGTTTAAACCCCAGAGCGCTGGCGGCGATGGGTTAAAAGTAGTTTTTGACCCCCAAACAACCATATTTTTTGATTAAAAAATTAAACAAGTTTTTCTAAACATTTTGTAATATGAATACATTAATATCAGACCTGTAATATCAATTTTAACCTTAAAAAAAATATCTAACATTGCAGAAGTGGTCACAGAATTTTTGACATTTACAAAAAAAAAAAAAAAAAAACATTAATAACAATTAATTATGAATATTTAAAGATTGTTCCATTGAAATGCATTGGAGAGCGACAGGGAGCGAGAGGTCATACCTGTCGCTGTTCAAGGTCGCTCGCTGGCGCTGTGGGGTGAGGCTGGACTAATGATGAATGAGTCGCCTATTGTGTGACGTCTCCTGGCTGCAAACAAACACTTTAAGAAACAGGTCTGTTTAAACACAAGCAAATTAACTGCCATTGAAATGTATGGGAGAGCGACACTGAGCGAAAGGTACTACATGGCTCTCCTGAGCCTAGAACCCCGGCGCTATACGCTGAGCCGCCTGTAATGATGAATCAGACGCTACATGGCGCTGTTAGAGGCGCTCAACAGATTCGCTTTCATAAATGTGGTTTTGCGTACAGCGCCCGGCGTTCACCAGACGCTTGCTGCTACGAGGCGCTACCTGGCGCTATCCCACCATTAATCTCAGTCTATCTGAATCCCCATTCTAGTCAATGAGAGTTGTTTGCCGATTGACGGGGAGGCCGATTCATTAATAGCGCCAGGTAGCGACAGATGAGCGACAGTAGTGGCATTTTCAGAGCGCCCGCTAGTAGTCGCTGTGCTTGGCCGTTGTTCGGTAGTTGATAGCGACTCAGTCGGTGTGCAGTAATGTTGAATACTGGCCATAGCGACCGGCTCCCAGCATATTCATTAACAAATCACGCTCAAAAAATTCCCGCGCAGTGAAATGCTTGTTTAAACCCCAGAGCGCTGGCGGCGATGGGTTAAAAGTAGTTTTTGACCCCCAAACAACCATATTTTTTGATTAAAAAATTAAACAAGTTTTTCTAAACATTTTGTAATATGAATACATTAATATCAGACCTGTAATATCAATTTTAACCTTAAAAAAAATATCTAACATTGCAGAAGTGGTCACAGAATTTTTGACATTTACAAAAAAAAAAAAAAAAAAACATTAATAACAATTAATTATGAATATTTAAAGATTGTTCCATTGAAATGCATTGGAGAGCGACAGGGAGCGAGAGGTCATACCTGTCGCTGTTCAAGGTCGCTCGCTGGCGCTGTGGGGTGAGGCTGGACTAATGATGAATGAGTCGCTATCTGGCGCTCTGTCAGTCGCTAAGCAGGATCGGCTTGATAAATGTGTGATTGCGGAGGGGAGCCGGCGTTCTCGTGGCGGGGAGCGTCATTACCGTTTGCTCACCATTCGCTACCTGGCGCTATCCCTTGTTAAATAAGGGCCATAGTCACGGCAGATGGGTCTCATAGGATGAGAGCCCATGGGACAGGTGTTTACGAGCGCCACAGTGGGTACTGATTCGGGATGCCTCTGGGGAAGACCAGCTGCCAGCCCTGGAAACCCTGGAAACTTTAATATTCCAGGGCCAGCCCATGTGGGTTTTGTTGGTTTTGACCAACACCCACCCCTGATCCGATCAGCTCCCTCGGGACATCCGAAATCGGTATGTCCCGCGGGGTGAAACCTCCCAGAAAGCCTCTAAAATCTTACCTTTTAGGCCGCCGCCTCCCACGCTCCCGCGCCGGCCGTTTGTGAATGGCCGGCGCGGGCGCGCGTCCCTCTTACAGGCAGGCGGCGGCGGCGGAAGTGGACCAACACCCAGGATAGTGAAAATCCTGGGTGTTGGTCCACTTTAAAAGCTTTTTCTTTTTGTAATACTTACTTGGCCCAAATCCAAAGCTCAACACTGCCAATAAAGCTCTGTATGATGGGACCAGGAAACAGCTGCACACTGCAGCACCACATGACTACTGTTGGAGGAGACGGCGCTGCCACACCTGCGTGCTTCTGTTTTCTGTCCTTCGTCAGACAGCCCTCTGCGGTGGGATGCCCTAATTACGGAGCATGGGGAGCAGTTAGGTGTCCCATGGCCGGATGAATATGACGCCCTCCCGTCACAAGGACGCTTACTTACCTGATTGGGAGGAAGTGTCAGACCGGTGCAGCAGAACACCAGAGGCTCCTCTGGCTTGTGCATAACCCATAACTCCCAAACAGGTAACAGGGACATGTGCAATTTTTTTTTTGTAATTAAACCAAGCTCCCGAGCTACACCATTAAAAGGAAACTCCACCTAGGTTTTACATAATAATAAAGGCTAGCCCCCCCCCCCCACACACACACACATACATGAAGGAAAGCCTCTAACCAGGGTGTACCGGGGTTTAAAAAAACGGCCCAGGACTTTTTGGGGCACACGGCTCTGCTGTACTGTCCCTGGCCCAGTATAGTATCTTAATGTCACATCATAAATATACATATATGGTATTTTTCGTTCCATAAGATGCACCAAGGGTTCAGAGGAAAAAAAATAATAAAAAAAAACAATATTGTGAACCAAATGGTGTGCTAAAATCCCCCTCCCAATCACCTCATTTCAAGCATCCCTTCATTACAGCCTGTGAGGGGCATCCCTTCATTACAGCCAGTAGGGGGCATCCCTTCATTACAGCCTGTGAGGGGCATCCCTTCATTACAGCCAGTAGGGGGCATCCCTTCATTACAGCCTGTGAGTGTCATCCCTTCATTACAAGCCAATGAGCGGCATCCCTCCATTACAGCCAGTCATAAATATACATATATGGTATTTTTCGTTCCATAAGATGCACTCAGGGTTCAGAGGACAAAAATAATAAAAAAAAAATATTGTGAACCAAATGGTGTGCTAAAATCCCCCTCCCAATCACCTCATTACAAGCATTCCTTCATTACAGCCAGTAGGGTGGCATCCCTTCATTATAGCCAGTGAGTGGCATCCCTTCATTACAGCCAATGAGCGGCATCCCTCCATTACAGCCAGTCATAAATATACATATATGGTATTTTTCGTTCCATAAGATGCACTCAGGGTTCAGAGGACAAAAATAATAAAAAAAAAATATTGTGAACCAAATGGTGTGCTAAAATCCCCCTCCCAATCACCTCATTACAAGCATTCCTTCATTACAGCCAGTAGGGTGGCATCCCTTCATTACAGCCAGTGAGTGGCATCCCTTCATTACAGCCAATGAGTGGCATCTCTCCATTACAGCCAGTGAGCGGCATCCCTCCATTACAGTGAGGGGAGTCCCTCCATTATAGCCAGTGGGGGTTGTTTCTCCATTACAGCCAGTAAGGGGCATCCCTCCATTACAGCTAGTGTGGGGCATCCCTCATTACAGCCAGAAAGGGGCGACCCTCATTACAGCCAGTGAGCAGAATCCCTCCATTGCAGCCAGTGAGCAGAGTCCCTTCATTACAGACAGTGAGGGGCATCCCTCATTACACCCAGTGAGGGACATCCCTTCATTACAGCCTGTGAGTGGCATCCCTTCATTACAGCCAATGAGTGGCAACCCTCCATTACAGCCAGTTAACGGCATCCCTCCATTACAGTGAGGGGAGTCCCTCCATTATAGCCAGTGGGGGTTGTTTCTCCATTACAGCCAGTAAGGGGCATCCCTCATTACAGCTAGTGTGGGGCATGCCTCATTACAGCCAGTAAGGGGCGACCCTCATTACAGCCAGTGAGCAGAATCCCTCCATTACAGCCAGTGAGCAGAGTCCCTCCATTACAGCCAGTGAGGGGCATCCCTCATTACACCCAGTGAGGCACATCCCTCCATTACAGCCAGTGAGGGGCGTCCCTCCATTACAGCCAGTGAGGGGCGTCCCTCCATTACAACCAGTGAAGGGCATCCCTCCATTGCAGCCAGTGAGGGGCATCCCTCATTACAGCCAGTGAAGGGCATCCCTCCATTAAAGACAGTGATGGACATCCCTCAATTACAGCTAGTGAGGGGGATCTCTCCATTACAGACTGCGATGGGCATCCCTCCATTACAGCCAGTGATGGGTGTCCCTCTATTACAGCCAGTGAAGGGTATCCCTCCATTACAGCCAGTGAGGGGCATCCCTCCATTTCAGCCAGTGAAGGGCATCCCTCCATTACAGCCAGTGAGGGGCATCCCTCCATTACAGCCAATGAGGGGCATCCCACATCCCTCCCCCAGAAACCTGGGCAGGACACACACACACACCGCACACTGTGCGCTGTTACCTCTCACCGCATTTTTCTTTCCTTCTGCACCTGAGCCATGCTGTTGACGTTAGTTTCACCCGGGACAACAAGACAAGTGCCCGAAAGTGGGATTGTCCAGCACAGTTGGGGGATATGCGTTACCCTCAAATCAGGAGGCCACATCATACTGGCTCACCAGTGCGCCAGAGGATCCTCCAGCTTGTACATACCCCTCTAATTGGGGAGCAGTGTCAGACTGGCCCACCAGGGGATCCTCCAGCTTGTACATACCCCTCTAATTGGGAGACAGTGTCAGACTGGCCCACCAGGGGATCCTCCAGCTTGTTCATACCCCTCTAATTGGGAGACAGTGTCAGACTGGCCCACCAGAGGATCCTCCAGCTTGTACATACCCCTCTAATTGGGAGGCAGTGTCAGACTGGCCCACCAGAGGATCCTCCAGCTTGTACATACCCCTCTAATTGGGAGACAGTGTCAGACTGGCCCACCAGAGGATCCTCCAGCTTGTTCATATCCCTCTAATTGGGAGACAGTGTCAGACTGGCCCACCAGAGGATCCTCCAGCTTGTACATACCCCTCTAATTGGGAGACAGTGTCAGACTGGCCCACCAGAGGATCCTCCAGCTTGTACATACTCCTCTAATTGGGAGGCAGTGTCAGACTGTCCCACCAGAGGATCCTCCAGCTTGTACATACTCCTCTAATTGGGAGACAGTGTCAGACTGGCCCACCAGGGGATCCTCCAGCTTGTACATACCCCTCTAATTGGGAGGCAGTGTCAGACTGGCCCACCAGAGGATCCTCCAGCTTGTACATACTCCTCTAATTGGGAGGCAGTGTCAGACTGGCCCACCAGAGGATCCTCCAGCTTGTACATACCCCTCTAATTTGGAGGCAGTGTCAGACTGGCCCACCAGAGGATCCTCCAGCTTGTTCATACCCCTCTAATTGGGAGGCAGTGTAAGACTGGTCCACCAGAGGATCCTCCAGCTTGTACATACCCCTCTAATTGGGAGGCAGTGTCAGACTGGCCCACCAGAGGATCCTCCAGCTTGTACATACTCCTCTAATTGGGAGACAGTGTCAGACTGGTCCACCAGAGGATCCTCCAGCTTGTACATACCCCTCTAATTGGGAGGCAGTGTCAGACTGGCCCACCAGAGGATCCTCCAGCTTGTACATACCCCTCTAATTGAGAGACAGTGTCAGACTGGTCCACCAGAGGATCCTCCAGCTTGTACATACCCCTCTAATTGGGAGGCAGTGTCAGACTGGCCCACCAGAGGATCCTCCAGCTTGTACATACTCCTCTAATTGGGAGACAGTGTCAGACTGGCCCACCAGAGGATCCTCCAGCTTGTACATACCCCTCTAATTGGGAGGCAGTGTCAGACTGGCCCACCAGAGGATCCTCCAGCTTGTACATACCCCTCTAATTGGGAGGCAGTGTCAGACTGGCCCACCAGAGGATCCTCCAGCTTGTTCATACCCCTCTAATTGGGAGGCAGTGTAAGACTGGTCCACCAGAGGATCCTCCAGCTTGTACATACCCCTCTAATTGGGAGGCAGTGTCAGACTGGCCCACCAGAGGATCCTCCAGCTTGTACATACTCCTCTAATTGGGAGACAGTGTCAGACTGGTCCACCAGAGGATCCTCCAGCTTGTACATACCCCTCTAATTGGGAGGCAGTGTCAGACTGGCCCACCAGAGGATCCTCCAGCTTGTTCATACCCCTCTAATTGGGAGGCAGTGTCAGACTGGCCCACCAGAGAATCCTCCAGCTTGTACATACTCCTCTGATAAGGAGGCTTTGCAGGACTGACCCACCAACCCACTAGAGGATCCTCCAGCTTGTACATACCCCTCTAATTGGGAGGCAGTGTCAGACTGGCCCACCAGAGGATCCTCCAGCTTGTACATACCCCTCTAATTGGGAGGCAGTGTCAGACTGTCCCACCAGAGGATCCTCCAGCTTGTACATACCCCTCTAATTGAGAGACAGTGTCAGACTGGTCCACCAGAGGATCCTCCAGCTTGTACATACCCCTCTAATTGGGAGGCAGTGTCAGACTGGCCCACCAGAGGATCCTCCAGCTTGTACATACTCCTCTAATTGGGAGACAGTGTCAGACTGGTCCACCAGAGGATCCTCCAGCTTGTACATACCCCTCTAATTGGGAGGCAGTGTCAGACTGTCCCACCAGAGGATCCTCCAGCTTGTTCATACTCCTCTAATTGGGAGACAGTGTCAGACTGGCCCACCAGAGGATCATCCAGCTTGTTCATACCCCTCTAATTGGGAGGCAGTGTCAGACTGGCCCACCAGAGGATCCTCCAGCTTGTTCATACCCCTCTAATTGGGAGGCAGTGTCAGACTGGCCCACCAGAGAATCCTCCAGCTTGTACATACTCCTCTGATAAGGAGGCTTTGCAGGACTGACCCACCAACCCACTAGAGGATCCTCCAGCTTGTACATACTCCTCTAATTGGGAGACAGTGTCAGACTGGGCCACCAGAGGATCCTCCAGCTTGTACATACTCCTCTAATTGGGAGACAGTGTCAGACTGGTTCACCAGAGGATCCTCCAGCTTGTACATACCCCTCTAATTGGGAGGCAGTGTCAGAGGGCCCACCACAGAATCCTCCAGCTTGTACATACGCCTCTGATTGGCCCACTAAAGCACAATAGGTTCCATTGGCTTGTACATACCCCTCTGATCGGGACGCAGTGTCAGACTGGGCCAATAGAGCATCAGAGGATCCTCTGGTTGGCCCCAGGTACTGATCTAGGACCAAGATAACTGCAGTGCAAGAGATCCAAGCTTTCTGGCTTGCGTGGAGTTTTATATGATTGTATGCTAATAGAATTTTAGCTGAGGGTTGGGCCCTAGAGATAATTTTCTTTTGTGGGTGTAACTATAAGGGGTGTATTTGCATCGGAGCCCAGGAGGTCAGGGGGCCTTATTGTTGTTGCTGCTGTTTCATTCTTTAGTTGTCTAGTTTTAGCCAATTGAGAAAAAAAGTTTACTGTATGCCATGCGAGGGTCCCATTTAATGGTTGTACCAGGGTCTTGTGACATTTGATTATGCCACTGGTTCCAGTTCAACCGTGGTCTAGACCTAGAACCAGGCATGGATCTTTTTCCCTTGGACCCCGCATCTATCCATCGCCTCTCGTTATGCCTCCATGTTTCCGGGGCACCCGGAGGACCATATGTTAGCATTCAACATTTGGAAAATAAATTCCAGGCGTTGTGACGCTTATTTTTCTTCCATCCTCTCATGTGGAATACGTAGAATATAAACTCAGGTATCTCTTAAGATAAAACATCTGGGTTAGCCGGTGAGCTTGGGAGCCCTGAACCTGGCATCTGGGAACGAGCGCAGGGACGGGGAAGATGAATGGGCGCTGACGCTTTAATCATGGTGGAGGGATGGGGTGTTACGGAGAAGCCTGCAATCTAGGGGACTGATTTAGGATTACTGGTTGCAGGTTATCATCCTGGGAGCTGGACTCCTGGGCTGCACAGAGCACTGGCTGGTAACTGCCATTGCTGTGATGCCTGCTCCCAGGTCCTTAGGAATGTTTTCCCACTTCCGAAATTATCAACGGGGGGGAGAGAATAAAATTTTCTCTTAATCAAATAATTTGAACCAGCGCTCCTCAAATTATTTCCACGGGGGCCTCACATGCAGCAATGCCCCATCTTTGCTGAGTATTTTCTATTTAATGCAGCTGTGTATAATATGGAGCATGTATGAATAACTAATGACAGGGGGGATATAGGACTAGTGATGAGCCAGAGAGGGGGACAATCCAGTTTAGAAGCCCTCTGGCCACATAGTTCCCAGTATCCAACATTCATTACTCCTGAATGTCGGCTGCAATACAGAGACAACAGCAGTCACAGTGCTATAAATTGTGTTGGGTTGCGTTGCGTAATGAGGGACGCCCCTCACTGGCTGTAATGGAGCGATGCCCCTCACTGGCTGTAAAAAATCAGGTTGTAAATAATCTCTTCATCCTGCTGTGACTGTAACAAGCAAGATTACCTATTCTGAAAAGCCTGCCAGCTTCCTGACGAGTGTTACAGTGTTACGGCTAGGTTGCAGCTGATGTGTAATAATTGTTTCAATCATTCATCTGTGATATATTTTAAAGCAGTCATGAGCCTGATACTAACATGTAAATAGAAGCCCTCTGGTCACATAGTTCCCAGTATCCAACATTCAGTCCTCCCAAATACTGGCTACAATACAGAGGCAACAGCAGTCACAGTGCTATAAATTGCGTTGGGAGTTTAAAAAAAAATCAGGTTAATTAATCTCTCCATCCTGCTTTGACTGTAACAAGCAAGATTACCTATTCGGAAAAGCCTGCCAGCTTCTTGATGAGTGTTACAGTGTTACGGCTAGGTTGCAGCTGATGTATAGTAATTGTTTCAATCACTCAAAATAATGAGTTATTTTCCTTCAAAAACTACAAGGTGCACATAAGCTGTTGTATTTTATCTGAAAATTTCCTAAAGCACTGTTACCTATGTCCCTGAAAATCACAGTTAAACATGTTTAGCGCAAAAAAGTGAAAAATGGTCTGGCAACAGAGGGTGACAACCTCTGTGAAACATTCTATAAGAAGCTGGTGTTAGAGCAGATAGGAAGTGTTAATTAGTTTAATCCTCTCTAGATGGGTTATGGCCTAGCTGTAACATACTTGTCTGCACACTAACAATATGCCTTGGTCCTGCATCCTGACATATGTGTAAAGTTACCATGTAGCACATGCTACAACCATAAGCTAGGCTTCATGGCAATGCTTTCACATTTACACCTAACTGCCAATATAGAAAAAAGAAAGACAGAGAGAGAAACAGGATCGGGACATAGGAGAGAGACAGAAAGATGCAGGAAAGTGACACGAGAGAGAAACACAGGAGAGAGACAGATAAGTAGGAGCGAGATATAAGAAAGAGATAGAAGGAACCAGAGAGAGGCACATGAGAGACAGAAACCAGAGAAAGACGGGGAGGCCGATTCATTAATAGCGCCAGGTAGCGACAGATGAGCGACTGTAGCGTGATTTTTTCAGCGCCAGCCAGTATTCGCTGTGCTTGGCCGGCATTAGCTTGATGACAGCGACTCAGTCGGTGTGCGGTAATGTTGAATACGGGCTGGGGGGTCACTGTTTCACAGGTCCAGCGTTGTATGTGAGCGCCTGACAACGAATGGCCAGAGCGAACGGCTAGCTTCATATTCATCAACAAATCACGCTCCGAATGTGCTGTCGCTGTCCATTCCTTGTTTAAACCCCAGAGCGCTGGCGGCGATGTGTATTAACTAGTTTTTAACCCCTAAACAACCATATTTTTTTAATGTAACATTATACATGTTTTTAGAATCATTTTGTAATATGAATACATTAATCTCAGACCTGTTAGATCAATTCAGCACATATTTTTTTTTTTTTTTTTTTTTTACTTAAAAATAAATCCTAACATTGCAGAAGTGTTCTCCGATTTTTTGACATTAAAAAAAAAAAAAAAAAAATTAATAACAATTAATTATGAATAATTATAGATTGCTCCATTGAAATGCATTGGACATCGCCAGGGAGCGACAGCTCATACCTGGCGCTGTGAGGGAATTTGCAGCGGCACTGTTCGGTCCAGGCGGCTTCATGATGAATGCCGCGCTAGCCGTCGCTAGCCTCATTTTGCTTGATAAATGCGTCATTGTGACCGCCGCCGGGCGTACTTGAGTCGGTAGTCGCCGTTAGCTGCCGCTACCTGGCGCTCGTCAGACACTACCTGGCGCTATCGCTTGATGAATAAGGGCCAAAGACTACAGTATGTGATGTTGGTGGACGAGTCCTATTAAAGAATATCGTTTGCAAAGACAGATTTATTCCCAGTTTGAGGAGCACGAATTCCTTGGGGCATAGCCAACTTATCAGGTCCAAGTCTAGGGATTGATCTGGCCCCGGATAGTGGGGATGATCTTGGCTTCTGGAACACTCAAAAGGCCACAGGCCACAAGGAGCCCAGATTAAGAATTGAAGAGGGAGACAGAAGTCGTGACTGGCAGAACAGACAATTTCAAAATTGAGTCAAGGCCAGTGCTGGTTGGAAATTAGGCCACGGGCAAAGCCAAAGATGAGATTGAAGATTCATTGAAGAGAAGCCAGGTCCATGAGTTTGAAGATTCATTGAAGAGAAGCCAGGTTCATGAGATTGAAGATTCATTGAAGAGAATCCAGGTCGTATTGCAGAGACTGAGGGATCCCTAGTTTAGGGACCAGGACTTCAACCTTGCCTCAGATGGTGGGGATATTCTTGATTGCAGGAGCGCACAAGAATTGGAAAGCCAAAGATGACGAGGAGTCTACATAATGAGATAGACAGAAGTACTGGCACTCAAGTCGAGAGTCAAGCCAAGGATGGTACAGGTAAATTAGGTTTTGGTTGGAAATTAGACCCAAAGAGAAGATTAAGTGGTGTTGAATGAAATCCAGGTTGTAATGGAAAAGCAGGTTTGATATTTTTTGAACAGGTATGTTACCTAGAAAAAAAGAGTTAGGTAGGCAGACAGAAGTCAGGGGCTTGCAGCACAGGTTCTAAGTCAAAGGTAAAGCAAAGGCCGGTGCTAGCAGAACAGGTTCATGTTTAAAATTAGGCCAAGGTAAAAGCCAAAGATAAAATTAAAGATTTGGCAATAGGGAGATGGATCCTCTGGCAGCGCAACGGATGTATCCTCAGTCTGAGGACCAGGTCTTCACCCTTGCACAAGATGATGAGAATGATCTTGGCTACACCAGCACACAAGGATCAGAAGGTCAAAGGCAACGAAGAGTAAAGAGAGAAGTTGGGAGGAGAAGTGTCAAACCAAGGTTGGTGCAGGCAGGACAGGTTCTGGAAATTTGGTCTGGGTCAAACCCAAAGTTGAGATCAATGAGTCATCAAAAGGGAAGCTAAGTTTCCATAAAAAATTAGGTTCAATATGAGAATCTTGATTTAAGCCTTGCTTCAGATGGTGGGAATGGTCTTGGCTGCACCAGCACACACAAGGCTCAGAAAGGCAAATCAACAGACAGAGAGAAGTTGGGAAGGGCTGAGTCAAGCCAAGGTTGGTGCAGACAAGACAGGTTCAGGAAATTTGGTCTGGGTCAAACCCAAATATGAGGTCAAAGAGTCATCAAAAGTGAAGCTGTCTTCAGCCTTGCCTCAGATGGTGGGAATGGTCTTGGCTGCACCACACAAACACTTATCAGAAGGCCAAAGGTGATGAAAGGACAAAGAGTTGTGGAGGCAGACAGAAGTCATGATAAGTCTCCGTCTTATCCCTTTGAACTGTGCAGCTCTCTGACCTCCTGGTGTGACCCTTGACTTGACGTCCAACTTCGCTTGATTTCCAGAGCATTCGAACTGTTCCAGTACTTACCTGTTCCAGAGCACCAAAACTGTTCCAGTACTTACCTACTTTGCCCAGTCTGACCTTCGGTCTACCTGTCCTCACTCCCCTTGAGCCTACAATCTTTGAGCCATCAAGTCCTGAGGGCAACCGTGTCCGGCGAGGCGTGTATAGCGTCCCGGCAAACGAGGGCTTTTCTAAGGGTGAAGCTGGATGTGGAGATTGGGGGTTGCAGGCTCACAACGAAGACAGGTATTCTCAGGGTCTGACATAGTTGCTCACGATTAGAGTGTAGAACCTGACGCTGTGTAGATGTCTATTTATGAGCATTTACACTAAATTTATGTTTCTCCATTTCTCAGCCATTTACTATCTTCTATCAGTTATAGACCAGATGATCCTCTAGGCATTCTCGCTATCTTATTAAGCAGTCATTAAACCTCCTCAGGGGAGGCCGTTAATACAGCTGTGGGCCAGTTTCAAGCCCATCTTTTCACGGAGGGACTGTTTATGCATCTCTGTGCATAATTATTTTGTTTGTGTCGACTCTTTTACCAGATTCCTGGAGTTGCTTCCTTGCATCGGCTGTTCTCGTAAAGCCGTGGACCTGTTTGAAACAAGAGCAAGAATCCGCAGTAAACAGTGTTTCTCGCAGTAAAACTGTTGTCTGGACACGAGACACCAATAAACAGAAAAGAATGCCATCTAGCTTTAGTATGTTCCTCCAATAAACCCAACACATTTGTGAATCTTAAAGCCGCCTGGAAATGTCACACAGAGCTGAGATCGGAGTTCCATCTCCAGCTGCCATTTCATACCAGCTGGAGAAACATATCAACCAAACACAAAAAGAATGTTGGGTAACATGTAGAAACGAAGATGGGGCCGAGGGCCGTAATCACAACGTGGGAGCGTCAGAAAGGTGAGTTTTCCTGGAACAATCAAAGACAGTTGACAGTGGGTGTAGACAAGATACAGGGGGGGTGGAGAGGGGAGAGGGGTTAGCACATCTAGCGGAAATAAGGGAAATGTACAAAAAGCATTTGAAATGCATGCTTACAAATGCTAGAAGCTTGACAAATAAAATGGATAAATAGATATGAACACAGAGCAATAGGAGATTGTATACAGAGCTAATCAAACAATCCAATTGATGATATCCCACAGTGCATGTACTCCACACTCCAGGGTGACAAAGAGAAATCCTCCACCGACAATGTAAACTTACCAGCTACAAATCATTAGAGTGCCTTTAAGAGCCAGAACTTCAATGGAAAGGCTTCCAATAGTTTCAGCAGCTGCACATCAATAGAGTGGCTCCAAAAATCCCAAATCTCCAATAAGGCGACTTCCAATAATTTCAACTTTGAAGATATGCCAATCATAGGCAGAATTAAAACTCAACCATAAGTGCACAAAAAAAAATGCAAAATAGATAATAGAAAAAAGATATAGTGTAATTCCGCAAGGACAAATAACTTTAATAAATGGTGATCAAAATGCACTCACAGACATAAAAACAGAGACAGCAAGTAGTTTAAATCACAATCTCACCGGCCCTGGAATCCGACAGGCAAAACCGATTGATCAGATAAAACGGTACCGTTAAATGAAGGGTTAAAAGAGTTCCTTTTAAAAAATCCGAACTCCACCGCTCGCCACCGCCGACGCGCTTCATCGCCGTTAGGCAACTTTTACTAGGCTAAAATGGGTAAACTAGAACTGATAATAACAGAAGAGCAATATGACATAGTGGGGGTAACAGAGACCTGGCTGGATGAAAGCTATGACTGGGCAGTAAAACTACAGGGCTACTGTTTGTTTAGGAGGGACTGTAAAAAAAGCAAAGGGGTGGAGTCTGCTTAAAGCAGACCAAAACCCACTGAACTTGTAAAATAGATTTGGTCAAAACTGCTGCCGATACTCCCCTCTTATAAGGTGTATTTTTGCTTTTCAATTCGTCCTGGAACACTTTATTTTTTGCTGTTCCTCTCTGTAAGACGGCAGGTGAACAGTCATTGCATAGGCGTGGCTTTGACATCATTGCCACACGCAACAGTGGCAATGATTGGAGGAGGCGGAGCTTTACAGCTAAAATAGGCGCCATTATCTGGGATTAGAGTGAAGCAGGTGCAGTGAAAATTGACAAAAGGTTCTCTCCATGGGGGGAGCAATTCAGGGGATGCTAGTTAAAAACATGGGTTTTGGTCCACTTTAATTGCAAAATCCTCTCTATAGCCGGCTCTGCGGGAGGATATATGTGAGGGACATGACCATGTAGAGTTTATATGGGTAGAAATACATGGAGGGAAAAACAAAAATAAAATACTGATAGGGGTTTGCTATAAGCCTCTAGATATATCCGAACCCACAGAAAACTTGATGCTAAGGCAAATAGATATAGCCGCTAAATTAAATAAGGTAGTTATTGTGGTGGACTTTAATTACACAGATATAGCCTGGGACGCTGAAACCTGTGGATCTCATAATAGTAAATTTTTTATCTAAAACATAAGATGGCTACCTTTCCCAGCAAGTACAAGCTCCAACAAGGGGGAAAGCCATGTTGGACCTAATACTAACCAATGTACCAGACAAAGTAATAAAGGTACAGGTTGGGGGACACCTTGGAAGCAGTGATCATAATATCATTAATTTCCACTTAGCAGTCACTAGGGGGCCTTATCAAGGAGCCACAAAAACACAGAACTTCAAAAAGGCAAAGTTTGACCAACTTAGAGATGCCCTACACTGCATTGACTGGGAAAATGTCCTTAAAAACAAAAGCATGGGCTACTTTCAATGAAATCCTTAATTTTCATTGTGATCGTTATATACCTTACAGGAATAAAACTATTAGACACACATGTAAACCAATATGGCTAAACAAAAAGTTTAGTGGGGCAATAAACAACAAAAAAAGGCATTTAAATGTTTAAAGCAGGAAGGAACAGTGGAAGTGTTAAAAAATTATAAAGATGAAAATAAACAATGTAAACAATAGATAAGGGCAGCTACCGTATTTTTCGCCCTATAAGACGCACCTGCCCATAAGACGCACCTAGGATTTGGGGGAAGAAAATAAGAAAAAAAAATTTTCAATCAAAAACGCACCATTACAGACAGTGTCATTCCCCTATCCAATTCCCATAGGCAGTGTGGGATGCCCCCATTCCATAGACAGTGTAGCATGCCCCCATCCCATTCCCCATATATCCAGTGTGGCATCCCCCCCTTCCATTCCCCATATACCCATTGGCTGTGTGGCATCCCCCTCTCCCCCCATTAGTATAGGCTGTGTGGCATCCCCCTCTCCCCACATTCCCATAGGCTGTGTGGCTTTCCCCCTCCCCCCATTAGTATAGGCTGTGTGGCATCCCTCTCCCCACATTCCCATAGGCTGTGTAGCATCCACCTCTCCCCCCATTCCCATTGGCTGTGTGGGTTTCCCCCTCCCCCCATTAGAATAGGCTGTGTGGCATCCCCCTCCCCCCATTAGCATGGGCTGTGTGGCATCCCCCTCCCCCCATTAGCATGGGCTGTGTGGCATCCCCCTCTCCCCATTAGCATGGGCTGTGTGGCATCCCCCTCTCCCCATTCCCATAGGCTGTGTGGCATCCCCATCCCCCCATTCCCATAGCCTGTGTGGCATCCCCTTCCCCCCATTCCCATAGCCTGTGTGGCATCCCCCTCCCCCCATTCCCATAGGCTGTGTGGCATACCCCTCCCCCCATTCCCATAGGCTGTGTGGCATCCCCCTCCCCCCATTCCCAAAGGCTGTGTGGCATCCCCCTCCCCCCATTCCCATAGGCTGTGTGGCATCCCCCTCCCCCCATTCCCATAGGCTGTGTGGCATACCCCTCCCCCCATTCCCATAGGCTGTGTGGCATCCCCATCCCCCCAATCCCCTTAGGCTGTGTGGCATCCCCATCCCCCCATTCCCAAATGCTGTGTGGCATCCCCATCCCCCCAATCCCCTTAGGCTGTGTGGCATCCCCATCCCCCCATTCCCAAATGCTGTGTGGCATCCCCATCCCCCCAATCCCCTTAGGCTGTGTGGCATCCCCATCCCCCCATTCCCAAATGCTGTGTGGCATCCCCATCCCCCCAATCCCCTTAGGCTGTGTGGCATCCCCATCCCCCCATTCCCAAATGCTGTGTGGCATCCCCATCCCCCCATTCCCAAATGCTGTGTGGCATCCCCATCCCCCCAATCCCCTTAGGCTGTGTGGCATACCCATCCCCCCATTCCCAAATGCTGTGTGGCATCCCCATCCTCCCAATCCCCTTAGGCTGTGTGGCATCCCCTCCCCCCATTCCCAAATGCTGTGTGGCATCCCCATCCCCCCAATCCCCTTAGGCTGTGTGGCATCCCCATCCCCCCATTCCCAAATGCTGTGTGGCATCCCCATCCCCCCAATCCCCTTAGGCTGTGTGGCATCCCCTCCCCCCATTCCCAAATGCTGTGTGGCATCCCCCTCCCCCCATTCCCAAAGGCTGTGTGGCATCCCCATCCCCCCAATCCCCTTAGGCTGTGTGGCATCCCCATCCCCCCATTCCCAAATGCTGTGTGGCATCCCCATCCCCCCAATCCCCTTAGGCTGTGTGGCATCCCCATCCCCCCATTCCCAAATGCTGTGTGGCATCCCCATCCCCCCAATCCCCTTAGGCTGTGTGGCATCCCCATCCCCCCATTCCCAAATGCTGTGTGGCATCCCCCTCCTCCCATTCCCATAGGCTGTGTGGCATCCCCATTCCCCCAATCCCCTTAGGCTGTGTGGCATCCCCATCCCCCCATTCCCACCCCCCTCCCCCCGTTAGTATAGGCAGGCGCCATAGTAATAAAAAAAAAAAAGTTAAACTCACCTGTCCGCTGACACCACTGCGCTGAGCGGCCGGCTCCGTGAATGGGCTGGGCGTGGCCTGCGCCGCAGCGTCGACGCAGGCCACGCCCACCCCATTCACGAGCTGGCTCTGTCCCGGCCCCGCCGCTGCGATCGCTGTCTTTTCAGGCAGCGATGACAGCGGCGGGGCCAGAGACAGAGCCCCTGCCGCTTCTCCACATGCGATCACGAAGGTCCGGGCAGCGGGTGGGCGTGGCCTGCGCCGGTGTGTGGAGGAGCAGATGGAGGAGCGGCAGGGGCTCTGTCTCTGGCCCCGCCGCTGTCATCGCTGCCTGAAAAGACAGCGATCGCAGAGGCGGGGCCGGGACAGAGCCCCCGCCGCTCCTCTGGCCTCTCGCAGTGTGCCAGACAACGCGGGAGCGCTGGGGACAGGTGAGGTTTTTTTTTTTTTTTAATTTTTTTTTAATTTTTTTTTTACATTCGCCCGATAAGGCGCACTGACATTTTTCCCCCACTTTTGGGGAAAAATAAGTGCGTCTTATAGGGCGAAAAATACGGTAAGCTGGAGACAGAAAGACTGATCGCCAAAGAGAGTAAAACTAACCCCAAATTATTCTTTAGCTACATAAACACTAAAACATACAAGTCTAGGGGTGTGGGCCACGGGAAAGGAAAGAAGGGACACCTATAGAGGGGAATGAGGAGAAAGCAAATTTACTAAATGCCCTCTTTGCTTCCATTTTCACAAAATATGTGACATGCCAAGTGAAATGCAGGACAATAGCCCAAACCCTCCATTAAATGTCACTGGTCTAACCAATGTAGAAGTGCAGCACTGTCTTAAGCAGATAAAAATCGATAAATCACCAGGACCAGATGGCATACATCCCGTGTTTTAAGGGAGTTAAGTACAGTAATAAACAATGCAGAAAGAGTACTGCGGGTGGCACCTCATAATACATTACATAATAGTAAGGGGTGCACTGCCCCAATAGGAGACCCTGCAAATGCACAATATCACCCAAGATTTTGGGATGCCTTCCAAACACCCCCCTGAATGGGACCCTGGGGACTAACAATTGCACTCCCACAAAGGTAAAAAATAGTAGTCTTTATTAATGATAATCACATTAAAAACATTTTAAAAAAACTACAGCATTATCCCAGTGCTGTTCCATAACCAGCCACATGGGGGAGCCATCCTGCCAAGGTATATATTAATATAAAGTGCTACAATGAATTGTGACTAATGCTAAGTACACCATTAATGTATAATAATAAAGTGCTATGTGCAGAACAAACATCAATTTTCCATAAACAAGACCTCTAACTATGGGCAGGCCCAATGAGAGACAATAGTGCAAGGTGATAACCATGAAAAAACACAAATAAAGATCCTTACTATGTCACTGGCAGAAAAGCAACCCCGCGGCAAGCCCACGCGTTCCGAGCCACTCGGGCTCTTCCTCAAGGCTAAAGTAATAACAGCCTTGTTCATTACTGTTATTACTTTAGCCTTGAGGAAGAGCCCGAGCGGAGGGCATCCCCAAATCTTGGGTGATACAGTAATAAACAAGCCATTATTTCTAATATTTGTGGATTCAATAATTACGGGGGCTGTTCCGAGGGATTCTCGCTTAGCAAATGTGGTGTCAATATTCAAAAAGAGGTCTAAGCAGGAACCTGGGAACTACAGACCGGTAAGTTTAACATCTGTGGTGGGCAAGCTGTTTGAAGGTTTCTTAAGGGATATTATTCTGGAGTATCTTGGGGAAAATGACCGTATTACTCCATATCAGCATGGATTTATGCCAAATTGCTCCTGGTATACCAGTTCAGCTTTTATGAGGAGGAAAGTTCAAGATTGGATCAGGGGAAGTGATTGGATATCATAAATCTTGACTTTTCTAAAGCATTTGATACTGTGCCACATAAAAGACTGGTACAAAAGATCAGAATGCTTGAACTGGGGAAAAAAACATGTGCACATGGGTGAGAAATTGGCTTAATGATCGGAAGCAGAGGGTGGTTATCAATGGTACATACTCAGATTGGGTCACTGTTACTAATGGATTACCACTAGGGTCAGTTCTGGGACCAATTCTCCTCAATATATGTTAATGACACTGGGTATGGATTAAACAGTAAAGTCCCAATCTTTGCAGATGATAGAAACATAGAAGGTTGACGGCAGAAGGAGACCATACGGTCCATCTAGTCTGCCCTTATGTGTATACTGTATGTTCTCTTTATCTTAGGATAGATGGAGGCTTATCCCAGGTATGTTTAAATTCAGTGACTGTTGATTTTTCAACTACCTCTGCTGGAAATTTGTTCCCGGCATCTACTACTCTTTCTGTAACATAATATTTTCTAACATTGCTCCTGATCTTCCCTCCGACCAGCTTCAGGTTGGGCCCCTTTGTTCTATCATTAAGTTTCTTCTTAAAAACGTTTCCCTCCTGAACCTTATTCAATCCTTTGACATATTTAAAGGTCTCAATCATGTCCCCTCTCTCCCTTATTTCTCCAGACTGTACAAATTAAGTTCTTTAAGTCTTTCCTGATAAGTTTTAAGTTTAAGTCCTTCCACCATTTTTGTTGCCGGCCTTCGGAACCGTTCTATTTGAATAATGTCTTTTTGCAGGGGAGGTCTCCCGAACTGCACACAGTATTCTAGCTGTGGCCTTACCAGAGCCCTATACAGTGGCATCACAACCTCCCTCTTCCTACTGGTGATGCCTCGAGCTATGCAGCCGAGCATCCTGCTTGCCTTTCCCCTGCTTGCTTTCAGTAAGCTGTGTAAAGTAATTAACACAAGAGGACAACAGGCAGCTACAAACAGATTTAGATAAAATGGAAGCATGGGCAGTTAATTGGCAAATGCAGTTTAAAACAGATAAATGTAAGGTTATGCACATGGGAAGGAGAAATCCGTGTCATGATTACACACTAAATAAACACTTGATAAAACAACACTTGGAAAAGGAACTAGGGGTTTTAGTTAACAACAAACTTAACTGTAGTTATCAATGCCAGGCAGCAGCTGCCAAAGCAAACAGGATCATTGGGTGCATCAAGAGGGGCAGAGGTGCTCATGACCAGAGCATCATTTTACCCCTGTGCAAGTCACTGGTCAGACCCCATATGGAATACTGTGTACAGTTCTGGGCACCTGTGAGTTAGAAGGACATATCAGAACTGAAGCGCGTTCAAAGGAGGGCAACTAAATTAATAAAAGAGGGGCAGGGACGAGAGTACCATGATAGATTGTCACAGTTAGGTTTATTTAGTTTGGAGAAGAGACGTCTGAGGGGTGATCTAATATCTATGTATAAATATATTCAGGGTCACTACAAAGACAATCTATTTATACCCCGGAGTGTAACCCATAATCCACAGAGGTTAGAGGAAAGGTGCTTCCTCCACCGACATAGGAGGGGATTCTTCTCTGTAAGAGCAGTGACACTATGGAACTCGCTGTCAGAGGAGGTAGTTATGAAGGATACAGTAAAAATGTTCAAAAGTGGCCTGGATGCCTTCCTGGCATGTAATAATATTACCAGCTATGGCTAATAGACCACTGGAAGGAGATCTATAGTGGCCAGGATGCCCTCCTTACATGTAATAACATTACCAGCTATGGCTGCTAGACCACTGGAAGGAGATCTATAGTGGCCGGGATGTCCTCCTGACATGTAATAACATTACCAGCTATGGCTACTAGACCACTGGAAGGAGATCTATAGTGGCCGGGATGTCCTCCTTGCATGTAATAACATTACCAGCTATGGCTACTAGACCACTGGAAGGAGATCTATAGTGGCCGGGATGCCCTCCTTGCATGTAATAACATTACCAGCTATGGCTACTAGACCACTGGAAGGAGATCTATAGTGGCCGGGATGCCCTCCTTGCATGTAATAACATTACCAGCTATGGCTACTAGACCACTGGAAGGAGATCTATAGTGGCCGGGATGCCCTCCTTGCATGTAATAACATTACCAGCTATGGCTACTAGACCACTGGAAGGAGATCTATAGTGGCCGGGATGCCCTCCTTGCATGTAATAACATTACCAGCTATGGCTACTAGACCACTGGAAGGAGATCTATAGTGGCCGGGATGCCCTCCTTGCATGTAATAACATTACCAGCTATGGCTACTAGACCACTGGAAGGAGATCTATAGTGGCCGGGATGCCCTCCTTGCATGTAATAACATTACCAGCTATGGATCCTAGACCACTAGAAGGAGATCTATAGTGGCCGGGATGCCCTCCTTACATGTAATAACATTACCAGCTATGGCTACTAGACCACTGGAAGAAGATCTATAGTGCCCGGGATGTCCTCCTTGCATGTAATAACATTACCAGCTATGGCTACTAGACCACTGGAAGGAGATCTATAGTGGCCGGGATGTCCTCCTGGCATGTAATAACATTACAAGCTATGGCTACTAGACCACTGCGAGGAGATCTATAGTGGCCGGGATGCCCTCCATGCATGTAATAACATTACCAGCTATGGCTACTAGACCACTGGAAGGAGATCTATAGTGGCCGGGATGTCCTCCTGGCATGTAATAAAATTACCAGCTATGGCTACTAGACCACTGGAAGGAGATCTATAGTGGCCGGGATGCCCTCCTTACATGTAATAACATTACCAGCTATGGCTACTAGACCACTGGAAGGAAATCTATAGTGGCTGGGATGCCCTCCTTGCATGTAATAACATTACCAGCTATGGATCCTAGACCACTAGAAGGAGATCTATAGTGGCCGGGATGCCCTCCTTACATGTAATAACATTACCAGCTATGGCTACTAGACCACTGGAAGGAGATCTATAGTGGCCGGGATGTCCTCCTGGCATGTAATAAAATTACCAGCTATAGCTACTAGACCACTGGAAGGAGATCTATAGTGGCCGGGATGTCATCCTGCCATGTAATAAAATTACCAGCTATGGCTACTAGACCACTGGAAGGAGATCTATAGTGGCCGGGATGCCCTCCTTACATGTAATAACATTACCAGCTATGGCTACTAGACTACTGGAAGGAGATCTATAGTGGCCGGGATGGCCTCCTTACATGTAATAACATTACCAGCTATGGCTACTAGACCACTGGAAAGAGATCTATAGTGGCTGGGATGTCCTCCTTGCATGTAATAACATTACCAGCTATGGCTACTAGACCACTGGAAGGAGATCTATAGTGGCCGGGATGCCCTCCTTACATGTAATAACATTACCAGCTATGGCTACTAGACCACTGGAAGGAGATCTATAGTGGCCGGGATGTCCTCCTGGCATGTAATAAAATTACCAGCTATAGCTACTAGACCACTGGAAGGAGATCTATAGTGGTCGGGATGCCCTCCTGGCATGTAATAACATTATCAGCTATGGCTACTAGACCACTGAAAGGAGATCTATAGTGGCCGGGATGTCATCCTGCCATGTAATAAAATTACCAGCTATGGCTACTAGACCACTGGAAGGAGATCTATAGTGGCCGGGATGCCCTCCTTACATGTAATAACATTACTAGCTATGGCTACTAGACCACTGGAAGGAGATCTATAGTGGCCGGGATGTCCTCCTGGCATGTAATAACATTATCAGCTATGGCTACTAGACCACTGAAAGGAGATCTATAGTGGCCGGGATGTCATCCTGCCATGTAATAAAATTACCAGCTATGGCTACTAGACCACTGGAAGGGGATCTATAGTGGCCGGGATGCCCTCCTTACATGTAATAACATTACCAGCTATGGCTACTAGACCACTGGAAGGAGATCTATAGTGGCCGGGATGTCCTCCTGGCATGTAATAACATTACCAGCTATGGCTACTAGACCACTGGAAAGAGATCTATAGTGGCTGGGATGTCCTCCTTGCATGTAATAACATTACCAGCTATGGCTACTAGACCAATGGAAGGAGATCTATAGTGATCGGGATTCAGGAGCGCCAGATATTACGTTTCGCTCAGTGTCGCTCTCCCATACAGTTCAATGGCCGTTCATTTGCTTGTGTATAAACAGCGTGTTTGAAATATTTTTTTTTTTTGTTTTTTTTTTGCTCTAATCATTGTGTGACGTCTCCTGGTTGCAAACAAACACTTTTACAAACTTTTTTGACTTTTTATATTTTTATGCAGAATTGTCATTACAGGTCTGGCACTAAAGCGTTAATGTCACAGTGTTATAACAATGTCATTCCATGTGTTTTCGCTTTGTTACTGGTGGATATGTGTTCAAAAACAGACTTTAATCACACAGCGTATAGCGCTCTATGCTACAGTGCCCAGCTTTAGAGCGCCGACACTGTGTGTGTGTGTGTAGTGTTTTGTTGAATATGGTGTGGAGCGCCGAGTGCCGGACTCACTGATCTGGCGCTACCTCTCGCTCCCTGCAACGTTATACTGGTGTTAGAGCGCCCAACACACATCACATTCATCAATGCAGACCAGGTTACTACAGCGACAGAGACGCTCTGTTACTGCGCCCGATACCTGCTTATAGCGTCTACTAGCGCCGCTATACAGACGCTCATCTGCCGATACCTGGCATTAGTAGTAAATCAGCCTCTATGTTACACAGAGACAGAGAGACAGACAGAAAGAGACAGGCAGAGAGAGACAGACAGAAAGAGACAGGCAGAGAGAGACAGACAGAAAGAGACAGGCAGAGAGAGACAGACAGAAAGAGACAGGCAGAGAAAGACAGACAGAAAGAGACAGGCAGAGAAAGGCAGACAGAAAGAGACAGGCAGAGAAAGACAGACAGAAAGAGACAGGCAGAGAAAGACAGACAGAAAGAGACAGGCAGAGAAAGACAGACAGAAAGAGACAGGCAGAGAAAGACAGACAGAAAGAGACAGGCAGAGAAGGACAGACAGAAAGAGACAGGCAGAGAAAGACTGACAGACAGAAAGAGACAGGCAGAGAGAGACAGACAGAAAGAGACAGGCAGAGAGAGACAGACAGAAAGAGACAGGCAGAGAGAGACAGACAGAAAGAGACAGGCAGAGAAAGACAGACAAAGACAGACAGAAAGAGACAGGCAGAGAAAGGCAGACAGAAAGAGACAGGCAGAGAAAGGCAGACAGAAAGAGACAGGCAGAGAAAGACAGACAGAAAGAGACAGGCAGAGAAAGACAGACAGAAAGAGACAGGCAGAGAAGGACAGACAGAAAGAGACAGGCAGAGAAAGACTGACAGACAGAAAGAGACAGGCAGAGAAAGACAGACAAAGACAGACAGAAAGAGACAGGCAGAGAAAGACAGACAGAAAGAGACAGGCAGAGAAAGGCAGACAGAAAGAGACAGGCAGAGAAAGGCAGACAGAAAGAGACAGGCAGAGAAAGGCAGACAGAAAGAGACAGGCAGAGAAAGGCAGACAGAAAGAGACAGGCAGAGAAAGACAGACAGAAAGAGACAGGCAGAGAAAGACAGACAGAAAGAGACAGGCAGAGAAAGGCAGACAGAAAGAGACAGGCAGAGAAAGACAGACAGAAAGAGACAGGCAGACAGAAAGAGACAGGCAGAGAAAGACAGACAGAAAGAGACAGGCAGAGAGACAGGCTGACAGAGAAGGACAGAAAGACAGAGTGAGAGAGAGGTAGACAGAGAGAGACAGACAGATAAAGAGACAGACACACAGAGAGAGATAGAAACACAGACAGAGAGACAGACAGAGAGGGCCAGACAGATAAAGAGACAGACACACAGATAAAGAGACAGACAGAGAAGGCCAGACAGTGTACATTGAATCTTGAGGTGTGTATAATTCTTTATGTATTTATAATGATATACTTATTGTTATTTTGTGTGATCTTATGTATATAATGTTTGGCATAATCGGGCCTGAATATTTATGGTACAGTGTCGATTAAATTTGATTATTTGTTACTATTTAAGTACATATCAAATGAAGATATTTGAAACTTGTAGAAGTCTGTCCCAGCATGGAGCGGTGCTGTATGCCAAAATTACAGTCACAATACTTCCTCTTAAATGAGGGGTTTTATATTATATGTCATTTTTTGTATTGTTATTTAAATTTGTCTCAGTGGCACTTTAGGCAATACCAGCACAGAAAAATAATACAAATCTATTAAAGGTAAACTATCCTCTTATTTGATTATATGGCGGGGTCAGTGGTACCAAGGGTTTACAGAGGCCCACTGCCATTCTTTAGAAACATGTTACAGACAGAGAGCAGACAGACAGACAAAGAGAGAGAGACATACAGACAGACAGAGAGAGAAAGACAGTGAGACAGACAGAGAGACAGAGAAAGAGAGACGGACAGAGAGAGACAGACAGACAGAGGCAAAGAGAGGCAGACATACAGAGAGCGACAGAGAAACAGACAGACAGAGAGAGAGAAAGACAGACAGAGAAAGGCAGAAAGATAGACAGACAGGGACAGACACAAAGACACGGACAGACAGAAAGAGAGACAGACAAACAAAGAGAGAGACAGAGAGACATACACACAGACAGTGAGAGAGACAGACAGAGAGAGAGAGACAGAGAGATAGACAGACAGACAGAGACAGGAAGACAGACAGGGACAGACACAAAGAGTCAGACAGAGAGAGAGAGACAGACAGAGAGACAGACAGACATAGACAGGCAGAGAGAGACAGACAGAAAGAGAGAGACAGACAGACAGAGAGAGACAGACAGACAGAAAGACAGCGAGAGAGAGAGACAGGCAGACAGAGAGAGAGAGACAGACAGAGAGATAGATAGAGAGAGAGAGACAGAGAGATAGACAGACAGACAGAGACAGGAAGACAGACACAAAGAGTCAGACAGAGAGAGACAGACAGACAGAGAGACAGAAAGAGACAGACAGACATAGACAGGCAGAGAGAGACAGACAGAGAAAGACAGACAGAAAGAGAGAGAGACAGACAGAAAGAGACAGGCAGACATAGACAGGCAGAGAGAGACAGACAGAGAAAGACAGACAGAAAGAGAGAGAGACAGACAGACAGAAAGACAGCGAGAGAGAGACAGGCAGACAGAGACAGAGAGAGAGACAGACAGAGAGATAGATAGACAGAGAGATAGATAGACAGAGAGAAAGAGACAAAGAGAGAGAGACAGAGAGAGAAAGAGGCAGACAGAGAGATAGATAGACAGAGAGAGAGAGAGAGAGAGAGAGACAAATAGAGAGAGACAGACAGAGAGAGAGAGACAAATTTGAGAGAGACAAATTCATCTGGCCTACAGTAACCCAAACCCCTAAAACCAAGCAAAGCCAGGCACTAGACTGCCGCTACCAGCAACCTCTGTACCACCTATTTGCATGGCACTAACTCCCAATAGACTGCTGGCTTTACACTACAATTGCTCTGTCTACCCCCCCCCCCCCCCCAAAAAAAAATGACAGGTTAGAACAAAATGAATTGATTGATAGCAATACACCAGTGATCATAATAAGCATTATCTTCATAAAAAAATATTCTTCCAAAAATAATTTTTATAATATATATATTTTTTTTTTTTTGTTTATCATGTCTAATATTTTTATTATTATTATTCACAACAACAATAATAATAATATTTTATTAAAATAATATATATGTATGAATATATATAAAGCCAAATACTTCAAATTCTCTATTAATAACCTTATTGCTAGTCTTTCATTCATGGAAAATACAGCCTATCGCCAAGAAATAAGCACCGCCTATTGCCAGCATAACGGCCAAATGTATTGTGTGAATGTTTTCTCCCAAAAGTGAGTTCCTTGCACCATCTTGTGGCCATTTGGGATAATGTTTGGATATATATGGGTAACCCCCCCCCCCCATAAAAACAATGTTGTGTCCCAGTGGACCCCACAATTTGTTCCCGTTGCGTAACAAATGCTTTATAAAAAAATTAAATAAGGTATATATATATACCGGTATATATATATATATATATGTATTGTACAGTGTGTGTGTGTGTGTGTATATATATTGTATAATGTGTGTGTGTATATATATATATTGTACAGTGTGTGTGTGTGTATATATATATTAATTATCTTAATTATACAAAATGTCTTTTTGTGGCATTTGGTCACCCTCAAATTTTGTAAGGTAACCCCCCAAAAAATATCGGGACCCTGCAACTTGCTCTCATTTCTTTTATCCTTTTTTCTATTTTTGTATTTTTGGTTTTCCCTGAATTTTAGCCCCATGGTGACAAGCTCCCCCCCCCCCCCGGTGTGGCAATAAAAAAGCCACAGATTATTTAAAGGGGAACTGACGTAGGCATACATTGTCTACAAATACCAGTTGCTCTACAGGAAGTGAGCTTTTTTGATGATTTAAAGGGGAACTGGCGTAGATGTAAATCGCCTATAAGTAGCAGTCGATGTACAGGAACTGACTCTCACGTAGCTGGCTTTAAACATAAAAAAAGTCTAAAAGTTGAAATCTCACCTGACCCCTCAGTCGGTCCAGCTGGGTTTCATCTCCTGGGGGGCATCCGATCACCCCCTGGAGCTCTTCTGGTTTCAAGAGATCACCCGGAATAGCGCCCCCCCCCCCCCCCCTGTTCGGTCGCTGCTAACTGTAAAAAAAAAAATCACATTTATTCACCTGTGGCCGCGATCCTTCCTGCCGTCTCCCCTCTTCACCGGGAGGGTCTCCAATCGCCCTCCCCAGGCTCTTCTGTGGTAAGGAGAGGGCCCCCGAAATAGCCCTCTTGTTGTAACTGTTACATCCTATCTCCTATCCCTCCCTCAATGAGGGGGCAGGGCTTCATCCATCTCTCAATGAGGGGGCGTGGCTTCCTCCGTACCTCAATAAGGGGCGTGGCTTCATCCATCCCTCAATAAGGGGGCAGGGCTTCATCCATCTCTCAATGAGGGGGCGTGGCTTCCTCAGTCCCTCAATAAGGGGGCGTGGCTTCATCCATCCCGCAATGAGGGGGCCGTGGCATAATTTACATACTGTCCCTCTTTGAGGTGTAACATGCAGATCTGCAGCAATAAATGATTCATTTGCCTATTCAAAGGGTTTCTATTGCTGTAACTGTTACATCCTACCTCCTATTCATCCCTCAATGAGGGGGCGTGGCTTCATCCATCCCTCAATGAGGGGGCGTGGCTTCATCCATCCCTCAATGAGGGGGCGTGGCTTCATCCATCCCTCAATGAGGGGGTGTGGTTTCATCCATCCCTCAATGAGGGTGTGTGGCTTCATCCATCCCTCAATGAGGGGGTGTGGCTTCATCCATCCCTCAATGAGGGGGTGTGGCTTCATCCATCCCTCAATGAGGGGGTGTGGCTTCATCCATCCCTCAATGAGGGGGTGCAGCTTCATTTACATATTGTCCCTCTTTGAGGTGTAACATGCAGATCTGCAGCAATAAATGATTCATTTGCCTATTTAACTTGTTTATATTGTTGTAACTGTTACACCCTATCACCTATCCATCCCTCAATGAGGGGGCGTGGCCTAATTTAACAAATGTTACTCTTTCCCACCCAGAAAAGTTGGTAGATATGGGTAGGCATGTCTGGGCATGACAAGGGAACTATTCTCCAAAACGGGCAAGTTGTTCAGCACTGGATCCCGATGATGGCGCGGTGAGGATGAATTCGCTATGCTGTGTATGCGGAAGCTGGCGACACACCTTTCCCAGTGTTTTTGGCAACTTGCTCCACGCCCGGCAAGCTGAGAAAGACATACGAGAAACTCTGACAACGCTGTCGAAGTAAACAAAGCTTCCGTCAGCGCCCTTCGTTTTTTTTTTTTCCGCCACTTCCGCTCTCTCCCCACCAGCCGCATTTTTCGCAAAAGGTTAGAAATTTTATTTTACATTGGAGCCATGAAAATCAAAGGCAGGCTGATTCATGACTAGTGGCAGGTAACGGCAGATGAGCGTCTCTACAGCGGCGCTGTGTAACCGCTAACGGTCGCTCTGATCGCCCGTGAGTCGCTATTAGAAAGCGCCGTAGTAACATGGCCGGCATTGATGAATTTGATGTGTGAGTCGCTATAACAGCAGTACAGAGCGAACGGTAGCGAATGGTCAGTGTGAGCGACTCAAACCATATTCATAAAAAAAAAAAAAAAGCCTCACACAGAGCCCGCGCTCAAAATTGGTCGCTGTAGCCCAGAGAGCCAGACGCTGTGCGATTAAAGTCTGTTTTTGAACACATATCCACCAGTAACAAAGCGAAAACATATGGAATTATTACATTGTGACACTTTAGTACCAGACCTGTAATGACAATTCTGCATAAAAATATAAAAAAATCTAAAAAGTTTTCAAAAGTGAAATTTAAAAGGCCAGGAGAGGTGACACAATTATTTGATTAAAAAAAATATATAAAAAATAAAAAGAAAACCCTGTTTAAAGTGAAGAAAAGTAACGTCCATTGAATTGTATGGGAGAGCGACAGGTAATGCCAGGCTCTGGAAGGCAGAGCTCCGGCGGTATACGCTGAGCCGTCTGTGATGATGAATCGGACGCTACATGGCGCTGTTAGAGGTGCTCACCAGATTCACTTTGATAAATTTGGTTTCCCGTACAGCGCCCGGCGTCGACCAGATGCTACCTGTCACTACGAGGCGCTGCCTGTCGCTATCCCTTGATGAATAAACCCCTAAATGTTTTTAATCTCACATCAGAATAGAAACGCACTCTCTATACGAGCGGTTGGAAGCAACTGAAGAGTATCACATTTTTTTTCTTTTGGGATTTTTTTTAAATAAAGGATCAATATTAGATTAGCGGTACGCGCAGAAGCGCTTTCGATTGGCCGCTCGGTGTGAGAACAATGAGAACAATGTGATTCTTAATTAGGAGTTCTTCTGAACGAAAAAAAAAAAAAAAAGAAAAGGATTTTTTGGGCCGAGCGGTGGAGATGGCACAATGCGTCTATTAATATACCGAGGATACGGCGTTACCTCAAAGAAGCCGCGCCGCTTAGATTTTCCTCCGAGCCCCCGGAGCTATTGAGGGAACATGTTCCACCATATGGAGCAGCAAAAGGAAACGGTTTTGTAGGTCATAGATGAACAGACGAGAGGCGACGCGCGCGGCCCTCTCGCTCGGAACCACCGCAGTTAAAGAAGAAGGGATGAACCGTCCTATTTATAAACGCATCGGGGGATGGCGGCAAAACGCAACGCAGTGCAGGAATGGGTTTTGAATTTTTCCTTTTTTTTTACTGTTTTTTTTAACTCTAAAATCATCCCTGGTTTCGAGGGACTGTCCCTCTTTTGAGTCCGTGTCCTCCTGTTCCTTGTTTTTCTCATTTGTCCCTGTTTGAGGTGTAACACGCAGATCTGCAGCAATAAATGATTAATTTGCCTATTTAAAGTGTTTATATGGACATTCACCCTGAATAAGAGCCTATCTTATATGTTTCCCACACCCTGTACATACAGATTGCCCACATTAATCCGGACTTTCACCCTGAATAAGAGCCTATCTTGTATGACCCCCCCGTACATACAGATTGCCCACATTAATCTGGACCTTCACCCTCAATAAAAGCCTATCTTGTATGTTTCCCCCCTGTACATACAGATTGCCCACATTAATCTGGACCTTCACCCTGAATAAGAGCCTATCTTGTATGTCCCCCCCCTTCCGCACATACAAATTGCCCACATTAATCTGGACCTTCGCCTTGAATAAGAGCCTATCTTGTATGTTTCCCCCTGTACATACAGATTGCCCATATTAATCTGGACCTTCACCCTGAATAAGAGCCTATCTTGTATGTTTCACCCCTGCACATACAGATTGCCCACATTAATCTGGACCTTCACCCTGAATAAGAGCCTATCTTGTATGCCCCCCCCCCCGTACATACAGATTGCCCACATTAATCTGGACCTTCACCCTGAATAAGAGCCTATCTTGTATGTTTCACCCCTGCACATACAGATTGCCCACATTAATCTGGACCTTCACCCTGAATAAGAGCCTATCTTGTATGTTTCCCCCCTGTACATACAGATTGCCCACATTAATCTGAACCTTCACCCTGAATAAGAGCCTATCTTGTATGTTTCCCCCCTGTACATACAGATTGCCCACATTAATCTGGACCTTCACCCTGAATAAGAGCCTATCTTATATGTTTCCAACACCCTGTACATACAGATTGCTCACATTAATCCAGACCTTCACCCTGAATAAGAGCCTATCTTGTATATTTCCCCCCTGTACATACAGATTGCTCACATTAAAAATCATCCTACCTGCATCTACTGCATGTTATGAGCCTTTAAACATCCAAGATGGTGGCTCATGGAGCATCAGGCAGCCTGCAAACAGGAAGTGTCTTCTGACTGTGCCGCTCTGCATTCTGGGATTGATGTCCTTTCCTTGACCCCAGCTCTGCTCTGTCTGTGCAAAGAACAGTTATAACCCCACCCCCTGCACTTTATCCCGCTCTCCTCTCCTCAGTATGTGTGATGCTTCTGAGGCAAGATGGCGGCACCAGTATCCTAGAGTCCTGAACAGAGTTGCAGCCCAGTGGGGAAAGAATAATAAGTAAGTGGCTAAAAACTTAAAATATATAAATTTTAGATGCTGGGGAATAGTTTTTTAAGGGTTTGGGCTTTTCATTAAATGATGCTAAAGGTCCGGTTTAACAAATGTCCCTCTTTCCCACCCTAAAAAGTTGGTAGGTATGTAAAATGAATATTACTGAGTGCTTTTTGCCAAGGATGAGTGGGGTTAGGACTACTAATATATTGCTGAGCTTCAGAATTGGGTTACATTTTTATCGACCTGTATTTTGCCTTTTCGACTTTGTTCGAACTGACCCGAATTTTGGAAAAAATGGGTAAAATTCAGCCGTATTTTATATAATGAAACGCTAACCTGGAATTGAAACACTTCCTGGTGGTCAACTAGGTGGTGCATATGTTGCTTGATTGCAGGCTTCTTGGCATCTTCGGGGCCTGCCCTAATGTCTTCTGCCTTGCTTGAGGTGCACCTGTCAGACCCCGAGAATACCTGTCTTCGTTGTGAGCCTGCAACCCCCAATCTCCACAGCCAGCTTCACCTATAGACAAGCCCCCCGTTTGCCTGGACGCTATACACGCCTCACCGGAACTGGTTGCCCCCAGGGCTTGAAGGGTCAAAGATTGTAGGCTCACGGGGAGTGAGGACAGGTAGACCGAAGTTCAGACTGGGCGAAGTAGGTAAGTACTGGAACAGTTCGGGTGCTCTGGAACAGGTAAGTACTGGGACAGTTCAGGTGTTCTCGAACAGGTAAGTACTGGAAGCAATTTGGATGCTCTGGAGAAATTAAGCGAAGTCGGACGTCAAGCCAAGGGTCACACCAGGAGGTCAGAGAGCTGCGCAGTACAAAGGGATGAGGCGAAGACGTGGTCGAGATGCAAGCAAAGGGTCAATAACTGGCTGAGGGATCGGTATCAGAGCGTTGTTGTAAATGGTGTGCAATCTGAACAAAGGCGAGTTACAAGTGGTGTGCCGCAAGGCTCTGTCCTGGGCCCCATTCTTTTTATTATATTTGTAAGTGACATAGGAGAAGGCTTGGTAGGAAAAGTTTGTCTGTTTGCTGATGATACAAAGGTTAGTAATAGGGTGGATATTCCTGGAGGTGTCTGCAACATGGAAAATGATTTAGCTTTACTGGATAAATGGTCAAAACTGTGGAAACTAGAGTTTAATGTCTCTAAATGTAAAATCCTGCACTTGGGTAGAAGGAATCCCTGCTCTGAGCACCGTATGGGCAGCGCTGTGTTATCCAGGACCACGGAGGAGAGAGATTTAGGGATACTGATTACTGATAGCTGCAAGATGATTGGACAGTGTAGCCAGGTAGTGAGAAAAGCAAGCAGGATGCTCGGCTGCATAGCTTGAGGCATCACCAGTAGGAAGAGGGAGGTTGTGATGCCGCTGTATAGAGCCCTGGTGAGGCCACAGCTAGAATACTGTGTGCAGTTCTGGAGACCTTACCTGCAAAAAGACATTATTCAAATAGAACGGGTCCAAAGGCGGGCAACGAAAATGGTGGAAGGACTTAAACTTAAAACTTATCAGGAGAGAATTAAAGAACTTAATTTGTACAGTCTGGAGGAAAGAAGGGAGAGGGGGGACATGATTGAGAGTGAGACCTTTAAATATGTGAAAGGATTGAATAAGGTTCAGGAGGGAAGTGTTTTTAAGAAGAAGCTTAATGATAGAACAAGGGGGCCCAACCTGAAGCTAGTCGGGGGGAAGATCAGGAGCAATGTTAGAAAATATTATTTTACAGAAAAAGTAGTAGATGCTTGGAACATGCCTGGGATAAGCACACATCTATCCTAAGATAAAGAGAACATACAGTATACACATAAGATACAGAGAACATACAGTATACACATAAGATACAGAGAACATACAGTATATACATAAGATACAGAGAACATACAGTATAGACATAAGATACAGAGAACATACAGTATATACATAAGATACAGAGAACATGCAGTATACACATAAGATACAGAGAACATACAGTATACACATAAGATACAGAGAACATACAGTATACACATAAGATACAGAGAACATACAGTATACACATAAGATACAGAGAACATACAGTATACACATAAGATACAGAGAACATACAGTATACACATAAGGGCAGAGACTAGATGGACCGTATGGTCTCCTTCTGCCGTCAACCTTCTGTGTTTCTATGTTTCTAATAACGAAGTTCAGGAAATCACAGGAGAAATCACAAAGCCAGCTAAACGCTATCACATGCACTGACACACTGAAGTGGTAATCCCTTTATAGGACTGAACCCGACCTGATTGGACAGGGGGGCAATGACTGTGATTGGTGCACTTCGGATCTGTGGGTTGATTGGTGCACTTAGAGACCTCTGGGTTGATTGCCCCATGTGAACTTTAAAGGCTTACCGCCCAGAACTGGACCTCCTAGGATTGGCTCCTTTTAACAGCCTCCGGCAACCGCGCTGTGTGCATTGCCGCCCAAGGACACAAGTTGACTGTGCCCGCGCACGAGCATGAGACAGTGGGCGGGGGAGGAGGGCGCGCTCAGCACCGCCAGAGCCGACGCCTGAGGCGGAAGCGGCTGCCAGGCAGGAGAAGCCCCGGCCAGCCGTCTATGGACACCGCGGGCACGGACTGAAGGTAAGTCATTCATGACAGCACCTGTCCCTCTTTCTTAGGAGAGCACAGCCCTCCACTATCTCACTGGTTTCAGCCAATTAACCTCTAAGTGCCACATAGACGAGAGGTATATATATACTTTGGAAGTGTGTCTTCTCCTGGCCACATCTTAAAAAGTTATACATTCCCACCCCTGGTAGAGCACTGGACCTAAGGCGAAGGGCATAGGGGCTGGTATATCACCACAGCCAAAGGCCTCTAAGCCCTAACCATACCAGCCACTATGCCTGGTGCACCAGGCTGGTAGCTGTTAGGGTGTATGTGCGGGGTTATTGGCAATCCGGATGCCACCACCCACTTATTGACTTAACACCCATTTTTTGCAGTGGTTCTTGGACCACATGACTGTGGACTGTTAATCGCAAGGCCAAATTAGGTGAGGAAAATGGAACATCTAAGGTATAAATTCCATCCTTTGGTAGAGCACCAAGCCCTCTCGCTCGGAGCCACCGCGGTTAAAGAAGAAGAGTCGAACCGTCCTATTTATAAACACATTGGGGAATGACGGCAAAATGGAACGCAGTGCAGGAATGTGTTTTGAATATTTTTTACTGCAATCTAAAATTAATTTTACTGAGCGCTGCTTGCCAAGGATGAGTGGGGCTAGAACTACTCATTGCTGAGCTTCAGAATTGGGTAAAACTTTTATCGACCTGTATTTTGCCTTTTCAACTTAGTCCGAACTGACCCGAATTTTGGAAAATAATGGGTAAAATTCAGCCATATTCTATATAATAAAACACTATCCCAGGATTGAAACACTTCCTGGTGGTCAACTTAGTGGTGCATATGCTGCTTGATTGCAGGCTTCTTGGTATCTTTGGGGCTTGTCCTCATGTCTTCTTCCTTGCTTGAAGTGCACCAATCCTTCCTTTTTAGGAGAGCACAGCCCTCCACTGTCTAAGTATAAATACCTCGCCTCGATGTGGCACTTACAGTTCATTGGCTGAAAACCAGTGAAAGTGCCACATCGAGGAGAGGTATTTATACTTTGAAGGTGTGTCTTCCCTTGGCCACATCTTAAGGTATAAGGTATATATAAGGTAAAAGGTATTAATTCCCATGCCTGGTAGAGCACTGGAAGGCGAAGGGCATAGGGGCTGGTATATCACCACAGCCAAATGCCTCTAAGCCCCAACCATACCAGCCACTATGCCTGGTGCACCAGGCTGGTAGCTGTGGGGGTGTATGTGCGGGGGTATTGGCAATCCGGATGCCACCACCCACTTTTTGACTTAACACCCATTTTTTGCAGTGAGTGTTGTATCACATGACTGCGGACTGACAATTGCAAGGCCAGATTAGGTGAGGGAAATGGAGCATCTAAGGTTTAAATTCCATCCTTTGGTAGACCACCGAGCTAAGGAAAAGGGCATAGGGGCAGGTTGGTCAACATGGCTGGAAGCCCCCTGATCCTTAAGGATACCAGCCGCTATGCTTGGTGCAGAAGTGTGGGTGTATGCATGGAGGGTATTGAGAGTCAGGGTGACCACCCCCACTCTTCGACAAAACACCAATTTTATGCAAAATGGTTGTTGGTCTGCGGTGGGTGTAGGACCACATGACCGCCGGTGGCCAATAGCAGGGCAAGAACTGTGCAGGCAAGGAGAATGGGGCTTGTAGGGGTGTATATGCCAGAGATTTCTGCAATCATTCTGCCCCCTGTGCTTGGACTATTTTTCACCCATTTTGTGTAAAATAAGTGTTGGTGTACTTTAGGACCCTTTCACACCATCCGGGTTCGGTTGTGGTGGAGTATGCACTGCGTTGTACATGGTTTTAGGAAGTTTTGTAGCATCCGAGCATCTGGCCTACAACACGAGTGCTATGCAACCCTTAGATGTCTATGGGCAATGCAAGAGAGTTGCATGTATTGAGCTTTACCTATGCTGCTGTTGTGGTGCAGGAGGACGCCACTGCCTCCAGGTCCATAATGGTCACTGTTGGGTCCTCCTCCTCCTCTGGCAACTCAGGCCTGAGCTGCAGCCACCTCTTCCACTATTGGGTCCTGCCATGGGGTCCTTTCAGTCCTTGCTGCCTCTATCCACGAGGTCCTCCTGCTTCCCCCAATGCCTGGACCTCCAGCTGCTGCAACTACCACTGCTGATGCAGCCAGGAGACCGGAAGCAATAAGGGTAATGCAGGACCACCACTGCACTGGCGCATTTGTGCACTGCATTTGTGCTTCTCCATCATAAGGAATAACAGACAAATCTTTCACCCAATTTTTCCTACTTTAATGGGTTTGGAGAGTGAGGGGGGGGGGTACCTGAATTCAAACTGAAAGAACTGAAGAACTGGGCACACCTGGGTGCCGAGACCCCTGGAATCTTCAGGAGCCCAATCAGGCCAGACTGGGCCAAAGAATGATTCTCCAGGGGGGTCCCATATATATTGTAACAATGACCTGGATGCCCAGGGCTGGAGGAAAAATGGTTCCAGCTCAAAGGGTAATGAGGACCACAGAATGAGTGGCAGCAGCGGCTGAATCTTCAGTGACCCTACAGAGCTATTGTGGTGCTGCTGTTGTGGTGCAGGAGGACACCACTGCCTCCAGGTCCATAATGGTCACTGATGGGATCTCCTCCTCCTCTGGCAACTTAGGCCTAAGCTGCAGCCACCTCTTGCATTATTGGGTCCTACCATGGGGTCTTTTCAGTCCTTATGTTGCTGCCTCCATCCACCAGGTCCTCCTTCTGCCACCAATGCCTGGACCTCCAGGTGCTGCAACTACTACCACTGATGCAATCAGCATGTAGTCAGAAGACAGGAAGCAATAAGGGTAATGTAGGGCCACCACTGCACTGGTTCCGAGGGAGTCCACTGGGGCATTTGTGCTTCTCCGTCATATGGAAAAACAGACAAATCTTTCACTCAATTTTTCCCCTAGATACTTTAATGGGTTGGAGGGGGGGGGGGGGTACCTGAATTCAAACTGACAGAACTAAAGTCAGCACTGGGCATACCTGGGTGCAGAGACTCCTGGAATCTACAGGAGTCAAGTCAGGCCAGCCTGGGCCAAAGAATGATTCTGCAGGGGGGTCCCATATACCGTAAAAAATGAACTTGATGCCCAGGGCTAACCTAGCAAGCATGAATGGGTTAGCCTGCCCGCCTGCTGCCTTATTATTGTCCAGCATTAGAGGGAGGGAGTGGAATGAGGGATGCCCCCGCTAGCTATAATGAGGGATGCCACCACTGACTGTAAACTGTAATAAGGAATGCCCCTACTGGCTGTAAGCTGTAATGAGGGATGCCCCCACTGCCTGTAATGAGGGATGCCCCAACTGGCTGTAATGAGAGATGCCCCACTGGCTGTAATGAGGGATGCCCCTCACTAACTGCAATATAGAGATGCTTACTGGCTGTAAAGAAGGATGCCCCTCACTGCCTGTGATGGGAGATGTTGCACACTGCTTGCAATGAGGGATGGTGCTTACTGGCTTTAATGGGTGATGCCCCTCACTGTCTGTAATGAGAGATGCTGCACACTGCCTGTAATGAGGGATGCCACTTGCTGGCATTAATGGGTGATGCCCCTCACTCGCTGTAATGAGCAATGCTACTTACTGGTTGTAATGAGGGATACTGATCACTGCCTGTAATGGAGTGATTCTGCACACTGTCTGTAATGGGGGGATTTTAGCACACCATTTGGTTCATAATATTTTCTTTCTTATTATTGTCCTCTAAACCCTGGGTGGGTGTTGTGGAACTAAAAGTAAAGTGTATTTATAATGTGGCATTAAGTTACTATACTGAGCCAAAAAACAGTACAGCAGGGCCAATGTTCCCCCAAAGGTCCCGGGCCATTTTTTTAGCCCCAGTCCCCCCCTGGCTGTATCACATATTCAGTAATTACGGCTCTTCTAGTGGCGGTGACAGTTAATTACAATGACCCTTCCTTTAGAACATGGGAGCGCGCAGCCTGAGTCTAAAATCAGCGGAGGATATCTCGCCAACATCTATTAATCTGCCCTGTAAAATATTTCATGTTATGCTTTAGCGGAGCAGCAAAATATGGAAAACATATGTCTCTTCCACCCTTCATTGCATCTATTTGCACTCTATTCCATCGGGGGACTCTCGCTCACTTCTGTGCATTTCCCCGGCGAGCAGCGCGCCGAGCCAATGAAACGAGACCACTTATACGGAGGATTTTTTTTGTAGCTGGCCGGGGATTTGGGGAAGGGGGAGTTAATGGGTGTAAAGCAATGTTCCCATTCTGAGTTGATTTATTTAGAAGTAAACAGTTGTGTTCAGAATAATGATGGACGCCGGAACGCTCAAGGACAGCTGGGCGCTCTCGCCCACATAGCCAGGTGAATTCAGGGGATCTTAAAGAAGAATTCCAGCTACGATAGAGGCATAAAGCATGACACAACATCATTTGTACCCAAGGCTGGATTAAAAGAGCACTATCACAAAATTGTGTAATATTAAAAAATCCATATAAACACAGTGGCTAATAATTGGAGGGGTCACTTACCGTATATACTCGAGTATAGGTCGACCCGAATATAAGCCGAGGCACCTAATTTTACCACAAAAAAATGGAACAAGTTATTGACTTGAGTATAAGCCGAGGCGGCTTTTTTCAATTGGAATTGGAGTTGACACACAGAAAGAGACACACACACAGAAAAAGACACAGACACACAGACACACACACACACACACACACACAGAAAGAGACACACACACACACACCGACACACACACACACACACACACAGAAAGAGACACACACACACACAGAAAGAGACACACACACAGAAAGGGACACACACACACACACACACAGAAAGAGAGACACACACACAGAAAGGGACACACACACAGAAAGAGACACACACACAGAAAGAGACACACACACAGAAAGGGACACACACACACACACACAGAAAGAGAGACACACACACAGAAAGGGACACACACACAGAAAGAGACACACACACAGAAAGAGACACACACAGAAAAAGACACAGACACACACACACACACACACACACAGAAAGAGACACACACACACACACACACACACACTGTGGGTACCTGCTGCTGCTGCTGCCGCCGCTCTCAGACGCGCAGGTGTCGGGGGTCAGGGTTTGGCCGAGGTTACCCTGCAGAGGGGCAGCGGGGTCCCCCTCCCCTCCTCCTCCTGCCGGTCGCTCGGCACGCAACACCCTCCATTCAGCTCCGCCTGGCAGCCGCCGCCGTTCTCATACACACACCAGCACTTCCTGGCTGTTGCGCGCTGGTCGTCGGTGGGCGTGCCCCATATGGAAAACATTGGACACCGCCCATTGACGACCAGCGCGCAGCAGCCTGGAAGTGCCGGTCAGTGTGTGAATGTGTGTGCGTTTGTGTGTATGAGAGCGGCGGCGGCGGCAGCAGCGGGTACAGCAGGGACCCACAGCGGCCGCCCCTCACCTTCCAGCATCTGTTGGGTTCAGGGTTGCGGCCTTCCCTGGCAGTCCGCCCCTGGACTCGAGTATAAGCCGAGGCGGCTTTTTTCAGCCCAAAAAGTGGGCTGAAAAACTCGGCTTATACTCGAGTATATACGGTATACACCAGAACTGAATAAAACTCCTGCCAAGCTTGTGGTTTATCCTCTCATGGTAGAAATTATCAAAGCCCCAAAAAGATCTAATGCAAGGCGTGACAACAAGTAAATTAGTTTATCAAAGCTCAAAAAGGTCTAATGCAAGGTGTGCCAACAAGTTAGTTAGTTTATCAAAGCTCAAAAAGGTCTAATGCAAGGTGTGCCAACAAGTAACTAGATTTACCAAAGCCTCAATTAGCGATAATACAAGAGGTGAGAACAAGTAAGTATTTTTAACAAAACCCAATGTATTATGCAGGTGGTGCGCACAGATGAGTTGTATTACATGCCCAGATGTGTTGTCCGTCCTCAACGTGCAATGAGAACAGGCAGATGTGCTGCTGTGTCCCTCTCCTTAGCTGTTTCTCATTGATAAGGTCCGCTCTCTCTTGCTAGGTGCCCTAAGGACAGTTTGAGATGCAGCCTTGTCTCCCCTCCTTATGTGTCCTAAAATGGACAATTGCCTTTTCCTTTATACCTGGTCTTATCTACTGCAGTGTAGATGATGTGACACGCAATCCCACCTTTTTATACGACGGGGTCACATGTCCAGGCTGGCCAATCATGGCCATGCCTACCATGGGCATGGCTGTGATTTCTAAATGTAAAAAGCTGGTTGATTGGCTGCTCAACAAAAGTCCATGGTCGGATTCAGGGGCCCGACCCCCTAAAGCTTGGTATGCACCCAAACTTTGCGGCTCAGGATCGCTCATCCTTATCTGTGACCCAACCTCTCATCTCCTCCCTTATCCTTTAGATTGTAATCTCATAAGGACAGGACCTGGACTCCCTTACGTACTCCTCTACCAGTGTTACACCTAACTCATAATTACTGGTTAGCCGGATAGAGGATAATCCAGTTGGATGGATATTTTCACAGCTATCTCCGGCCATCCCTACCCTGTGAACTGGTATATGGAGTCCCTTGGACCCCTTCCGACTTCACAAGCCGGAAAGAAAGACAGTAATAAAAAAGAAAATATTTTTTAAAGTAAAAAATAACTTACCGTTGCCACTTATTCCTTCATCTATCCCCCACTGGATAGCATTCTCTCTGCAGGTCAGGGGCTTCCTCCTGTGAGAAACCTCCTGTGAACTTCTTGATGCATTATTAGCTAATGAGGGACACAGGTCCCCCCTTCTCCTTCCTTGGTGTCCAACCACACTAATCCTGTGGCAGGGAAATACCCCGGAGAAGGAGCCTCTGTGAAATCCTCCCCATGTGACTAATGACATCACTGAAGGGGAGGGACATATAAGGAGATTGGTCTATAATTCAGGCAGAAATGACCACCTACCTCACTCTGAAACTCAACAATAGCTCTTACCTTTTGTCTAATTTCCCTTCCATGGACCAAAATGTACGATGATTTGCAGCAGCTGAAGTTGACGGATTAATTGTTTTTCAAATTACATTTAAAACCAAGTCACTGTAAGAATATAACATCTATAAATGACTATGTAAATGTAACAACATAAATTGTGACAATGTAACATGAATACCTGACTATGTAAATGTAATATGCATAAATGATTATGTAACAATGCAACATGTATAAATAACTATGTAAATGTTACAATGTAACTTGTATAAATTAGTATGTAAATATAACAATGCAATATGTATAAATAACTATGTAAATGTTACAATGTAACTCATATAAATTAGTATGTAAATGTAACAATTCAACATGTATAAATAACTATGTAAATGTAACTTGTATAAATTAGTATGTAAATATAACAATGCAACATGTATAAATAACTATGTAAATGTTACAATGTAACTTGTATAAATTAGTATGAAAAAATAACAATACAACATGTATAAATAACTATGTAAATGTAACAATTCAACATGTATAAATACCTATGTAAATGTTACAATGTAACTTGTATAAATTAGTATGTAAATATAACAATGCAACATGTATAAATAACTATGTAAATGTTACAATGTAACTTGTATAAATTAGTATGTAAATGTAACAATGTAACATGTATAAATGACTATGTAAATGTAACATGTAGAAATTGCTATGCAAATATTACAATTTAACATGTTGTAATTGATGGCAGTCTCTTCCCCAGAAGCCACCCTGATACTGTAAGTGCCTAGACCCCAACCAGTCCTCTGATCTTCCTTGCAAGTTAATGAACTGAGGGACATTAATCAGGGACTAGGCCGATCTCCAGCATGGAGTCCCTTTTCCCCGCAGAAGTGATTGCGGTATGACGGTATAAATTACCAATATTGAGAGCAAGGTTTTAGCTCCGTGCAGAAAAGTCACATAACTCCAGATGGATTTGTGAGCGCAGTATGGTTTCTGTTAATTTATTTTACCATCTGCTCCTTCATATTTGAGTTTCAACATCGCCCCTTAATACCGCTATTGACGGCATTACTCGTTTCTTTTTTCATCAGTATTTTGCATGTTTCTAATTTTGTGCGATTAAACTTTCTTCATTTCATCAGCTTACTCACTTACACCTCATATTAATTTATTACTTAAAATGCTCCGGGATGCTGAGAAATTGGCCTTGCAGCCACCTCGTTTGCCAATATGGAAATTAGTCATCACTTCTAAAAACCTGTTTCTGCTTCTTGATGGATGACTTAAGCATTCCAGCGAGGAAAGGAAATCTTCATGAACAGTTATAGTATCTGGCTCTTTGGGGGTATAGTTAGGTGGGTTTTAAGGAACTTAAAATGTTAACCATACTCAATGGAATAAGAGGAAAGGGTAAATTAGGCCACTTGCCCCAAAATGAGGATTCAATGGCAGAACGTTTGCTGGTGAGCATGAATTTCAGCAAATAAAGCACCACGTGGCTTTGTTGCCCTATGTGGTCTGAGGAAGGACGTACACCCAATGGAGATATCCATAACCTGGAGCTGGTGTCCAGTGATGGACTGGGGCTAAAAATCAGACTTTGAACCCCCAATGAGCTTCCAGGTAAGTCATGGGCATGGGGAGGGGGGTAGGGCTGAACTCTTAAATTTATGGTACTGAAGATTTAGTATTGTAGGTAATATCGTGGGAGTGGCTTTGGTCCCAACAGGCATGATGCTGAGCCTTTAGCATTGGAGACTGAGGTTTCTTGGCTAGGGGTATTGTGGGGATCAGGTACACAGGGGGGCTGGGTGGGGTCTAGGAAGACAGGGATTGGATGTGGATATGAGGAGCAGCAGCCTAGTTAGCCCAAAAGCAGTGCAGCTTACTGGGGATGCTCCTGGGTCTCCTTAGACAGAATTTGCAGTGAGGTGACTATTTTTATATTTTCCACCTTCCTTCCTTAATTTTACCAAGCCCCACTTTCTGGTCACATTGGTGGTCTTATCTAGACATAAAAGAGAGAAGATCAAACCCTAATTGAAGTCTAAAAGTCAAGCCTCTGGCAAGGCAGCAGTGGAACAACACCAAGGGGTATTGCTGGTTACTCAAGTGGAATTTGGATTCTCCTGCTATCATGAAAGGGTCAGGAAAAGCAAGGTAAAACAACATACTTGGAAATGGTCAAGTGTTTAAAGAGTGGGAACCCATCCATCTGTGACCCCAGCCCCATAGTAGACACAGTAACGCAGCTCAAAGGAAGAGGTTGGTTTGTCCAGGGATGCCATCTCAGGCAAAGGTCGGGAGAGAACAGAGATTGCCAATTCTAGTTAGGTCTGCTGTTTTATACACAGTCACACGAAACACAAAATCTATGGAGAATCTTGGTCTTTGAAAGGTTTTTGAGAGGTCTCTTGGTGCCCCCTAAGAACAGTTCCCACTGTAGACATAGTAACATAGCCCAAAGGAAAAGGCTGGGTAGTCCATGAATGCTTTCTCAGGCAAAGGTCAAAAGAGAACTAACAAAATTGCCAATTCTAGGCCGCTCTACTAAGACACAAACATGGAGTATATGGAAAACCTCGGCTTTTGACAGATCAATTGGTGCCCTCTATGATAGTTCCCACTATAGACAAATAAACATGCTGGGTTGTCCAGGGCTGCTGTCTTGGGTGGAGGTCCAGAGAGAACAAAGTTTGCCAATTCTAGGCTGGTCTACTGTTTTCCAAAACAGACACCCAAAAACCATCTCAGGCAAAGGTCAGGAGAGAACAACGACGGCCAATTCCAGACTGGTATACTGTTTGAGACACAGACAGCCCCCAATCTTTGAAGGGTAAAGGACAGATCCAGTGGTGCCTCCTGATGGCACATCGTACTGTAGACAGAGTAATGTATATGTAGACCACAGAAGGTTGGACTGTCCAGGGTTGCCATTTTGGGAGAAGGTCTAAATTGCCAGGCAGGTCTACTGTTTGAGACACAGACCCCTGAAGTACATCATCTGGAAAATCTTGGTATTTGAAGGGTTTTTGACAGATTCAGTGATGTCCCGTAATTACAGTTCCCACTGCAGACACAGTAACATGCTCGAAGCAAGATGTTGGTTGTCCAGGACTGTGGTCTCCACTGAAGGTCCAGAGAGAATGAAGATGGCCAATTCTAGGCTTGTCTACTGTTTGAGACAACACAGAAACCTCATAGTCTTTGGAGGGTGTTGACAGATCTAGCAGTTTTCCCTGATGTCAACTTTTACTGTAGACACAGTAATGTAGCCCTCAGGCCCTTGACCTATCCTCTGCTTTTGACACCGACCACCACTTGCTTCTACTTCGTTTAATCGTCTCCCTAGGAATCCAAGATCTCACCCTCTCGCGGCTCTCCTCCTACCTCTCAGATCGCACTCTCTGCACCCTATATCTGTGGAGGTATCACAAGGGTCCATCCTTGGACCCCCTACTATTTTCAGTCTGCATCCATGTCCTTGGCCAACTCATAAACTCATTTGAGAAAGACGATCAGCCAGCACTCCAAAAGATATTGTATTCAAATCCAACAGGTCAATATCACAGCAAAGACCAAAAAGATCCAACAAAATCCAACGTTTCGGGGCGTCTAGCGCCCCTTCATCAGGGAGCAAAAACAAGCAAGCAGAGATTCCCCTCCACTGAGGATTAAATGTCCTCAGAGAGCCCAGGATTACCACCTGATGTCAGTGGGTGTGTCCCACGTGACATCAGAGCTGATGCAGCCAATCAGAACAACACCAGCCAAACAAATGCAATTACAAACCATATACATAATACAATCATGTGAAACAAGTAAAATAAGTAAAATAAACACAGCAGAGACCTGATGCGGTCGCTCAACAGGGGCTAAGGTGGGTAGGTCGTACCCCGCAGCACCACGTGCCAGCAGAGCAGCAAGCCGCTGCGATTGGAAGGCGGCGCTGCCAGGGCTGCTCCTAGTAGGCCAGGAGCTGCCAGTCCCGCATCTGGTGTATAAACACCAGCGCCGGTTGCTGTCAGCGCGCCGGCGCATGCAGGGAACGTCAGCAAACCAAGCGCTGCTGGGGGAACCTCTCCACCTCAGACCTCCCGGCAACCCATTCAATTCAGGTTGCGCACGAAAAATAAACAATACCAGTAGGAGGATAGGTCTACCCACAGTGCACAAGTCATGCTGTCACCACACCGCCACACCTGCGCCATGGCAGGCTCACCACCGGCCGCCCACATCTGGCACGGGGTGGCCGGTGGCGGGCCCACATCCGAACCCCCTCCCCCCCCTTTCCCCCCCTCCTTCCCCCCCCCTCCTTTTTTCCCCCTCTCCCCTTCCCCCTCCCCCCTCCCCCGTTCCTGGTCAGGACCCGTAGGGAACGCTTATACTCACCCTAATTGGGTGTCTGTAGTGGATCCAGTGTGACCATGGAGGTCCTTTCTCCCTGATGTCTGCACTGGGACAGACATTTATTGATATGCTTCTATCTGTTAATATTTTGTTTATAGCATGTAGGCGAGGTTGAGGTGGGGAGGCTCTCCCGTTGAGTGCGGCTTTCTGTCGCACGGCGGCCTGCTGGCGGACTACCATCCCTGTGGGTGGGGGCCCACTTTGCCGGCTGTGGGGCCCCAGGTCTGGGGCTCACTACGGAGGGAAGCCCTCCACCTCACCCCTAAGCGTTTGAGGCGCATATTGTGGTTTTTACTTATGGCGTATTTTCTGCCTGGTTAACCTTTCGGCACTGAGGTGGAGAGGTTCCCCAGTGGTGCTCGACCCGTGCTGCCACAGGCGGATCCCATGATGCGCTAGTTCGGATGTGGGCCCGCCACCGGCCACCCCGTGCCAGATGTGGGCGGCCGGCGGTGAGCCTGCCATGGCGCAGGTGTGGCGGTGTGGTGACAGCATGACTTGTGCACTGTGGGTAGACCTATCCTCCTACTGGTATTGTTTATTTTTCGTGCGCAACCTGAATTGAATGGGTTGCCGGGAGGTCTGAGGTGGAGAGGTTCCCCCAGCAGCGCTTGGTTTGCCGACGTTCCGCGCATGCGCCGGCGTGCTGACAGCAACCGGCGCTGGTGTTTATACACCAGATGCGGGACTGGCAGCTCCTGGCCTACTAGGAGCAGCCCTGGCAGCGCCGCCTTCCAATCGCAGCGGCTTGCTGCTCTGCTGGCACGTGGTGCTGCGGGGTGCGACCTACCCACCTTAGCCCCTGTTGAGCGACCGCATCAGGTCTCTGCTGTGTTTATTTTACTTATTTTACTTGTTTCACATGATTGTATTATGTATATGGTTTGTAATTGCATTTGTTTGGCTGGTGTTGTTCTGATTGGCTGCATCAGCTCTGATGTCACGTGGGACACACCCACTGACATCAGGTGGCAATCCCGGGCTCTCTGAGGACATTTAATCCTCAGTGGAGGGGAATCTCTGCTTGCTTGTTTTTGCTCCCTGATGAAGGGGCGCTAGACGCCCCGAAACGTTGGATTTTGTTGGATCTTTTTGGTCTTTGCTGTGATATTGACCTGTTGGATTTGAATACAATATCTTTTGGAGTGCTGGCTGATCGTCTTTCTTGTGTGTTTGCGGCGCCACCGCCGGCCACAGCACCCACTACAACGCTAGGTAAGAGTGCTTCTGTGCAATCTGACATCATAAACTCATTTGGCTTCCAACATAATTCTATGCTGATGACAATCAAATACTAGACATCTCTTCTCTTCTATCTCATGTTCCTGGCTATCTAACAACTCTTTCATCATTCATGTCCTCTCACTCTCTCTAAGGCTGGTTTCACACCAGCGCAGATGCGGAGCACTCATGCTTTCGGGCAAGCTCCCTGCATCCACCTGTGCAAAGCTGTCCATAGTCATCTATGAGCGCTTTCGCATATGCTTTGGGCGTTTGAGGAGTGCTCTGACCACTCCACAAAAGCCTTGCCTGCAGTGTCTTGAGGCTGCAGCGATTGCGATTCCACCTCATTGAGTGGAGAACGCAAAAGCTAACGCCCTCCAGGCGCTGAACACGTCGATTGCTGCCCGCTCACCTAAGAGCACGAGCACCATGCAACCACGTTGGTGTGAAACCAGCCTTAACATGGGAAAAACAGCTTGTCATTTTCCCAGCATCAAATACTGTGCCTATCTACTAAATAACAATATCTGTCAACTACAATCACAGCAGCTTCTCAAGCCTAATGTCCTGGTGTTGGACTCCTGGATACTGGACTCCTCTCTCTCATTCACACCCCACATTCAATCACCAGCCACTTCCTGTTGATTTCAACTCAAGAACATGGCCCACATCATCCCTTCCTCACACCTGAATCCTCCAAAACTCTAGTGCATGCCCTGATCATCACCTGACTAGACTACGGCAAAACACTTCTCCGGCTAACAGACTGGCACCCCTCCAATCTATTCTCAACTCTGCTGCTCACCTCATCCACCTCTCCTTACCCTTCTCAAGGGATTTACTTCTCTGTCAATCTCTACACTGGCTGCAAATATCTGAAATAATTCAGTTCAAAATCCAAACCTAACCTACAAAGTCCTCTACAGCTAAGCCCCTTCTACATTTCATCTATAGTCCAAAGATACCAACCAGTGGTGTAACTAAATGTGGTAGGCCCTGGTGTGAACATGAAATGGGGCCCTTTCACAGCACACGTACAACTGTGATTAAGCTCAAATATAATGAGGCATTGCATATTTTTATTTTTACAAGATTTTTACAACATTTGACAGTATTTTGTGATTGTGCCTGCATTATGCAGGCTGTGCGTGTGTAGTCCGAACACCCTCCTGTTATTGGAGGATGTGTTAGCCTATCGCTGTCCATCAGGAGGGGGGCTCGTCGTCTAGGTCATAGCAGGGGAGGAGTCAATGTCTCCCCTGCCTACGCTGAGAGCCCGAGCCGCATATGTGACGTCTTCCACCTGAGACGGACAGGTCGTCATGCGGCTGAACGGGACAGGTGAGCGCATTTTTTCTAATCATTGTGTGTGTTACTTAAGACCAATCTTTATGTGTATACTTTGTATGATTAAGGGCCCATGCTGGCCTGAAACGCGTCACGGTGTGTGGAGGAGCACGGGGTGTTTTATAGGCCATCAATACTGACACTGGCTGTGCTTTTTCAATATTTTTTCCTATGGATGTTTTTTATTTATTGTTTCTTCAGTAAAATTTATGTTTTAATCCTCCAAGCTGGATTTTTCTATGGATGTTTCAACTGGAAATAATCAAGAGTTTTCTATAATCCGCGCTAGAGGACTACTGTATGCACAGGGGGTGAGCTGGTTATCCACAAACTTTACCCTTTCACAGCTCATACAGTAAATGTTTTTTCTGTTTTTTTTCAACATTTAAATTGAGTTAGACAACTGAGTCTGAAACAAGACTGAAACCAAAGAAACTAAAGCTTCTTCCTTTCTCTAAATGATTCCAAGTGAGCAAACATCAGATAAATGAGGTAGAGGAGCAACAATGATGGGCCCTCTTGATCTTCTGGGCCCCAGGGTGGCCACACTCCCAGCACAGCCTCAAGGGGTGCCCCTGATACCAACCCAGACGTAGTCTCCAATCGTGATTATAGTGAAGGTTTAGGCTAGCACTGAGATTCAAGGGAGGGGGGGGTGTTTAGAGTGGGGGAGGGAGCTGCAACTTATATGAGTGGCCACTCAAGCTTATAGATGTTCATGGTGAAAAAGGTAGATATATCAAATATCACCGATTGTTAATCACACTGGTCCCGATTTTTGTATGAGGGTGGCTGGATAGTCTCACACAGGATTACTCTGCTGAGGCTGTTTCATAGTCCTCAAAAGAATAATCTAGGCTGAAAAGGGGGGAAGATATTCTGGGTACCCCTTCAGTTGATATTCAATGTTTACTAGTTTACTTTTTACATTATCAGTAAATCGTGGTATGGAAAGATACTTACCACTGCGGCCCGGGGGTTTCTGTAAACCTGCCCTGGGCCTCTGAGGGTGCACGGTCTCTTGTTATATCCCGGTGTTGTCTTCTGCTGGTGCGGTTTGGATGAGACAGCTGACAGCTGGGAAGTTTTCCCGAATATTTAATTAAAATAAAGTCCTTTATTATATAGTTTTTTTTTCTACTGTTTAAAACATAACTCTATAAAACCACAAACAAAACAAATAAATAAATAACTAAACCAGAGTCTGGTTCTAGTCTCAACCCCTGAAGTAGACTCCTTGTTGAGTTCTGCCAAGATAGATAGATCGAAGATGTGGTCGCTCTCATGCGGCTCTGCAAAAGACCAACGTGCGTTTCGTCACCTGACTTCCTTTTGTCCTGATTGGTTGATAGCTGAATAGTGTTTTTCAATGGCTCAGTTGTGACAACTAGGGATGAGCGAACCGGTTCGGACGAACCGGAATTCGCTCCGAATTTCAGGGAAAATTCGATTCGGCACGAACCCGAATTTTTTTTGGTTCGTGCCGATCGAATTTTCCCTGAAATAAAAAAAAAAAAAAATGCCGGCATGGTGGGAGCGGGCAGGCCGGCTACGCTGTCAGTGGGCGGCGGAAGCCGGGCCGCTGACAGCGCAGCCGGCCTGCCCGCTCCCACCATGCCGGCATTTGTTTAAAAAGCAAACACTTACCTGCATGGTCGGAGCGTGGAGGCCGGCGCCCTCTGATGACGCGTCCTCTGATGGCGCGTCCTCTGATGACAGCTGAGAACGGCGCCGGCCTCCACGCTCCGACCATGCAGGTGTTTGCTTTTTAAACAAATGCCGGCATGGTGGGAGCGGGCAGGCCGGCTGCGCTGTCAGTGGGCCGGCTTCCGCCGCCCGCTGACAGCGTAGCCAGCCTGCCCGCTCCCACCATGCCGGCATTTTTTTTTTCAGATGAGCGATTCGTGAAAGTTCGATTCGGGCGAACCCGAATTTCTTGGGGAAATTCGGCGAATCGCCCGAATCGAACTTTCATCTCTAGTGACAACCTCACTTAGAGGATCATGGAAAATGTAGTTCAGAGAAGTAGTTTGTCTTCCTACGGCGTAGCCTTTTTCTGAATGGGGCCGAGCTTGTTACTTTCCCTTCCTGGTTATATTCTTGCTGTTTTCCTTGTATCATTTTCATGTTCTTGTTAGTTTCATTGTTGCAAGTATATTAATTACAATCATAATCTCTGATCTGCCTATGACCCAACCCTTTTCTCAACTCTCTGCTCTGCTCCTTTGGAATGCCCTTCCCCATACAAGTCAACACTCTCCGTCCTTTAAAAGCACCCTCAAAACTTATCTATGTAGACAAGCTTAACACCTGGCCTAACCAAACCACTTTACAGTCTTGACAACCTTTAGAGCAATTGCTACCATGCTTACTAAATACTTTGTGACCCAACCTCTTGTCTCCACCATCATCCTTTAAATTGTAAGCTCACGAGGGCAGGACCCTCCCTCCTAATGTACTCCAGTAATAATATTTTTGTTGCATTTGATTCATAATCCTTTTATGTATTATATGCATTCATTGTCTAATTTCATAATGCCCTATGCATTATAAGTTACTTGTCCCACCCTCCTGTACTTTCATTTTCGACCAGAACCACGAAATACAATGGTGCTTTATAAAAAATAATAATTGAGTAAACTTTTAACTGTGTTTTAATGCAAAACTTTGCACATGAGTGCTTGTGCTCTACAAAAAGGCTTACAAGTAGTTGCATGTTTGGACAGATGCCAATGCACAAGCATCTATTCATGTATCTGCTATTGATGCGGAGCGCCAAAATACAAATGACGTGGGAAATTTCCTCTTGACAATCAAGTGGTGTCTCTCCAGATAGCCCTAAATGGGGCTCAGAACCCCTACGCCCAGCACTCCGAAGATGAAGGGTGGGTAAGCTCATCTCCATCTGTGGCCTCATATAACACAGCAGATTCCATTGTTGGCATACAGTATGAAGTGGTGTCACTCTAGATAACCCTAAAGGGGGCTCAGAATGCCTGTGCCCAGTACTCCGAAGATGAATGTCGGTGAGCTCGTCTCCATCTGTGGCTTCCATTTTTGGCATACAGTATGAAGTGGTGTCACTCCAGATAACCCTAAAGGGGGCTCATAACCCCTTTGCCCAGCACTTCGAAGATGAAGGTCGGTAAGCTCATCTCCATCTGTGGCCTCATATAACACAGCGGATTCCATTGTTGGCCTACAGTATGAAGTGGTGTCTCTCCAGATAGCCCTAAAGGGGGCTCAGAACCCCTGTGCCCAGCACTTTAAAGATGAATGTCGGTGAGCTCATCTCCATCTGTGGCCTCATATAACACAGCGGATTCCATTGTTGGCCTACAGTATGAAGTGGGGTCACTCCAGATAACCCTAAAGGGGGCTCAGAACGCCTGTGCCCAGCACTCCGAAGATGAAGGTCGGTGAGCTCATCTCTATCTGTGGCCTCGTATAACACAGCGGATTCCATTGTTGGCATACAGTATGAAGTGGTATCTCTCCAGATAACCCTAAAGGGGGCTCAGAACCCCTGTGCCCAGCACTCCAAAGATGAAGGTCGGTGAGCTCATCTCCATCTGTGGCCTCATATAACACAGCGGATTCCATTGTTGGCCTACAGTATGAAGTGGTGTCACTCCAGATAACCCTAAAGGGGGCTCAGAACGCCTGTGCCCAGCACTCCGAAGATGAAGGTCGGTGAGCTCATCTCCATCTGTGGCCTCGTATAACACAGCGGATTCCATTGTTGGCATACAGTATGAAGATCTATATTTGCTCTTCATTAAATCTCTCTCTGTACGTTGCCGGGTGTGACGCTCACCGTGGTAAGTGAAGTTTGCAGTAAAACTGTGAATGTAGCAAAACATTTCAGCAGAAGAATAGATTAATTTGAACAACAGCTCCTAATTGAAGGTGTTCTACCCTCTGGAAAATATAACGAGAAAACTGCTATTGTAAGAGGACTAATTTCACAGTCCAAGGCCCGGAAAATAATTATAGAGTTATCTTTGTACCCATTCAACAAACTTTTATACAGCTGAAATAAAAAAAAAAATCTAATGCTGAATGTCGTATATTTTATAGGATGACTTTCTAGATTCCTGTTTCGGAAAATTAGCTTTGGTTTAAATAATTTAGTTCCGATTGAAAGTGATACAATTGTCCTGAAAAGTCATGTACAACATTTTGTGGTCTGCCAGGACTGTATCCGAAAGCTAGTCACACTACTCCCGCATAAAACAACCGGTGCTGATATTTTTGGGGGGCATATCTGTCCATTGTATGCGTGCACACTCTTCCTCTGTATTTATCCATGCAGTGAGTGTAGGCATACATGGAACAGGGAGCTGTTCTAAATATGGCACCCGGGAAGAAGTTGAGGGCTTAGGTGCCTTGCTCAAGAGTACTTCATTCATGTGTCATGGCTAGGACAGGAGACACGACTGCTTCTTGGAGCAGAGCAAGTCCCCGGGAAAATCCCTCCATGTCCCTTCCTTCCAGTGATGTCATAGTTAAATGGGGGAGATTCCACAGAGGCTCCTCCTCTTTGGTATAGAATCCTCCCTGTCCAAGCAAAGCAGCATTAGGGATCAGACTATATAAAAGATGCCTCACTACAGATGCCGGTGTTGTGGTTGCAACAGCAATACCTCCCTAGCATCCAGAAGATCACAACGTGCTGGACCAAGAGGAACCCGACCTGCAGAGAGGACGTGGCCCTGTGGAAGACAGATGAAGGAAAACGCCCCAATAGTGATTTTTTATTTTAGTATTTTCAAATTTTTAAACAGTTTGTGAATTGCTTAACGGTCCAAGGGACACCTATGCCAGTTCTCACGGTAGTGATGGCCGATATGCCACCTGCAAGCATCTATGAGTGGCATGAATATTTGGCCAGTTTCTGGGATGGGGCAATTCAGACAGAAAATCCCAGGTTTTATTTAGCTTCAGCCCAGGATTCAAAGCCTATTACTAATCTTGAAGGGACAGTCAATAAGTAGCTCAGCTGATGCCTGTTCTATGTACCTCTCCTCTATTTCCTGCAGTGCCAGGTAGAAGCCAAAGCAGGGCTCCAAATCTTGCCCTCCTTTCGATTTTATTCCCCCAGGACCATGCAAAACGTAGTTTAAAAATCACTCTGTCCCTTGGAGCTCTCAGGGTGAGCTGGCACAGCAAGCCATGGTGCTCCCACAGCTGTCTCTGAAGAGAGCTGAGGATGCTCATGACTCATAAAGCTGCTCCATGACCCGGTCTTCTCAGCTCAACCACGACCCAGAAATTGAAGTGAAGAAAGTGGCCTTTTTTAAGACGACATATAATAGAGATTTTGAGATGCTTTGAAATGGCTTCCATTACACTCCCCCTGGGGGGGGGGGATAAGCTTGGAAGAAGCTGGTGTCTGTCTGGATGGGAACTTTAACCCTAGAAAGGCATCAGGCCCTGACGGGTTTTCAACTCTCTGCCTTAGATCCTATGTTGACCAACTGGCACCAGGGCCCACCAACATATACAATTGGTCATTGGGCACAGGAGCGGTCCCTTGCTGTCTCAAAAGATCCACTGTTAACTCCTCACACCTGCCACCTACTTCTCTTCTTACTGGTGAATACAGTATTCCAAATAGTTCATAGGAAAACATTTTTCTCTTAAAATCATTATATCAAGACACGGCAGCAATTAAAAACTTATCACACAGTGCAGTCCATTTTCAAAACATGTAATATTCTTGCATTAAAAGTTGTTTCCATTCCCTCAGGCGGTAAGGGTTACTGTATTTTCACCCTATAAGATGCACTAATTTCCCCCAAATCAGAGTGATCTGGCCCTGGCCCCCGCCAGCGTCATTGGATACTGTCATGAGTCACAGGCCACACCCCACCCGGGGGCCAGAACCGGCTCACTCCGAACCCACAGTGGGCAGTTGCAGAAGTGGCAGCTATGGAGGCGGTGGGCAGCGGCAGGAACGTCGGGAAATGTACGTTTTCTTTGCTTGTTTTTGGGGCATGCTTCACACTGCCGGTATCTATCCGAACACTGCCTGTATTTTGGATGCCCGCACAATGCCTGTATTTTGGATGCCCACACACTGCCTGTATTTGGGATGGATGCACACTGCCTGTATTTGAGATGCTCGCACACTGCCTGTATTTGGGATGGATGCACACTGCCTGTATTTGAGATGCTCGCACACTGCCTGTATTTGGGATGGATGCACACTGCCTGTATTTGAGATGCTCGCACACTGCCTGTATTTGGGATGGATGCACACTGCCTGTATTTGAGATGCTCGCACACTGCCTGTATTTGGGATGCTCGCACACTGCCTGTATTTGAGATGCTCGCACACTGCCTGTATTTGGGATGCTCACACACTGCCTGTAATTGTGATACCTCACACTGTCAGTATTTGGGATGCCTCACACTGCCTTTAAATGGAATGCCATGCGGACATCTTGTATTTGGGATGCCTGCACACTGCCTGTATTTGGGATGCCCGGACACTGCCTGTATTTGGGATGCCTGGACACTGCCTGTATTCAGGATGCCAGCACGCTTCCTGTTTTTGTGATGCCTGCACACTGCCTGAAATTGGGATGCCTGCACACTGCCTGTAATTGGGATGCCTGCACACTGCCTGTTTTTGGGATGCCTGCACACTGCCTGTAATGGGGGGTCTGTTATGGGGTGATGGGGAGGATTCTGCACACTGTATGCAATATGGTGATTGGGAGGTGGGTATTTTAGCACATCATTTGGTTCAGAATTTTTCTCCTCCGAATCCTGGGTGCGTCTTATGGGTAGGTGCATTTTATAAGACGAAAAATATGGTACTTTTTTCCCACTTTTCTTATTGCCTTATCGCGATCCAGGATCCAGGACCTGAGGCACGCCATGGGGACGTGAGTCCCCCAGCGAAGAACCAGGAAGTGGTTCAGTATTTGGACTACTCTCAAATATTCAAGCCTGAATTTGCTGCACTGCTTACTTGTTATTATTGTATGGTATTTGGAATCACATCATTAAATTACCTTTTGGAATGCATAGCTTTCATGTTGGGTGTTCATTTTTCCCATCCATTTTGGTTCCCATGTTGTACAGAATGCGCAGTAAGCAGGCGCATTAGGGAAGTATAGAACCCCTACGTTCTGTTTTCTAATCTTATGATTTTGCCTATTAATCTGTGTTTGGTGTGCTTCGACCATCATTCTAACTTTGTGTTGATTTTTATTAATAAAATTCACTTTAAATCTAAAATGCAGCATATACATAAGAAACAGTAAAATGCACCGCATCCCAGGGGGCGCAACTTCAAGGGCAACCCATCCAATATTACTCACCCGCAGTTCCCCCTGGCCATAAACCAATTACATATTCAAAACATGGCAGTCATATGATATGCAGGGGTTTCTCTTGAGCGATTGTTGAGCATTTATATAACTGCATTATGGAGAACTCGATCAAACTTGGATCCAGTCAAAAGTTATAACAAAACCATTTCTGAAGAGTGTAAGCAGAATCCTCCTTTATCCTATCCTCAGTAAATGACAGCAGCATTTACCACCTTGGCTCCTAACTGTCCTTACATAGTTAAACCAGTTAAAAAAAGACATATGTCCATCAAGTTCAACTAAGGGTGTTGGGGTAGTTATTTTTTATTTTATTTGTTGTTGTTTTTTTTTTTTTACTGATAACAGCTAATAGTAACTGTTAATGTTATTTTCTTCCAAATAAGCATCTAATCTTTTTCTGAAGCTGTAAGCGGTTGATGCTGTAGCAAGTTGCTGTGGGAGGCTATTCTACAGATTTATAGCTCTTATGGTAAAAATGATTGTCGCTTCCGGAGACTGAATTTCTTTTTTTCCAGTTAAAGGGAGCGTCCCCTTGTCTTTAGAGAGGATTTTACCTGATAGTAGTGTTTCCCCATATTTTTTGTATTGGCAATTGATTGAAATTGAATTGAAGTTAATCATGTCCCCCCTCAGTCGTCTCCTCTCAAGACTAAACAGATTTAATTCTCATAATAATCTTTCCTCATAACTCAAAAGATCTTTTATTCCTCTTATTAGTTTGGTGGCTCCCATCTGCACGCTTTCCATAGTCAGAGAGTCCTTTCTGTGAACGGGTGCCCAGAACGGGACGGCATACTCCAGGTGAGGGCGCACCAGTGCCTTGTAAAGAGGCAAAATTACACCACTATCCCATGATTCCAGGTCACTATTAATGCATGATAATATCTTGGTGGCCTTGGAAGCAGCTGCTTGGCATTACATATACTCCCCCAAGGACATATGTGGCCTTCAGGTTATTAGACCCTAAGTGAATGACTTTCTCCACATTCAACTTAATTTGCCAAGTGGATGCCCAGACACTCAGTGTCCAAGTCCGCCTGAAGCTTGTGAACATCTTGAACCCTGGGGTACACCACTTACAACTGGGGACCATTCAGAGTAGGTATCATTAACCACAACTCTCTGCACACGATCCTACAGCCAGTCTTCAGTCCAGTTAGAAACTGTACTTTCTAATCCTGAAGATCTCAATTTCCCAAATAAGCGTTTATGGGGGACAGTGTCAAATGCTTTTGCAAATCTAGAAACGCTATATCTACAGCTGCCCCTTTTTCCAGGCTTCTACCCACCTCATAGAAGCCAATCAGGTTAGTCCGGCAGCTTCTGCCCTTAGTAAAACTGTATTGGTTGTCACTTATAATATTATGGATAGTTACATATTCGTGTATGTAGTCCCCTAATAGCCCCTCAAGCAATTTTCCCACAATAGATAGTAAACTTACAGGTCTGTAATTGCCCGGAGAAGACCTAGAGCCCATTTTAAAAACCACATTTGTCTTGCGCCAGTCTCTTGGCACTATACCAGTTGTTAGTGAGTCTTTAAAGATCAAGAACAGGGGAGATAACTGAGTTTGTTGAGAACTCCTGGGTGAAGTCCATCTGGTCCTGCAGTCTTATTCACATTTAAATGACCTTATGTGTATACTGTGTGTTCTCTGTATCTTATGTGTATACTGTATGTTCTCTGTATCTTATGTGTATACTGTATGTTCCCTGTATCTTATGTGTATACTGTATGTTCTCTGTATCTTATGTGTATACTGTATGTTCTCTGTATCTTATGTGTATACTGTATGTTCTCTGTATCTTATGTATATACTGTATGTTCTCTGTATCTTATGTGTATACTGTATGTTCTCTGTATCTTATGTGTATACTGTATGTTCTCTGTATCTTATGTATATACTGTATGTTCTCTGTATCTTATGTGTATACTGTATGTTCTCTGTATCTTATGTGTATACTGTATGTTCTCTGTATCTTATGTGTATACTGTATGTTCTCTGTATCTTATGTGTATACTGTATGTTCTCTGTATCTTATGTGTATACTGTATGTACTCTTTATCTTAGGCTAGATGGAGGCTTATCCCAGGCATGTGCTCAAGTTTGTTCCCGGCATCTACTACTCTTTTTGTAACATAATATTTTCTAACACTGCTCCTGATCTTCCCCCCCGACTAGCTTCAGGTTGGGCCCCTTGTTCTATCATTAAGTTTCTTCTTAAAAACACTTCCCTCCTGAACCTTATTCAATCCTTTCACATATTTAAAGGTCTCAATCATGTCCCCCCTCTCCCTTCTTTCCTCCAGACTGTACAAATTAAGTTCTTTAAGTCTCTCCTGATAAGTTTTAAGTTTAAGTCCTTCCACCATTTTTGTTGCCGGCCTTTGGACCCGTTCTATTTGAATAATGTCTTTTTGCAGGTGAGGTCTCCAGAACTGCACACAGTATTCTAGCTGTGGCCTCACCAGGGCTCTATACAGCGGAATCACAACCTCCCTCTTCCTACTGATGATGCCTCGAGCTATGCAGCCGAGCATCCTGCTTGCTTTTCCCACTGCCTGGCTACACTGTCCACTCATCCCAAATTGTTTCCCCCCAATCTTACCTCTTCCTGATCCAATGGCACATGCATGGGCTCTCTCATTTATGTACCGGGGGGGGGGGGGGGGGACATATAAGATAGGCTCCTATACAGGGTGAAGGTCCAGATTAATGTGGGCAATCTGTATGTACAGGGTGGGGGATGCATACAAGATAGGCTCTTATTCAGGGTGAGGGTCCGGATTAATGTGGGCAATCTGTATGTACAGGGTGGGGGAAACATACAAGAAAGGCTCTTATTCAGGGTGAGGGTCTGGATTAATGTGGGCAATCTGTGTGTACAGGGGGGGAAACATACAAGATAGGCTCTTATTCAGGGTGAGGGCTCTTATTCAGGGTGAGGGTCCGGGTTAATGTGGGCAATCTGTATGTACAGGGTGGGGGAAACATATAAGATAGGCTCTTATTCAGGGTGAGGGTCCGGATTAATGTGGGCAATCTGTATGTCCAGGGGGGAAACATATAAGATAGGCTCTTATTCAGGCTCTGATAGGTTTCAATGGGGAGAAAGAGGGGGTTTACTCCCAACGTGCGCTCCTAGGCCAGGCCAAAGATGTTGAGTATTCGGCCACCACTGTTACATTGGCAAGTGAGCCAAACAGAAGGTGAGTTTTGTTTGGTCATGCCCTGGGGGGGGTTCACACAGCGGGGCATACCGATTTGGGATCACCCAGGGGCCGGCCCCATTGGGTTTTGTTACGCTTTAAGGTTGGACACATTGGTAGATAATCTGTATCTGTATGTAGAAGTAATTAGGGCTGAATGTATTTCTCTGTCCTCCCCTCCAATATCCGATGTTGTTACATGTCGTTTAATGCCGCAGTAATTGGGAAGATAATTTTGTGACGGTTGAAGGAGCCAGAAGCCTCTTTCATTTTCAAGACGCTTCCCCTTTACGAATCAGATAAAACATCTCCTCTAACCCTCAGTGATCTCACGGCTGAGTGATATTACAAAATGAATTCCATCACAGCTCACCGCGCCGGCAACCGGCAATATCCTGTACCGCCGGCCAGATAGGTATCCGCCAGAGGACGCCGCGTCAGCCAGTGGAGCCATATCATAACGTTTAATTAGGCAGATGTTCCAGATGCTAATTTTAATAATAAAGTGCGTTTAAATCTCTTTACTGCTGGAGAGCGCCAGCGAGCCGCTCCATGGAGGCCACGTTCCGCACGCCGGGCTCTGGCAAACCAGATGCTTTTATGGCGTTAACTCGCTTTATGTATAATGTGTTTATGTGTATGAGTTTCCTTTATATAATTGAGGAGCTGCCTTTAATTCCAGAAATCATTAACATCTACAGGAAGCGTTTTCATAAATATTTCTAATATTCAAACATTTTTTCTAATTTTGGTAATAAGACAAAAACAAAGCACATGATCTATTTTTTGAAATAAAAAGGGACCTATTTACAAGGGAGTCTACACTGCTTCCACCTCCTACAGACTTTGGTGATTCTGCAATCTGCTATTGGTCTGTTAAAGTGGACCAACACCCAGGATTTTGACTATCCTGGGTTTTGGTCCACTTCGGTGGGGCACCCCGATCGGGGGTGCCCCGCTGTGTGAAACCCCCCAGAAAGCCCCAAAAACTCACCTGTCCCCGCTCCCACGTGACCGCTGCAGCCAATCCCCGCCACCGGACAAGCGAGCACGCCCGCCGCCTCCCGCGCGTCACTCTTACAGGGAGCGCGCCTGCGCCGGCCATTCACAAACGGCCGGCGCGGGTGCGCCCCCTGCTAGAGGGATGCACAAACGTCGACGGCTCGCGCATGCGCCGCTGGATCGAGGAGCAGGTAGGGATTTCGGGGCTTTCTGGGGGGTTTCACACAGCGGGGCACCCCCGATCAGGGTGCCCCGCAGGTCCGATGCTGATCGGCCCGGGAATCTTATAGATTCACGGGCCGATCAGCATTGGGTGTTGGTCCACTTTAAACTATCCATTGTTGCACCGTCTCTATTAAAATGGACCAAAACCCACCGCGATCGCCCCATACACTTACATTGTTTCCCAGGTCCAATGGTGAAAGCGTGAGCCGCAGACACATCCCCGCTATCCCTCTAGCCGGGAGCGTGCCCATGCCAGGCATTTGTGAATGGCCGGCACGGGCACACTCCCTGTTAGATGGTCGCAGGGGATGCGACCGTCAGCACACTCGGAGCCGCTGGCCTTAGACGAAGGCTTAGACAACGTGATGTCAGCGGCCTTGCTGATTGGGCATGCACCGTAGGAGCGGGAAGAGGTGCGTTCTCTTCGGCGATCTGGTTTCAAGCTGCGGGGCAGTGGGGCATAATATCACATGCCGGAATAGACCAACCTCGAATATCAAAGTTATAGGACGTGCTACACAGAAAAAAAAGTACACCACAGGTTGCTTTGGAAAAAGTGTAGGTTTGTGGGCGAGTGGGGTAAGGGGGAGAGAAGGGGGGGGTCAACAGGGCCCTTAAGGGGTTTGGTGTTCCATGTCCCTCAAAAATACTCCTCATTGCAGACGTCCCGGGGCTTTTTTCTGAGTTAGAGCTGGTTGAAGAACAAGGGGGACCTTGTAAAGAATTGTTAGGGTGGTTGAAAGCTTAAACACTAAGGTAAGTATTAAATCCCTGTAGCTGGCCTCTGCTTGGCCAATGGCAGAGGCTGTGAGGAGTGAGGGGGGGTTCATGGACCAAGGGTAGGAGCGACTCAGGTTGGTGTGGCATGAGGAGTGAGGTGCACTTACTCATTCAGCCGCTGCTGGTCTCCAATCATGACACATCTTGTAGCAAACAACAGGGTCTTTATTTGGGGCTTCCATCCATCACAACAGCATAATCCAATACAGGTGATATTTTCCAGTAGTTACATCAGTCTTTACAGCTTCCAGTTACCGACCACAGGCTTCTTCCCTCACTGCTGCTCTGCTCCTCCACTACATTATCAGTCATTCCCCTCTTCACTAGCACAGAACCTAAGAACCTTCTAGAAGGGTTGGGTCCTCCCTTATATAACCTTCTAAATGTTACTACTACCAACTATGTAGTTAACCTCAACCAATGGCAGGGCAGGTGATGTTGCCAATGCCATCTGGCTGAGTCTCTATTTACCCAACTAAAGGGGCAAGCTGGACTAATTAATATTAACTGCTCTTATTCCTTAGGCAACACTGCCATCATGTGGGTTCATGATGCAATGGCACCTGAGTTCTGCTTTTTATTACTGATTAAAGTCACTATCATTATCAGGGTCTGCTCTACTGACAGGGCTCTAATCCTTCCTAACTGTAGTGTAACTGTACCTACCCCTCACACCCCTCCTAGCTTTCCCACTTAGGAGTAAGAAATATGGTACTTCCAAGACTAGAGGAAAGAGCGTATGGTAGCCCCAAGGAAGCCTCATAGTGGTTTTGAAGGGCCCCTTTCAGACCATGGTCGCCCTCCCATCTAACGGAGGCCCCGCGGGGTGGTCCAGGGTGTTTCCATCGAGTCTGGCCCATGGCAATGCCACATCTAGAAATAAAGGGAAGATAGATTAGTCCAGAGTTGGTCCAAGCAGTCAGTCACTGTCTGCCCTCGCCCAGTATTAAAAATATCAACTGAGAGAACAGGAATAAATAGAATCAAGAACCTTTTCTCAGGCAACCACTAACTGCCCTGAATAGAAATGGGTGAACCCAAACCACAAAGTTCAGGTTCGTACCGAACTTCGCAAGCACACAAACATGGATTCACCAGAGTTCTGTGTTCAAGTTCCGCATCTATAAGGAACACGGAGAAGGTGGTTGAGGGGCTGCTTCACCTAAGGGTGCACTCACCTCAGCCCACGATCCTCAGCAGGGTTTGACTTTGGCCACAGCAGGGGCTACAAAGAAATGGCCGCCGGCTTCTATGACTGAGGACAGGGCACTTCTAGTGCCAGCACACGGACACCCCCCACCCCAGCCAGCCCCCAAATTTCAGCTCCCCATTGATTTTAATTGGGAGCGTGTTCAGGTCTCCAAACCTGAACATTTATTCAATGTTCAGTCGAACTTGCTGGACCCAAACTTTGATTTCAATAGGAACCGGGTTCAGGGAGGGACTATGAGATGGCCAGTAAGTTAATTGTTACCCCGGGTAGTATTTAATGCGAGTCCTGCCCTATTAACAAATATATGGCTAATGACAAGATTGGGATGTGACAGTTGATGCTGAGATAGCAGTTACGATGGTAGCTTGCAGTTCCTTCCAGGGACACATTGTGGGTTGTATTTGGAGAGCGACTGCAAACGTAGGAAAATAATGCTGAACAGGAACTTAGAGCCTTTGCACAATCAGTCACTGACCCAGTATTAAAAATATCAACTGAGAGAACAGGATCAAACAGAATCAGGAACCTTTGCTCGGGCAGCCACTAACTGCTCTGAATAGAGATGGGTGAACTCAAACTGCAAATTTCGGATTCTTACTTCACCAGTCCGTGTTCCAGTTTGGCATCTAGCCGGAAAAACGGTGAAGGTGGTTGACGGGCTGCTTCACCTAAGGGTGCACTCACCACAGCCCACCATTGAATTTGGCCACAGCAGGGGCTACAAAGAGATGGCCGCTGGCTGCCATGAGTGAAGACATTTTACTTCTAGTGCCAGTACACAGACACCCCTGCCACAGCCAGCCCCCAAATTTCGGCTCCCCATTGATTTCAATGGGGACTGGGTTCAGATTTCCAAACCTGAATATTTATTCAATATTCAGCTGAACTTGCCGGACCCAAACTTTGTGGGATTCACCAATCCCTAGCCCAAGTGATTGGTGGTTGTTTGGCATCCGCCCACTTACTGGAATGTCAGATCGAGTCCCTTGTGCCACCCTTGTGCGGGTGCATGCTGCTCGGGAACTCCTGGTATAGGTGAACCTTATGAGTTGTTTGCAGAGCCAGATTAAGTGTGGTGGAGGCCCCTGGGCACAAAATCTGGTGGAGGCCCCAGATACAGTATTTTTCTCACCTTTAAAATAATAGTCCAGCCAAGTAACTGATTGGTGGTTGTCTGGCACCCACCTACTTACTGGAACATCAGATGGAGTCCCTTGTGCCCCCCCTCCCTCCTGCTTTGCCATTCTGGGTGGGGGGTAGTGTAGTCGCCCGGCTGGTTCCCTGCATTGAGCTGCCAGCGGCTGTGCTTGGTGGCTTATGTGCAGTGACAGCTCTGCACCCATCACTGTAGCGTTCCTGGCGGCAGCTTTGCTGCTCTAGACTCTCCGTCCTGCCCTGTGGTGGCTTTGGCTGCAGGTTTGTAAAAACAAAAAAGGTATGTCCAGGCGCGCCTTCACTGCCGCTGATAGCTTTGTTGCCGCCCCCCGGCCCGTCAGACTGAAAAGCCTCCTGGACCAGACCATAACCCAAAGATTGGTGGAGGCCCCCTTTGCAGGCCCTCTCATAATCCGGCCCTGTCCTGTAGCCAAACTCTTCATGGTTTCCGGTGTAAATGTGTAGGGACCTAATCCGATATAGGAAAAAACGATTTTGCCCCCTTTCTTATTTATTTTCTGTTTCAACAATATTCCTCTTTCCCCACTCTCCGCTCAGTCCAAAATTGCTTTGTGCGCTAGATTAGCCGCCTAATGGCCGCGTCTGCTCCTTTAAACGAAATGCGGTCAGCGGAACGCTAAAGCGGGCGATAAATAAACAGAGCTGTTAATGCATCTTTCTTCAAATTAACTGTAAGCACCGCATCACTAAGTGCTGCTGGTGGCGGGTATGGGGGGCACTTACACCTAGCGGCTGCATGCGCCCGCCATCGCAGGTAATAACCAGAGAGTGAAGGCAGCTACTTAATCCCTGTTTAATAATCATAAACTTTGATATACAAATGATTTACGCTTTTAAAAGTCCATTATTGAAAATGGATTTTAATATTAGGGCCCCTTGTGCATTTACATGTGAGCAATCGTCATATATGTTTTTTAATATGTCTGTTTAGTGTAGTTGTGTGGCAAAGATATTTTCAATAAAACTTTTTTATATATATTATGTTCTGTATATATATATATTGTGTTTGCAGCACTAGCTTTAGGGGGCACCCTTGGGCTGCTCTGGGAGCTCAGTTCTTATTTTATATTGTGGAGCCGATTGTGGAGGGGAGAAAGGGGCCGTCATGCAAAAACGAGGAATGCAAAATTAATGAAAAAAAATAAATAAATAAATATATAATAATTAATAAATAATAATAAAATATAAATAATAATAAATAATAAATATAAATAATAAATAATACAAAAATAAAGATATAACATTTATCGGAATTATGGAATTATGAAGGAGAAGGTCTTGTATGCTTGAGCAAGGGAAAACCATTTCATTCCAAAGAACATGGATAGATCCGGTCTTCGGGGGGTATATGCGACCTGCATCACATTCTTACACTAGGGGGCTTCCAGACAGAACATAATGGATACTCTATAACCTAAAGTGGACCTCGATCAGGGGGTGCCCTGCTGCATGAAATCCCCAGATCGCCAAAGTTAACTCACGTCCTCCCAGTCCTATGGCACATGCACGGCCACTTGTCCAATCAGCGAGCTCGGAGCGCCGCGCATGCGCCGTTGGACCGAGAAGCAAGGTAAGTGTATGGGGCGACCTGGGGGGTTTTACACAGCGGGACATCCTGATTTTGCCAGGGGCAGCAGGATTTTGTTCAGTTCCTCAGTGATTGGTCCTTCCAGTCAGCAAGCTAGCACGCCCTCTCCTGGCTGTCTTTTAGTTAGGTTGCTAGGCTCCTGTCCTGGCCCCAAGCTTGTAGGCTGCTAGGCTGTCTTTCCTAGTGCCTTGACTCAGCAGGTGTCCTTTCCTGCCCCTGGTGGCTAATGGGATCCCTCTGTTGAGCGCTGGCCCCCCCTGGGGTCCCCTCTGTGTCCCGCTCCGTATTCTAGGTCTGCTTAGCTTGTTACTCCAGAATTTGGCTACCTCCAGTCACTTAACTTAACTGTGGTCTGTGGGAAAGTCCACAAAAGTTATCTTTAAAGGGACAGTCCAGTATCCGTCTCTTTTGGGGTTCATGAGAGCAGCCATGGTGCTGCCCCATTATCTTCTATTGAGACGCACAACAAAACAAAGCACTCCCCCTCCTTTCTCCTTTTAATAAAGTCAATGGGGCTGCAGCCGCAGTATTTCCATCATGACTGCTCCCACATGGGGTTATTTAAAATGGACTGTGGTATTAAAGTGGACCAACACCCATTGCATTAGGTCAGGGAATCTTATAGATATATATAGATATAGCCATTTGATTCTCTCCCCTCGGGGCATCCAAAATCGAGATGGCCTGCTGTGTGATTTACTTCCATAAAACTCACATCAACAAGTCGGGTACACATAGAAAGCTTGAGGTGTGTACTTCCAGAAAATATATAGGGGTAAAGGGTTGTTTTTCTAGAAATACTTCAGGGTGATCATAGCACTTGTTTTTTTATCTGAAAATCTCCTAAAGCACTGTTTAAGTTTTGAGGAGTCTCCTGAACAGGAAAGGGTGTCTACCAATAAACATGTGGTACCATTGTAACCAGGGGAAATAGGGCTTTTACATGCAATACAAGACATGTTATGTTAAAGTGGACCATCACCCTCCCGTGATCGGCCCGGGAATCTATAAGATTCCCGGGCCGATCACCTCCCTCCCCGCGGGACATCCGAGATCGGGATGTCCCGCGGGGTGAAACCCCCCCAAACACCCCAAACCCCCTTACCTTGTCTTCGGCGGCGTCCGCCCGCCACCGCCTCCCTCGCGTCCCTCTAGACGTGCGTGCGCCCGCGCCGGCCGTCTGTGAATGGCCAGCGCGGGCGCGCGCGCGTCAAGAGTGACGCGCGGGAGGCGGCGGAGGAGCCGCTTGTCCGCGGCTGTCAAATTGCTTGTCCGTCAGTGCTGGGAGCGGGGAGAGGTGAGTTTTTCGGGTGATCAGGGGGGTTTCACACAGCGGGGCACCCCGATCGGGGGTGCCCCACCGAAGTCGACCAAGACCCAGGATAGTCAAAATCCTGGGTGTTGGTCCACTTTAACGCCTAGACTCTGCTAAAAAAAAACAATATACCGTATTTGCCGGCGTATAAGACGACCCCCCAACATTTCCACTCAAAATATAGAGTTTGTTATATACTCGCTGTATAAGACTACTCCCTCTTCCGCACACCGAATAAAACATAAAAGAACATCAGATTACACTGCAGCCGCATCCGTGCTCGCCTTTAGTTGGGATGTGCCCACACTGGCTATTCAGAATGCGTCCCAGCTAAAGGCATAGTAGGGATGCAGCTGCAGTATAATGTGGTTTGGGCTCTGGGAAAAGGGCCAATTGGGAGGGTTTTACAGTGGTGCATCCCGAATTGGAATGCCCCAGTGGGTTTGTTCCCTACTCCAGGGGCATGCCAAATTGGGTTTCCTCTACTGCGTGAAACCCCCCAACTGGCCCTTTTCCCAGAGCCCAAACCACATTACACTGCAGCCACATCCCTACTCTGCCTTTAGATGGGACGCATTCTGAATAGCCAGCACAGGCCCCAACTAAAGGCGAGCAGGGATGTGGCCGCAGTGTAATGTGGTGTGGAGTCTGGGAAAAAGGCCAAACGGGGGATTCAGACAGGGGGGCATTCCATTTTGCTGCCCCTGATGCAGGGAACAAAACCCAGTGGGGCATCCCAAGTTTGGGTGCCCCCTGTGTAAATACCCCCAATTTGAGATGCCCCCTGTGTAAACTCCCCCAATTTCGGGTGCCCCCTGTGTAAACTCCCCCAATTTCGGGTGCCCCCTGTGTAAACTCCCCCAATTTGGGATGCCCCCTGTGTAAACTTCCCCAATGACTCCGTTTCCCAGAGTCCACACCACATTACACTGCGGTCACATCCCTGCTCGCCTATAGCTGGGGACATACCCGGGTTGTTTAGAATGTGTCCCATCTAATGGCATAGTGTGTAATGTGTGAGGTCTGGGAAAGGGGCCAGTTGGGGGTTTTATACTGGGGGATGCCCCATAGAAACTTTTTTTTTAAATAAATCTTAAATAAATCACACCTCAGATCAGATGCTGAAGAGTCCCCTTCAAAGTGGAGAGCAGCGAGGGCGATGTCAGGAGCCAGCCCCCTGCCTGCCCACACAGTGCCTGAGAGCTCGGCGCTCACCCTGCTGGCCTGCTCAGTCTCTCCCTGCTCTGATCAACTAGTGCTGCCTGAGCAAGAGCATCGCTCTGCAGGAGGAGGAGGACGATGGTGCTGCCCAGCTTGGTGAAGGTAAGTACATTTATATGTATGTGACCCAGGTGCACCTGGCTTATAAGACGACCCCCCCACTTGGAGGCATGTTTTACAGGGGGAAAAAGTCGTCTTATACGCCGGCAAATACGGTATACATTTTCTGGAAAATCCCTGCACATCCCTTCAAAATTCACAGCTGAACATGTGTAGCGCAAGATGGGGAAAAATTGTCTGACAACAGGGGGTGACAAAATCTCTAGGTAGGCTGGAAGTTAAAGGGTTCAATAACAGGTTAATAACAAATTCTGCTTATAATCCTGTAAAGGAGAAGTATTATTGTGCATACAGAACAAAGCAACCCTCGAACTGGGGCTGCCAACCATTGTCTTAGAGCAAAGAAAGAGCTGATCTAACCTGTGGAAAGAATAGGTTAAATCCGCATCGCCCCCCTACTGAGGCCACATTTAAACTTAGAAGTGCGATAAAATAGGAACAAGCTGTTGGTAACCCCAGGCCCAGCATAACACATTACTCCATCCCTCTCCAGCACAGAAAATGTAACCTTTGTTCAAACTAAAACACTGCAGTATTTTCTTACAGAACTGTAATGTCCTCAAGAAAAACACATCACAGTAACTTCCCCTTTAGAGATAGAACCTGGAATCTGAAAGAGTGACGGTACGCCCATCAGAGTTTTTATTGCCCCATCCCAGTAACAGACCTCAACTTTAACTGGGTAAACGGACCACCCTAAAGACCATTCATATGCTCCCCCTGGGGCATCCAAAATCAGGATGCTCCACTGTGGGAAACACCCCTTCTTTCCCGGTCCAACAACGCATGCGTGAGCAGCAGCCGTATCCCCTGCTATCCCTTTAGCAGGGCATGTACCCTTATTTAAAGGCTTAGGTGAAGGGGCGAGACTGGATCCGAGTGCGCTGATTGGAGGCCACGCATGCGCCATTGGACCAGGGAGAGATGAGTTCATGGGGGGTTTCACACAGCGGGGGCATCCCTGATGCCCAGAGAAGGGGCAGGCCTAAAGTAAATTTTCTTTAAGGGTATCCAAGTTTTATTGCAAACAGTATTAACAGAATTAAGGTCAGTAGCAGGAGAATTGATAGCAGTACAGTTCCACAATGATCACGTAGACACATTCAATAAAATCTTATTACCTTCCTCAAACTGGGCTCAGGCTTACTTATTCCACTTGGGCTCTCTCTCTCTTACTGCACTTTATTAATTGAACCCTTTCCGTCTGCCTTATTATCCTTTACTCCTGAGGAAGCAACTCGAAGAGGTGCTCCCGAAAGGCCCTGTTTCTAATCCCCTCTTCTGTGGAGTGGATGCTTCTACTAAGAACAGATAATGACTCCCAAGGTCCACATCCAAACAAGCCCAACCTTGTGAGTCTTTGGATCAAACCATTAGATAGAACCTTCTGGAAATTAAACCCCTTTCAAATAAGTCTGTTCCAGCTTCCCATTATATAACACAAAGTTATGTAGCAACAGCGGTCTCTGTAAGCAACTACACCTCCATCTGAACATCCCCAGCTAGTGAATTATAATACTGTGATGGGTGGATACAGTGGTCAACACTACAGATAGGAAAGATTAGAGCCCTGTCAGTAACATAGGCCCTGATAGAGGTAGGAACTTTAATAAACAGTAGTTAAATGTGGGACTTAGGTACCATTGCATCATGAATCCACATGATGGCAGTGTTGCCTAAGGAATAACAGTAGATAATATTAATTAGTCTAGCGTACCCCATAAAGTAAGTAAATAGAGAATTAGCCAGGTGGCATTGGCAACACCACCTGCCCTGCCATTGGTTGAGCCTAGCAACATAGTTGGTAGAGGCAACATTTCAGAGGTTATATAAGGGAGGACCCAATCCTTCTGGAGTGTTCTATTTGGTTCTAGTGAAGAGTGGAAGACTGTTAATGTAGTGGAAAAGCCAAGCAACAGTGAGGGAAGAAGCCAGGTTGTGATCACTGGAAGCTGTAAAGACTATTTGCTGTAACTGCTAAGGGATATTGCCTGTACTGGATTATGCTGTTGATATGGATGGAAGCCCTTAAATAAAGACCCTGTTGTTTGCTACAAGGAGTGTCATCAATGGAGACAAGCGACAGCTGAATCGGTAAGTGCACCTCCACCCCACACATGCCACACCAACCTGAGTCACCCTACCCTAGGTCCAAGAACCCCCCTCGCTCCTGCCATTGGCCAGGCACCCACCCGCTACAGTACCCTGCAGGGATCCTAGAGAGGAAACCCCTTACACTGTTTATTTACAAGGGAAGTAACTACATAAAATATGAAACTTGCCTATCTAAGGGAGAATAGCGGGAGAAAGGAGGAAACATGAGAGGGAGAGATAGAGAAAGATGGTGGGAAGGTCAGATGAGATGGGATTTAGACGCACATGATTTTTATTATAGATCACATTCATTCTGGAAACACACACACAAACCTGCCACCCCTTGTTTCTGAGAGTTCATAGAAACATAGAAGGTTGACGGCAGAAGGAGACCATACGGTCCATCTAGTCTGCCCTTATGTAAATACTGTATGTTCTCTGTATCTTATGTATATACTGTATGTTCTCTGTATCTTATGTATATACTGTATGTTCTCTGTATCTTATGTATATACTGTATGTTCTCTGTATCTTATGTGTATACTGTATGTTCTCTGTATCTTATGTGTATACTGTATGTTCTCTGTATCTTATGTATATACTGTATGTTCTCTGTATCTTATGTATATACTGTATGTTCTCTGTATCTTATGTATATACTGTATGTTCTCTGTATCTTATGTGTATACTGTATGTTCTCTGTATCTTATGTGTATACTGTATGTTCTCTGTATCTTATGTATATACTGTATGTTCTCTGTATCTTATGTATATACTGTATGTTCTCTGTATCTTATGTGTATATTGTATGTTCTCTGTATCTTATGTATATACTGTATGTTCTCTGTATCTTATGTATATACTGTATGTTCTCTTTATCTTAGGATAGATGTGTGCTTATCCCAGGCATGTTTAAATTCAGTGACTGTTGATTTTTCAACTACCTCTGCTGGAAGTTTGTTTCAAGCATCTACTACTCTTTCTGTAAAATAATATTTTCTAACATTGCTCCTGATCTTCCCCCCAACTAGCTTCAGGTTGGGCCCCTTGTTCTATCATTAAGCTTCTTCTTAAAAACACTTCCCTCCTGAACCTTATTCAATCCCTTCACATATTTAAAGGTCTCCATCATGTCCCCCCTCTCCCTTCTTTCCTCCAGACTGTACAAATTAAGTTCTTTAAGTCTCTCCTGATAAGTTTTAAGTTTAAGTCCTTCCACCATTGTTGTTGCCGGCCTTTGGACACGTTCTATTTGAATAATGTCTTTTTGCAGGTAAGGTCTCCAGAACTGCACACAGTATTCTAGCTGTGGCCTCACCAGGGCTCTATACAGCGACATCACAACCTCCCTCTTCCTACTGGTGATGCCTCGAGCTATGCAGCCGAGCATCCTGCTTGCTTTTCCCACTGCCTGGCTACACTGTCCAATCATCTTGCAGCAGTAATCAGTATCCCTAAATCTCTCTCCTCCGAGGTCCTGGATAACACAGTGCTGCCCATACGGTGCTCAGAGCCGGGATTCCTTCTACCCAAGTGCAGGATTTTACATTTAGAGACATTAAACTCTAGTTTCCACAGTTTTGACCATCTATCCAGTAAAGCTAAATCATTTTCCATGTTGCAGACACCTCCCGGAATATCCCCCCTATTACTAACCTTTGTATCATCAGCAAACAGACAAACTTTTCCTACCAAGCCTTCTCCTATGTCACTTACAAACATATTAAAAAGAATGGGGCCCAGGACAGAGCCTTGCGGCACACCACTTGTAACTCGCCTTTGTTCAGATTGCACACCATTTACAACAACACTCTGATACCGATCCCTCAGCCAACTGGAAATCCACTGAACAATCCAGGGATTGAGTCCTACCTTCAATAACTTATCTATGAGCTCCTTATATGTGTCCATTGGAGAGGAGACAGCAGTTCTGCTTTAGATTGAGAAAATTAATGTACAATCAACTGTGAACGAACACAGCTGACATGATAAGTAAAAGGGCATTCATCCTTTGATCTGTTAATAGTGGTATTCTCGCCTTTCCATCATCGTGAGGCCCAGCCATCCTGGGGGCGCAGGGGGTCATAAACATGTAAATCGAGCAGTGAGCAAACAGGCAATGCTGTGTTTCCCTGAATGGTGGACAAATATGCTCACTATGGAAATATTCACAAGGCTGTGAAAACGCCATTAATCACCAACCAAAACTTGTGTAAGTCAAAATCAAAGGGCCTGAATCTTTGGAATTTATCGATACGTGCGGCATAAAATATCTGAGTAAATAATGGCTTTGTTAATTCAATTTGCGGGTGCCGCTCTTGAGATCTCCCTTATTTTTGATTCCGTAGATTTCCCACCACAATGTCTGCAGGTGGGCACCCACGCTGTGCACAAAACTGTCTATTTAAACCCTGTACGCTGGTTCTGGGCGGCAGTTGTTGTTGGAACTGGTGTGAAAGAGACTTCATACTGTTCATGTCACAGAACGCGAAGATATTTAATTATTGGCAGCTCATTAAACCTAAAAAAAAAGTCTTAGTTAGACAGCACCTCTGTGGTGCTGTTAGGATGCTGTGTGTCATGGAGAAGAGCTTGGGGACACTGCATGATCACTTAGCGAGTAGCTTAGCCAAAAATATCTAACTGGTGAGAACTTCATTGAAGTCAAGGACAAGGTTGATGATGATCACACGGATCACCTGCTTTTTACATCAACTCGTGGCTTTGGTCCTACTTTTCTTGCAGCATCTCTTAAATTCTGCTAATCCTCTCCCCTCCCCAAACCAGACTCGGATACTATTGGCCAAGTATATATGTTGCCCCTGATTTACTAAAGCTATGCAGGGATGCTCTGGTCCAGAGTAGGTCGGCCGACAAAATAGCATCGCTGAGCTATTGTTGCCTCGGTGCGCTCACACACAGAAGAAATTCCCTAATTTTACTACTCTGTGCTAAGCTCTGAGCACAGGTAAGAGGATTTGTCTCCTTCTTGCTGCAAAGGTAGGCTCACTCCTATAGAACAGCATAGGGAGGTTATAAAGCAAATTATTAGATCTTTATTGGCGGGATTTGTTTGTTTCCCTAAATGTATTTTCTCATATAACATATTACCGGTATTTTACAGTGTTCAGATCTTTTAGTTAGACCTTACAAAGATAAATTATATAATAAAAACATATATTTTTGGAATCCTTACATTTTGAACATGATCTATTTTATCTACTAGTAACTCTGAGAATATTTACAAACACACACACATATATATATATATATATATATATATATATATATATAAACATCACTCCACAAAGATAAACACTTTTCTCTCCTATTGTACTTTGGATTTGGCTTGTCTACTTAGGGTGATAAACTGGACATGGCTCCAAGTACGTTGCTCTGGCCATTGTGCTGTCTGCTGTGGTGTGGTTGCTGTGTGACTGCTGGAGTGGTCTGGTTTTTCCCTGGGTCCTAGAGTCACATTGTTTAACCTCACCAGGCATTAATCATGCTGTTGAGGTTGGATCATTGCATTGTCTCTTCGAAGCCTAGCTGTGCTCTCCATCCTCTCTGCATACCTTTGTGTCTTTGTGGGCCTGCCTTAGTTTATGTCTCATCTGTACTGGGACTCACAGCCCTTCATAGTTTTCTGTCTTGTCTTTGCTGTCTGTACTGAGTCTGGTGGTTCACCACAGTTTATGTCCTTGTCTCTATTGGGACCTGTGGCCGTGTGTGTCTTGAGCCTACAGGCCTTTGTTGTAGGTTGGCCTGCACTAGGGACCCAGCTCTGCCATAGCCTGCACTAGGGACCCAGCTCTGCCATAGCCTGCACTAGGGACCCAGCTCTGCCATAGTCTGCACTAGGGACCCAGCTCCGCCATAGCCTGCACTAGGGAGCCAGCTCCGCCATAGCCTGCACTAGGGACCCAGCTCCGCCATAGCCTGCACTAGGGACCCAGCTCTGCCATAGTCTGCACTAGGGACCCAGCTCCGCCATAGCCTTCACTAGGGACCCAGCTCTGCCATAGTCTGCACTAGGGACCCAGCTCCGCCATAGCCTGCACTAGGGACCCAGCTCCGCCATAGCCTGCACTAGGGACCCAGCTCTGCCATAGCCTGCACTAGGGACCCAGCTCTGCCATAGCCTGCACTAGGGACCCAGCTCCGTCATAGCCTGCACTAGGGATCCAGCTCTGCCATAGCCTGCACTAGGGACCCAGCTCCACCATAGCCTGCACTAGGGAGCCAGCTCCGCCATAGCCTGCACTAGGGAGCCAGCTCAGCCATAGCCTGCACTAGGGAGCCAGCTCTGCCATAGCCTGCACTAGGGACCCAGCTCTGCCATAGCCTGCACTAGGGACCCAGCTCTGCCATAGCCTGCACTAGGGACCCAGCTCTGCCATAGCCTGCACTAGGGACCCAGCTCCGCCATAGCCTGCACTAGGGACCCAGCTCCGCCATAGCCTGCACTAGGGACCCAGCTCTGCCATAGCCTGCACTAGGGACCCAGCTCTGCCATAGCCTGCACTAGGGACCCAGCTCCGTCATAGCCTGCACTAGGGACCCAGCTCTGCCATAGCCTGCACTAGGGACCCAGCTCTGCCATAGCCTGCACTAGGGACCCAGCTCCGCCATAGCCTGCACTAGGGACCCAGCTCCGCCATAGCCTGCACTAGGGACCCAGCTCTGCCATAGCCTGCACTAGGGACCCAGCTCTGCCATAGCCTGCACTAGGGACCCAGCTCCGTCATAGCCTGCACTAGGGATCCAGCTCTGCCATAGCCTGCACTAGGGACCCAGCTCCACCATAGCCTGCACTAGGGAGCCAGCTCCGCCATAGCCTGCACTAGGGAGCCAGCCCCGCCATAGCCTGCACTAGGGAGCCAGCTCCGCCATAGCCTGCACTAGGGAGCCAGCTCTGCCATAGCCTGCACAAGGCACCCAGCTCCGCCATAGCCTGCACTAGGGACCCAGCTCCGCCATAGCCTGCACTAGGGACCCAGCTCTGCCATAGCCTGCACTAGAGACCCAGCTCTGCTATAGCCTGCACTAGGGACCCAGCTCCGCCATAGCCTGCACTAGGGACCCAGCTCCGCCATAGCCTGCACTAGGGACCCAGCTTTGCCATAGCCTGCACTAGGGACCCAGCTCCGCCATAGCCTGCACTAGGGACCCAGCTCCGCCATAGCCTGCACTAGGGACCCAGCTTTGCCATAGCCTGCACTAGGGACCCAGCTCCGTCATAGCCTGCACAAGGCACCCAGCTCTGCCATAGCCTGCACTAGGGACCCAGCTCCGTCATAGCCTGCACAAGGCACCCAGCTCTGCCATAGCCTGCACTAGAGACCCAGCTCTGCCATAGCCTGCACTAGGGACCCAGCTCTGCCATAGCCTGCACTAGGGACCCAGCTCCGCCATAGCCTGCACTAGGGACCCAGCTCTGCCATAGCCTGCACTAGAGACCCAGCTCTGCTATAGCCTGCTCTAGGGACCGAGCTCCGCCATAGCCTGCACTAGGGACCCAGCTCCGCCATAGCCTGCACTAGGGACCCAGCTCTGCCATAGCCTGCACTAGAGACCCAGCTCTGCTATAGCCTGCACTAGGGACCCAGCTCCGCCATAGCCTGCACTAGGGACCCAGCTCCGCCATAGCCTGCACTAGGGACCCAGCTCTGCCATAGCCTGCACTAGGGACCCAGCTCTGCCATAGCCTGCACTAGGGACCCAGCTCTGCCATAGCCTGCACTAGGGACCCAGCTCTGCCATAGCCTGCACTAGGGACCCAGCTCTGCCATAGCCTGCACTAGAGACCCAGCTCTGCTATAGCCTGCACTAGGGACCCAGCTCTGCCATAGCCTGCACTAGGGACCCAGCTCCGCCATAGCCTGCACTAGGGACCCAGCTTTGCCATAGCCTGCACAAGGGACCCAGCTCCGCCATAGCCTGCACTAGGGAGCCAGCTCCGCCATAGCCTGCACTAGGGACCCAGCTCTGCCATAGCCTGCACTAGGGACCCAGCTCTGCCAAAGCCTGCACTAGAGACCCAGCTCTGCTATAGCCTGCTCTAGGGACCCAGCTCCGCCATAGCCTGCACTAGGGACCCAGCTCCGCCATAGCCTGCACTAGGGACCCAGCTCTGCCATAGTCTGCACTAGGGACCCAGCTCCGTCATAGCCTGCACTAGGGACCCAGCTCTGCCATAGCCTGCACTAGGGACCCAGCTCTGCCATAGCCTGCACTAGGGACCCAGCTCTGCCATAGCCTGCACTAGGGACCCAGCTCCGCCATAGCCTGCACTAGGGACCCAGCTCCGCCATAGCCTGCACTAGGGACCCAGCTCTGCCATAGCCTGCACTAGGGACCCAGCTCTGCCATAGCCTGCACTAGGGACCCAGCTCCGTCATAGCCTGCACTAGGGAGCCAGCTCCACCATAGCCTGCACTAGGGAGCCAGCTCCGCCATAGCCTGCACTAGGGAGCCAGCTCCGCCATAGCCTGCACTAGGGAGCCAGCTCCGCCATAGCCTGCACTAGGGAGCCAGCTCTGCCATAGCCTGCACAAGGCACCCAGCTCTGCCATAGCCTGCACTAGGGACCCAGCTCTGCCATAGCCTGCACTAGGGACCCAGCTCTGCTATAGCCTGCACTAGGGACCCAGCTCCGCCATAGCCTGCACTAGGGACCCAGCTCCGCCATAGCCTGCACTAGGGACCCAGCTCTGCCATAGCCTGCACTAGGGACCCAGCTCTGCCATAGCCTGCACTAGGGACCCAGCTCTGCCATAGCCTGCACTAGGGACCCAGCTCTGCCATAGCCTGCACTAGGGACCCAGCTCTGCCATAGCCTGCACTAGAGACCCAGCTCTGCTATAGCCTGCACTAGGGACCCAGCTCTGCCATAGCCTGCACTAGGGACCCAGCTCCGCCATAGCCTGCACTAGGGACCCAGCTTTGCCATAGCCTGCACTAGGGACCCAGCTCCGCCATAGCCTGCACTAGGGAGCCAGCTCCGCCATAGCCTGCACTAGGGACCCAGCTCTGCCATAGCCTGCACTAGGGACCCAGCTCTGCCATAGCCTGCACTAGAGACCCAGCTCTGCTATAGCCTGCTCTAGGGACCCAGCTCCGCCATAGCCTGCACTAGGGACCCAGCTCCGCCATAGCCTGCACTAGGGACCCAGCTCTGCCATAGCCTGCACTAGAGACCCAGCTCTGCTATAGCCTGCACTAGGGACCCAGCTCCGCCATAGCCTGCACTAGGGACCCAGCTCCGCCATAGCCTGCACTAGGGACCCAGCTCCGCCATAGCCTGCACTAGGGACCCAGCTCTGCCATAGCCTGCACTAGGGACCCAGCTCCGTCATAGCCTGCACTAGGGACCCAGCTCCGCCATAGCCTGCACTAGGGAGCCAGCTCTGCCATAGCCTGCACTAGGGACCCAGCTCTGCCATGGCCTGCACTAGGGACCCAGCTCTGCCATAGCCTGCACTAGGGACCCAGCTCTGCCATAGCCTGCACTAGGGACCCAGCTCCGCCATAGCCTGCACTAGGGACCCAGCTCTGCCATAGCCTGCACTAGGGACCCAGCTCCGTCATAGCCTGCACTAGGGACCCAGCTCCGCCATAGCCTGCACTAGGGAGCCAGCTCTGCCATAGCCTGCACTAGGGACCCAGCTCTGCCATGGCCTGCACTAGGGACCCAGCTCTGCCATAGCCTGCACTAGGGACCCAGCTCTGCCATGGCCTGCACTAGGGACCCAGCTCTGCCATAGCCTGCACTAGAGACCCAGCTCCGCCATAGCCTGCACTAGGGATCCAGCTCCGCCATAGCCTGCACTAGGGACCCAGCTCTGCCATAGCCTGCACTAGGGACCCAGCTCTGCCATAGCCTGCACTAGGGACCCAGCTCTGCCATAGCCTGCACTAGGCTGGGGCTCAGTTAATTTGTCCGTGTCTTGTGTACATCTGCCCTGTGTTTCCCCTTCCCAAGTCTCAGACTACCAAGGGACTACTCGGGGCTTGTGCAACTCCACCTTTAGGAGCTCTGCTGAAAAACTGGATTACAGGCTTTCCAAGTACCAAATCACCCACGCCCCGGGTGGTCCGCAGCTTGCCTCTTTAGTGGTGCAGGCAGGTTGTCTGTCCTTTGTCCATCTGTTCCCAGTCAGCTACCCAGCTTCCTTCATCCCCAGACAGTAAGCCAGGAATTTCCCACCCACACCTCGAATGCAAAGTTATTGGCCTGGGCATGACACCCCTGACCTGGGTGCTGCATAAGGTTGAGTATTACACAAAGTTTTTTTTTTTTGGTTGTGGTTTAACGTCTTGGACTATTTTGACTAAAGGTTCCAGATCCAGAAGCACCTTGCTCTTTGGCCACAGGATGAAGCAAAATTTCAGACAGTGTTTTGGTTTCCTAGCACAGTCTCTGAGCTACAGTACATTTCTGGAAAGAATCTGACATAGACTGGACTGACTCTCGAGCTTGAGTATCTAGGCCTTGGCTTCCTCCAAGACCACTGTGCTACCACCTAGTACAGACCATCTGTTTTTGGGATGCTCAGCTGAAAATCCCCTAGTGTGAAATCCCCTAGTCACCACACCTGTCAAACCAGCTTTTGAAACTCAAACTCAGCTAATAGGGAGGGGGAATGGCGTGGCAGGCTATGGCAGTGCGGGCAAATACCAGCAAAAGTGACTGTTGCCCTCTGAAATTTCAGCGCTTAGAGAGGGGGGCATGTTTGGGCTATAGAAAAATAACAGGTGACAATGCACCTGCATGGCAGCTCACAAAGCCTTTTTTAAAAGATTAAAGAAATTGTAGCCTGGCCAAGGAAACGGGGATGCCATAGAGCATTTCCAGTCAAACTAGCTTTTGAAACTTACGTTTTATTATTAGGGAGGGGGCATGAAGTGGCGGGCTATGGTAGTGCGGCTGAATACCAGCGAAAAAGTTTTTTCCCTAAATATTGTATTGGTTATAGATAAGTATTCCTGCTGATTCATTGCATGACTTGCTGAGCATTGATCCATGAGCCGTCTGGTGCTGGAAATGAAAAATGACACGTTATTTTCACAATGGGGAAAACCAGGAATGGGAAAATTACAATATCGCTGGCAGATTGGCAGCGAAGGGCTGTGCAGGCGAGGGAACTTTCAAATCTGTCCCATCTGTATACGCACCTCGATTCACAGCTGACAGACTCAAATGGCAGTCAGTGTGTTGCTCGAAGTCCTGTGCCTTAGATGTAGGTCTCCAGCAGGATTTTCAGGCTTCTCCTGCATCTCCAAAGCTTGACCTGGCAGCTTCTGACTCCCTTGAATCGCATCATCCGCCGTCCCTCCTCTGACATGGGGAGGCCGATTCATTAATAGCGCCAGGTAGCGACAGATGAGCGACAGTAGCGTTATTTTCACAGCGCCCGCTAGTATTCGCTGTGCTTGGCCGTTGTTCGGCTGTTGACAGCGACTCAGTCGGTGTGCGGTAATGTTGAATACGGGGTTAGGAGTCGCTGTTTGACAGGTTCCGCGCTGTATGGGAGCGCATGACAGCGAACGGCCATAGCGAACGGCTCCCAGCATATTCATTAACAAACCAAAAATTCTCGCGCTGTGAAATGCTTGTTTAAACCCCAGAGCGCTGGCGGCGATGGGTTAGAAGTAGATTTTTAACCCCCAAACAACCATATTTTTAGTAAAAAAAAAAAACATGTTTTTCAAAACATTTTGTAATATGAATACATTAATATCAGACCTGTAATATCAATTCTGCACAAATTTTACCTTAAAAAAAATCTAACATTGCAGAAGTGGTCACAGAATTTTTGACATTTAAAAAAAAAACAAAAAACAAAACATTAATAGCAATTAATTAAGAATATTTAAAGATTGCTCCATTGAAATGCATTGGAGAGCGCCAGGTAGCGAGAGGTCATACCTGTCGCTGTTCAAGGTCGCTCGCTGGCGCTGTGGGGTGAGGCTGGAATAATGATGAATGATTCGCTATCTGGCGCTCTGTCAGTCGCTAAGCAGGATCGGCTTGATAAATGTGTGATTGCGGAGGGGAGCCGGCGTTCTCATGGCGGTCACCGTCATTACCGTTCGCTCACCATTCGCTACCTGGCGCTATCCCTTGTTAAATAAGGGCCTATGTACTGTATGGCATGTCTGTAACTACTACTACTACTTTGAAGTACTACTACCACTGTGAAGCACTACGGAAGATGATGGCGCTACATAAATAAACAATAATAATAATAACTGAGCCTCTATGTTGCTTGAGCCAAACTATATAAATGTGCCCTCTCCACCCAAGATTGTGCCACTCCGCTTCTCAATAGAGCAGTGTGCCATTTTACCTGGCTCCTTCCTATGATGATGGGTAGTGGCGACACACTGTGGGGGATAAGAGGCAGAGTCTCTGCCGCAGAGCAACCAGTGACTGTCTGTAAAAACATGGCGGCGGGAAACCCCCATGTCCACTGAACCACTAATGAGATAAAAGAGAAGAAGCTGCTCCAGAATTTGACGTCCCCCCTAAAGTGCCGCCCATGGCAGTTGCCTCACATGGCCTCACTACAAACGCACCCCTGTACCTAATTTAAACTTAAGAGTTTAATAATTAGGCTAAAACCATCAATTCCAATCTCAGAACATTTTAGGGGAAGTAAAGAACCCCCCCTTAGTCGTGTTCAGTCTTCAGTGGAGCACATGCCCCACCACTTTGCTGGCTTTACAGTGCCGGGAGCACCACTGGAGGAGCTCTGGACTTAGGCCAAAAGGAGGGAGGTGATTAAACTTAAAAGAATAGAAAAAGGGGCATATACTCCAACTTATTTTACCTCCAACAACTTCAATGGGATTTTGATTCCAGAACAGTTTTAGGCATATCCAGCCTAGAAATATGGCTGTGAACTATGGGGCTAATCAGTGTGGGACTGTAGTGTCTGGGGCCAGGGCCGGACCAAGTGTGGTGGAGGCCCCCTGGGCACAAAATCTGGTGGAGGCCCCAGATACCGTAGTTTTTTATTCTTTAAAATAATAGTCAGGCGAAAAACGGATTGGCGGTTGTCTGGCACCCGCCCACTTACTGGAAGGTCAGATGGAGTCCCTTGTGCCCCCCTTGTGCGGGTGCGTGCTGCTCGGGAACTCCTGCTTTGCCATTCTGGGTGGGGGGTAGTGTAGTCGCCCGGCTGGTTCCCTGCATTGAGCTGCCAGCGGCTGTGCTTGGTGGCTTATGTGCAGTGACAGCTCTGCACCCATCACTGTAGCGTTGCTGGCGGCGGCTTTGCTGCTCTAGACTCTCCGTCCTGCCCTGTGGTGGCTTTGGCTGGAAATTAGCAAAATCCAAAAAAGTTCAGACCAAAGATTGAAAAGTCTCCTGGACCAGACCATAACCCAGAGGTTGGTGGAGGCCCCTTTTGCAGGGCAAGTGGGCTTTCACCCCTTGCGACCCTCCCCATAATCTGGCCCTGGCCCCACCACCTTTCTGGCTTTATAGTGCTTAGAGCACCACTGGGGGAGCTCTGGACTTATTAAACTTAAAAGAATGGAAAAAGGAGAAAATAATCCAGCCTCCAACGACTTCAATGGGATTTTGATTCACCAACAGTTTAGACAGAGGCATATCCGGCCTAGGAGTATGGCTGAACTATAGGGCTAATCAGTGTGGGACTGGGGTGTCTGGGCCCCATCAGTAGAGCTGATTCTGAGGGCCCACACCACATTTAAATGCCAATATTACCAGCTTATATTCAGGGCCCAGGCACAGAGAGAATATTCCTGGCTGTATTGTCTGTGTGCATACACTTGGGACAAGGTGATGTAATTCTTTATATCTGTTATTTACATTATTGACTGTTTAGTTTGGTGGCGCCACAGACATCCTCTCATATCTTGCCTGACTGGTTAAGCACCATGTGTGTGCTGCATTGCACTTTAGCACTTTATTGATTACTAAGTGTGGGTCTGTTCTGTTAATGGCACATGTTTTTTTTGCTTTGTTCTGTTGGTTTCGTTGTTTTTTCTTTTATTGATTTGGGTGTTTGTCATTTTTTCCTGTTTTTTTGGCCATTTCCGACTCGCACGAGCCTACGTACGAATGCGTATATGCTCTTACGATCATCGCAAGTTCGTTCCTAAATTTTAGGATCAAAACGTAAAACTTAGGATCAAATCCTAAAACTTAGGATCAAAACGTAAAACTTAGGATAATCGAATGGGTTTAGGTGTGATTCAGAGAACAGTTTTCAAACCTCTAAATACGTTTTAAAAGAAAGCCACTGGCGACACCTTTTAGCAGTCGGATTGCTGTTCTTGAACAGGTTTTTTGGCTATGTGGAGGAGTCTGCGCGTCTTGAGCTCCAATGAACTGCATGTATCAGCATGGCCGAGGCCATAAATTGTATGGCAATGCATACCTGATTCATGTATGCCTTATAAAAGCATTTTAATGTGGACCTTAATTAGTCCTTTGCATGTAAACCTTTATTTTGCAATATATTTGCGTTAATTAAAGAAACGTATGTCCTTTGTTATTTATTTTTAAATTGATACTAGAATAAAATTTTTAGATTGCATTTATTGGTGTAGTTGTTTACCTTTGCTTTGTTTAATTATTTAAGCACATCTTTGGTCAGATGCATCACACTTACTGAGGAGAGGAGAGCGGGATAAAGTGCAGGATGTGGGTTACTGCTGTATTTTGCACAGACACAGCAGAGCTGGGGGCACGGAAAGGTCAGAAATCAAAGAATCCAGAGCAACACAGTCACAAGGCCCTTTCTGTTTGCAGGCTGCCCGATAATACCTGAGCCGCCATCTTGGCTGTTTCTAGGCTCATAACATGCAGAAGTTGCTGGGTGTTTTTTTATATTTGAGAGCAATCTGTATGTAGAGGGTGTGCGGGTAACCACACACAAAATTTTAAGTTGTACCATTTGAAGCCTAAATATTAAAATTAAATCCACAAGTAAAAAATGCAAGTTAACTAAAAATTAAACAAAGTAAGATTTACTTATGCAAATGCATTCATTAATGGTTGGTTACTACAAAATGAATGAAATAAAGAAAAATAAAAGACCAAATATTTAGAATGCACTTTAATGAGGTAAGTTTGTATTGCGCAGCCGCAAGATCAGAAGAATTTACGTCCAGACAAAAAAGGAAAAAGGGCAAAACCAATGTTGCAACCTGAGAAATGAAACGGAAAATTCAGGATGGAAACTGACATAGGTCTGATTCCCGAACTGCCATACGAACGGACGCACATTTTAGGATAGAAACGTATTTGCTTATAGAATCACTCGCAAGTTCATACGAACGCACGAGCGGACTGGAAAAATAGGATGATCGGCACCAAAATCAAAGCTGTTACATGTTTCTTTGAATCGACCCTTGTATTAGGGCACATATTCATCAGTACTGTTCAAATTTTGCACATAATATGCACATTATGCACTTTAATTGGGTATCAATGCAGTGATAGCACGTTTTTTATCTATTGTCGGTATACATATGTATTATCCAACCAGACACATTTTTTAATTGAGATAATTATACGCTACCCATTATCTTTATTACCAGTATAGTCACCGTATATGGTGGATCCCCTGTGTTTGTGTATATGTTTTTTAATTGTGTAATGTGTTGTTATATGTGTTGATATAATTATTTTATTCTTTGTTTCTAAAATTACTGTGGATATATTAATCAATAAAATAGATATATATATATTTTACCTTTTTGAGTGCGGCCTTTGTATGGTGGTTGTTTGTGGGGATAGATCTAGGATCCCCTCACTATATATATACATTGTTGTTTTGACCACACGGGCTATAGCACCTCTATAATTTAGTGTATAGCGGGACAGTGCACTTCCATTTTTCTTGTATATACATACACTTGGGATGCCACAAATAAGTTATTCATGGGTAAGGTTTTGGTGATAGGGCCTCTCAAAGGGGTCCCTGAGTCCAGTGGGGGATTTCCTGGTGACCCTGTGGGCCAGTCCAAGCAGGAAGCTGATGGGAATAGCGTCTATGCTTCGCTTCTATTATTGGATATATTTTTGAAAAAATGAAATGCCACAAAAATATATTAGATTTCAATGCAACCTAGCACACAAAAGAGGCTAAAATAAATGTAAATATGGAAATAAATGATAGGTTTTCCTTCTCATCCGGGAAACCCGCTCTGATTGCATTTGGCACGGTGGCCACGGCATCAATATGTCCAATGAATAGACTGCCATCTGGTCCCCATTTTTGAAATGGCAGATCACCTTCTGCGCCACCGTTTCAGCATTCCTCTGACTGCGTGTCAAGAAACACTGTTAATGATACGAATAGTGTTGATTCATTTATCCAGGTTATTACAGCATTTCACAAAGGTCCCTTATTATGGGGCTGTTTGCGATGCTCCTTCCTACTCTGGCATCTTGGGGCAAATGTTATAGATAATAGCAGTGGAATATTTCTTTATTTTTGGTTCAAATACAGTACAGATTTAGGATGTCCTAAAGTCTCTGGCCCCTTTAACAAAGTACAATAAAATCATTTACTGTAAAAAATACTCCTTTCTCACATCTAAAGGGGTTATTTAAGAAGGGATAGCGCCAGGTAGCGCCTCGTAGCGGCAGGCAGCATCTGGTGAACGCCGGGCGCTGTACGCAAAACCACATTTATGAAAGCGAATCTGGTGAGCTCCTCTAACAGCGCCATGTAGCGTCACATGTATTATTACAGGCAGGTCAGTGTATAGCACCTCTAACAGCGCCATGTAGCGTCACATGTATTATTACAGGCGGCTCAGTGTATAGCGCCTCTAACAGCGCCATGTAGCGTCACATGTATTATTACAGGCAGGTCAGTGTATAGCACCTCTAACAGCACCATGTAGCGTCACATGTATTATTACAGGCGGCTCAGTGTATAGCGCCTCTAACAGCGCCATGTAGCGTCACATGTATTATTACAGGCAGGTCAGTGTAGAGCACCTCTAACAGCGCCATGTAGCGTCACATGTATTATTACAGGCAGGTCAGTGTATAGCACCTCTAACAGCGCCATGTAGCGTCACATGTATTATTACAGGCAGCTCAGTGTATAGCGCCTCTAACAGCGTCATGTAGCGTCACATGTATTATTACAGGCAGGTCAGTGTATAGCGCCTCTAACAGCGTCATGTAGCGTCACATGTATTATTACAGGCGGCTCAGTGTATAGCGCCTCTAACAGCGCCATGTAGTGTCACATGTATTATTACAGGCAGCTCAGTGTATAGCGCCTCTAACAGCGTCATGTAGCGTCACATGTATTATTACAGGCAGCTCAGTGTATAGCGCCTCTAACAGCGTCATGTAGTGTCACATGTATTATTACAGGCAGGTCAGTGTATAGCGCCTCTAACAGCGCCATGTAGCGTCACATGTATTATTACAGGCAGGTCAGTGTATAGCGCCTCTAACAGCGTCATGTAGCGTCACATGTATTATTACAGGCAGGTCAGTGTATAGCGCCTCTAACAGCGTCATGTAGCGTCACATGTATTATTACAGGCAGGTCAGTGTATAGCACCTCTAACAGCGCCATGTAGCGTCACATGTATTATTACAGGCCGCTCAGTGTATAGCGCCTCTAACAGCGCCATGTAGCGTCACATGTATTATTACAGGCCGCTCAGTGTATAGCGCCTCTAACAGCGCCATGTAGCGTCACATGTATTATTACAGGCAGGTCAGTCTATAGCACCTCTAACAGCGCCATGTAGTGTCACATGTATTATTACAGACAGGTCAGTGTATAGCTCCTCTAACAGCATCATGTAGCGTCACATGTATTATTACAGGCAGGTCAGTGTATAGCGCCTCTAACAGCGCCATGTAGCGTCACATGTATTATTACAGGCAGGTCAGTGTATAGCGCCTCTAACAGCGTCATGTAGTGTCACATGTATTATTACAGGCAGGTCAGTGTATAGCGCCTCTAACAGCGTCATGTAGCGTCACATGTATTATTACAGGCAGGTCAGTGTATAGCACCTCTAACAGCGTCATGTAGCGTCACATGGATTATTACAGGCAGGTCAGTGTATAGCGCCTCTAATAGCGTCATGTAGTGTCACATGTATTATTACAGGCAGGTCAGTGTATAGCGCCTCTAACAGCGCCATGTAGCGTCACATGTATTATTACAGGCAGGTCAGTGTATAGCGCCTCTAACAGCGTCATGTAGCGTCACATGTATTATTACAGGCAGGTCAGTGTATAGCGCCTCTAACAGCGTCATGTAGCGTCACATGTATTATTACAGGCAGGTCAGTGTATAGCGCCTCTAACAGCGTCATGTAGCGTCACATGTATTATTACAGGCAGGTCAGTGTATAGCGCCTCTAACAGCGTCATGTAGCGTCACATGTATTATCACAGGCAGGTCAGTGTATAGCGCCTCTAATAGCGCCATGTAGTGTCACATGTATTATTACAGGCAGGTCAGTGTATTGCGCCTCTAACAGCGCCATGTAGCGTCACATGTATTATTACAGGCAGGTCAGTGTATTGCGCCTCTAACAGCACCATGTAGTGTCACATGTATTATTACAGGCAGGTCAGTGTATAGCACCTCTAACAGCACCATGTAGTGTCACATGTATTATTACAGGCAGGTCAGTGTATAGCACCTCTAACAGCGCCATGTAGCGTCACATGTATTATTACAGGCAGGTCAGTGTATAGCACCTCTAACAGCGTCATGTAGTGTCACATGTATTATTACAGGCAGGTCAGTGTATAGCACCTCTAACAGCGCCATGTAGCGTCACATGTATTATTACAGGCAGGTCAGTGTATAGCACCTCTAACAGCCCCATGTAGTGTCACATGTATTATTACAGGCAGGTCAGTCTATAGCACCTCTAACAGCGCCATGTAGCGGCACATGTATTATTACAGACAGGTCAGTGTATAGCTCCTCTAACAGCATCATGTAGCGTCACATGTATTATTACAGGCAGGTCAGTGTATAGCACCTCTAACAGCACCATGTAGTGTCACATGTATTATTACAGGCAGGTCAGTGTATAGCACCTCTAACAGCACCATGTAGTGTCACATGTATTATTACAGGCAGGTCAGTGTATAGCACCTCTAACAGCGCCATGTAGCGTCACATGTATTATTACAGGCAGGTCAGTGTATAGCACCTCTAACAGCCCCATGTAGTGTCACATGTATTATTACAGGCAGGTCAGTCTATAGCACCTCTAACAGCGCCATGTAGCGGCACATGTATTATTACAGACAGGTCAGTGTATAGCTCCTCTAACAGCATCATGTAGCGTCACATGTATTATTACAGGCAGGTCAGTGTATAGCGCCTCTAACAGCGCCATGTAGCGTCACATGTATTATTACAGGCAGGTCAGTGTATAGCACCTCTAACAGCGTCATGTAGTGTCACATGTATTATTACAGGCAGGTCAGTGTATAGCGCCTCTAACAGCGTCATGTAGCGTCACATGTATTATTACAGGCAGGTCAGTGTATAGCACCTCTAACAGCGTCATGTAGCGTCACATGTATTATTACAGGCAGGTCAGTGTATAGCGCCTCTAATAGCGTCATGTAGTGTCACATGTATTATTACAGGCAGGTCAGTGTATAGCGCCTCTAACAGCGCCATGTAGCGTCACATGTATTATTACAGGCAGGTCAGTGTATAGCGCCTCTAACAGCGTCATGTAGCGTCACATGTATTATTACAGGCAGGTCAGTGTATAGCGCCTCTAACAGCGTCATGTAGCGTCACATGTATTATTACAGGCAGGTCAGTGTATAGCGCCTCTAACAGCGTCATGTAGCGTCACATGTATTATTACAGGCAGGTCAGTGTATAGCGCCTCTAACAGCGTCATGTAGCGTCACATGTATTATCACAGGCAGGTCAGTGTATAGCGCCTCTAACAGCGCCATGTAGTGTCACATGTATTATTACAGGCAGGTCAGTGTATAGCACCTCTAACAGCGCCATGTAGTGTCACATGTATTATTACAGGCAGGTCAGTGTATAGCGCCTCTAATAGCGCCATGTAGTGTCACATGTATTATTACAGGCAGGTCAGTGTATAGCGCCTCTAATAGCGCCATGTAGTGTCACATGTATTATTACAGGTAGGGATGAGCGAATCGATCCGGACGAACCCGGATTCGATCCGAATTTCAGGAAAAATTCGATTCGGATCGAATCCGAATTTCCCCGCGATTCGATCACTCGAAGTTTTCCTTTAACATCCATTCATTTACATTTACAGGCATTCTAAGATGGCGGACGGGACATGTCTGGACATGTATCCCGCGCCAGTGCAAGCTGGGGCAGTCACATGCAGCCTATCAGCAGCCAGCAAGCCCGGTGACGTCACACAGCGGTATTTAACGGCGGCCATCTTGCTTTTCCTCATTTCTCTATTGCATTCGTGACAGACAGACAGAACGCTGTGTAGCTGAGGCAGTTAGACAGGCTGGAGACAGGGACAGACAGGGACAGGCAGGAGACAGGCAGGAGACAGGCAGGAGACAGACAGGAGACAGACAGAAAGCCAGGGAAAGGTAGGAAAAACGGAGCTGGCTGACAGGGAGATTTTTTTTTTTTCATCCAGCCTTTGTTAGCGTTTTCAGGCTGCTTATAGTAACTAACTGTGCATATATACTGAACTGATCTTAAGTCTGCTGTGAGGCATCCCATTCTGTGACTAAAGCAGCCTCTGTTTAAGACCATATAAGCATTTGCTCTTATCATATTTGAAATTAGGCCTGATAAAGACACTTTTGCTGGCCAAAGCACTACTGGACCCTGCCAGGTCCATTCCTGCCCAGGGCATCCCATTCTGTGACTACAGCAGCCTCTGTTTAAGACCATATAAGCATTTGCTCTTATCATATTTGAAATTAGGCCTGATAAAGACACTTTTGCTGGCCAAAGCACTACTGGACCCTGCCAGGTCCATTCCTGCCCAGGGCATCCCATTCTGTGACTACAGCAGCCTCTGTTTAAGACCATATAAGCATTTGCTCTTATCATATTTGAAATTAGGCCTGATAAAGACACTTTTGCTGGCCAAAGCACTACTGGACCCTGCCAGGTCCATTCCTGCCCAGGGCATCCCATTCTGTGACTACAGCAGCCTCTGTTTAAGACCATATAAGCATTTGCTCTTATCATATTTGAAATTAGGCCTGATAAAGACACTTTTGCTGGCCAAAGCACTACTGGACCCTGCCAGGTCGATTCCTGTTGGGGCATCCCATTCTGTGACTAAAGCAGCCTCTGTTTAAGACCATATAAGCATTTGCTCTTATCATATTTGAAATTAGGCCTGATAAAGACACTTTTGCTGGCCAAAGCACTACTGGACCCTGCCAGGTCGATTCCTGTTGGGGCATCCCATTCTGTGACTACAGCAGCCTCTGTTTAAGACCATATAAGCATTTGCTCTTATCATATTTGAAATTAGCCTGATAAAGACACTTTTGCTGGCCAAAGCACTACTGGACCCTGCCAGGTCCATTCCTGCCCAGGGCATCCCATTCTGTGACTAAAGCAGCCTCTGTTTAAGACCATATAAGCATTTGCTCTTATCATATTTGAAATTAGGCCTGATAAAGACACTTTTGCTGGCCAAAGCACTACTGGACCCTGCCAGGTCCATTCCTGCCCAGGGCATCCCATTCTGTGACTACAGCAGCCTCTGTTTAAGACCATATAAGCATTTGCTCTTATCATATTTGAAATTAGGCCTGATAAAGACACTTTTGCTGGCCAAAGCACTACTGGACCCTGCCAGGTCCATTCCTGCCCGGGGCATCCCATTCTGTGACTACAGCAGCCTCTGTTTAAGACCATATAAGCATTTGCTCTTATCATATTTGAAATTAGCCTGATAAAGACACTTTTGCTGGCCAAAGCACTACTGGACCCTGCCAGGTCCATTCCTGCCCAGGGCATCCCATTCTGTGACTAAAGCAGCCTCTGTTTAAGACCATATAAGCATTTGCTCTTATCATATTTGAAATTAGGCCTGATAAAGACACTTTTGCTGGCCAAAGCACTACTGGACCCTGCCAGGTCCATTCCTGCCCAGGGCATCCCATTCTGTGACTACAGCAGCCTCTGTTTAAGACCATATAAGCATTTGCTCTTATCATATTTGAAATTAGGCCTGATAAAGACACTTTTGCTGGCCAAAGCACTACTGGACCCTGCCAGGTCCATTCCTGCCCAGGGCATCCCATTCTGTGACTACAGCAGCCTCTGTTTAAGACCATATAAGCATTTGCTCTTATCATATTTGAAATTAGGCCTGATAAAGACACTTTTGCTGGCAAAAGCACTACTGGACCCTGCCAGGTCGATTCCTGTTGGGGCATCCCATTCTGTGACTAAAGCAGCCTCTGTTTAAGACCATATAAGCATTTGCTCTTATCATATTTGAAATTAGGCCTGATAAAGACACTTTTGCTGGCCAAAGCACTACTGGACCCTGCCAGGTCGATTCCTGTTGGGGCATCCCATTCTGTGACTACAGCAGCCTCTGTTTAAGACCATATAAGCATTTGCTCTTATCATATTTGAAATTAGCCTGATAAAGACACTTTTGCTGGCCAAAGCACTACTGGACCCTGCCAGGTCCATTCCTGCCCAGGGCATCCCATTCTGTGACTAAAGCAGCCTCTGTTTAAGACCATATAAGCATTTGCTCTTATCATATTTGAAATTAGGCCTGATAAAGACACTTTTGCTGGCCAAAGCACTACTGGACCCTGCCAGGTCCATTCCTGCCCAGGGCATCCCATTCTGTGACTACAGCAGCCTCTGTTTAAGACCATATAAGCATTTGCTCTTATCATATTTGAAATTAGGCCTGATAAAGACACTTTTGCTGGCCAAAGCACTACTGGACCCTGCCAGGTCCATTCCTGCCCGGGGCATCCCATTCTGTGACTACAGCAGCCTCTGTTTAAGACCATATAAGCATTTGCTCTTATCATATTTGAAATTAGCCTGATAAAGACACTTTTGCTGGCCAAAGCACTACTGGACCCTGCCAGGTCCATTCCTGCCCAGGGCATCCCATTCTGTGACTAAAGCAGCCTCTGTTTAAGACCATATAAGCATTTGCTCTTATCATATTTGAAATTAGGCCTGATAAAGACACTTTTGCTGGCCAAAGCACTACTGGACCCTGCCAGGTCCATTCCTGCCCAGGGCATCCCATTCTGTGACTACAGCAGCCTCTGTTTAAGACCATATAAGCATTTGCTCTTATCATATTTGAAATTAGGCCTGATAAAGACACTTTTGCTGGCCAAAGCACTACTGGACCCTGCCAGGTCCATTCCTGCCCGGGGCATCCCATTCTGTGACTACAGCAGCCTCTGTTTAAGACCATATAAGCATTTGCTCTTATCATATTTGAAATTAGGCCTAATAAAGACACTTTTGCTGGCCAAAGCACTACTGGACCCTGCCAGGTCCATTCCTGCCCAGGGCATCCCATTCTGTGACTACAGCAGCCTCTGTTTAAGACCATATAAGCATTTGCTCTTATCATATTTGAAATTAGGCCTGATAAAGACACTTTTGCTGGCCAAAGCACTACTGGACCCTGCCAGGTCGATTCCTGTTGGGGCATCCCATTCTGTGACTAAAGCAGCCTCTGTTTAAGACCATATAAGCATTTGCTCTTATCATATTTGAAATTAGGCCTGATAAAGACACTTTTGCTGGCCAAAGCACTACTGGACCCTGCCAGGTCGATTCCTGTTGGGGCATCCCATTCTGTGACTACAGCAGCCTCTGTTTAAGACCATATAAGCATTTGCTCTTATCATATTTGAAATTAGCCTGATAAAGACACTTTTGCTGGCCAAAGCACTACTGGACCCTGCCAGGTCCATTCCTGCCCAGGGCATCCCATTCTGTGACTAAAGCAGCCTCTGTTTAAGACCATATAAGCATTTGCTCTTATCATATTTGAAATTAGGCCTGATAAAGACACTTTTGCTGGCCAAAGCACTACTGGACCCTGCCAGGTCCATTCCTGCCCGGGGCATCCCATTCTGTGACTACAGCAGCCTCTGTTTAAGACCATATAAGCATTTGCTCTTATCATATTTGAAATTAGGCCTGATAAAGACACTTTTGCTGGCCAAAGCACTACTGGACCCTGCCAGGTCCATTCCTGCCCGGGGCATCCCATTCTGTGACTACAGCAGCCTCTGTTTAAGACCATATAAGCATTTGCTCTTATCATATTTGAAATTAGGCCTGATAAAGACACTTTTGCTGGCCAAAGCACTACTGGACCCTGCCAGGTCCATTCCTGCCCAGGGCATCCCATTCTGTGACTAAAGCAGCCTCTGTTTAAGACCATATAAGCATTTGCTCTTATCATATTTGAAATTAGGCCTGATAAAGACACTTTTGCTGGCCAAAGCACTACTGGACCCTGCCAGGTCGATTCCTGTTGGGGCATCCCATTCTGTGACTACAGCAGCCTCTGTTTAAGACCATATAAGCATTTGCTCTTATCATATTTGAAATTAGCCTGATAAAGACACTTTTGCTGGCCAAAGCACTACTGGACCCTGCCAGGTCCATTCCTGCCCAGGGCATCCCATTCTGTGACTAAAGCAGCCTCTGTTTAAGACCATATAAGCATTTGCTCTTATCATATTTGAAATTAGGCCTGATAAAGACACTTTTGCTGGCCAAAGCACTACTGGACCCTGCCAGGTCCATTCCTGCCCGGGGCATCCCATTCTGTGACTACAGCAGCCTCTGTTTAAGACCATATAAGCATTTGCTCTTATCATATTTGAAATTAGCCTGATAAAGACACTTTTGCTGGCCAAAGCACTACTGGACCCTGCCAGGTCCATTCCTGCCCAGGGCATCCCATTCTGTGACTAAAGCAGCCTCTGTTTAAGACCATATAAGCATTTGCTCTTATCATATTTGAAATTAGGCCTGATAAAGACACTTTTGCTGGCCAAAGCACTACTGGACCCTGCCAGGTCGATTCCTGTTGGGGCATCCCATTCTGTGACTACAGCAGCCTCTGTTTAAGACCATATAAGCATTTGCTCTTATCATATTTGAAATTAGCCTGATAAAGACACTTTTGCTGGCCAAAGCACTACTGGACCCTGCCAGGTCCATTCCTGCCCAGGGCATCCCATTCTGTGACTAAAGCAGCCTCTGTTTAAGACCATATAAGCATTTGCTCTTATCATATTTGAAATTAGGCCTGATAAAGACACTTTTGCTGGCCAAAGCACTACTGGACCCTGCCAGGTCCATTCCTGCCCAGGGCATCCCATTCTGTGACTAAAGCAGCCTCTGTTTAAGACCATATAAGCATTTGCTCTTATCATATTTGAAATTAGCCTGATAAAGACACTTTTGCTGGCCAAAGCACTACTGGACCCTGCCAGGTCCATTCCTGCCCAGGGCATCCCATTCTGTGACTAAAGCAGCCTCTGTTTAAGACCATATAAGCATTTGCTCTTATCATATTTGAAATTAGGCCTGATAAAGACACTTTTGCTGGCCAAAGCACTACTGGACCCTGCCAGGTCGATTCCTGCCCGGGGCATCCCATTCTGTGACTACAGCAGCCTCTGTTTAAGACCATATAAGCATTTGCTCTTATCATATTTGAAATTAGCCTGATAAAGACACTTTTGCTGGCCAAAGCACTACTGGACCCTGCCAGGTCCATTCCTGCCCAGGGCATCCCATTCTGTGACTAAAGCAGCCTCTGTTTAAGACCATATAAGCATTTGCTCTTATTATATTTATATTATAAGACACTTTTGCTGGGCATAGGCTTACTGCTGCCTGCCAGGTGCACTTCTGTTGAGGCATCCCATTCTGTAACATAGCATACCCCTCTTTATTTACACTAAGCAGCTCTCTTATTTACACTAAGCAGGCCTGTTGGAGGCTGAGTGTTACTGCTCACTTTTGGTGTGCATTATATTCTGTTTCATATAGACCCACCGCTGCCCGGGGTTTTTTTAAATATCACCTACTACCACGCCAGTTAGACTATGTCGGGCAGACAAGTGCCTGGAAGTGAAAAGAGGAGTGGCAGAGGCCAAGATTCCGCAGGCAGAGCTCGCATCAGACTGGGGGCCAGTAGCAGCAGGAGTCACGCTGAGAGACCTAATCTGCCAGTATCTGCTAGCGGTCGGGTCTCCACCAGTAACGCATCTGCCGTGGTAGATTGGTTGACGCGCTCATCAACAACATCATCACAACTTACGTCTGAGACCCCCAGTCTAGGGTCGGTAGGTTCCTCTGACACAACCCTGAGTTGGCATGCCCCGAGAGCAGTCCCTGTCCTCCCATTGCCTCTGGCCTACGCCGTTCCCTCCCCCAGCGACGTATCCTATGCTTTGGGTTCAGCTCCACTCTTTAGTGAGGAGGACCATCAGATAGAGGACAGTCAGCAGCTACTGCCCAGCCAAGAAATGGAGGTGGCTTCTTTAGCTAGGCAGACAAATAGTGATGTGGACAGTGTCGTGGGTGCTGCGAGCGTTCCAGCTCCTGCGCCAGACACTGTTGACGAATCCACGAACATCAGTGACGTACAGCCACAACTCGGTGATGATGATGATGATGACGATGAAGCCGATCGCACTTGGGAGCCGGGTGATGAAGGGGCTTCATCGTCATCATCAGGAGAAGAGGGGTGCAGGTTGCCCCGGAGTCAGCAGCTGAGGCAGCAAGGTGGTAGCAGTCAGCATGGGGGCACAATTCCAAAGGCTGGAGCCGGCCGGGGCCGGGGCCGGGGTAGAGCACCTGCTGTGCGGCAATCTACCTTATCGGGAGGTAGTGGAGCAGGGGTTCCTGGAGTTGGCAACAGCAGCAGTGAATCAGTGAGGCCAGGGGGTGGGAAAAGTAGCTACTCGGCAGTGTGGCAGTTTTTCCTGAGGCATCCGCAGGAGGGTAACATGGCCACATGCAAGATATGTAGGCAAAAGGTGAAGCGTGGCCAGGGTCCAAATGTTGGCACCACGGCCCTGCGTCAACATATGATGCGTCACCATAAAACGACCTGGGAGAACCGAGGCTCCCAAGGGGTGGTCCAGTCTGCTTCCTCACCAAGTGAGCTCCCAATTTCTGCCAGCCAAGGCTCCAGCACCTCAGCCGAAGGCAGCTGTGCGTCATACCCATCCTCTGTCGCTCCTGCTCCTCCTCCTCCAAGTCATGCATCCCGCCAGCAATCCATCAGCGAAGCCATGTCCAAGAGACAGCAGTATGCGCCCACTCATCCTACGGCGCAGAAGCTGAATGTGCTCCTGTCCAAGTTGCTGGTGCTGCAGTCGCTCCCTTTTCAGGTGGTGGAATCTGCACCTTTCAGAGAACTGATGGCTTGTGCCGAGCCGAGGTGGAGAGTCCCAAGCCGTCATTTCTTTGCCAAGAAGGCAGTACCAGCGCTGCACACTTTTGTTGAACAGAAGGTGGGCCAGTCCTTGAGCCTGTCGGTGTGTAGCAAAATACATGGCAGCGCCGACATCTGGAGCTGTAACTACGGTCAGGGGCAGTACATGTCGTTTACGGCCCACTGGGTGAATGTGGTCCCTTTGCAGCAGCAACTTGGACAGGTCACGCCGCTTCGGCCTCCGCGCTCTCTGCCCATTGGGCCTGTGACACCGTGCGACTCGGCCTCCTCATCCTCCGCCATCTCCTCACCCTCCACTGTAGGCTCAAGTCTCAGTGCCCCTCCAGTCTACCATGTGTGCAGGGCACGGAGGTGTCACGCAGTGCTTCACATGGTTTGTCTTGGCGAACGGAGTCACACAGGGGAGGAACTGCTTAAATGTATTCATCAGGAAATCCAAACATGGCTTACTCCGAGAAAACTTAAAATGGGAATCATGGTTACCGACAATGGGAAGAACATTTTGTCTGCGCTGCGCCAAGGAAGCCTGACCCATGCCCCCTGCATGGCTCACGTCTTCAATCTGGTTGTCAAGCGGTTTCTGAAGTGTTCCCCCCATCTGCAGGACATCCTAACAACTTCACGGAAACTTTGCATGCACTTCAGCCACTCCTACACCGCCAAACACACCCTTCTTGAGCTACAGCGTCAGAATGGTATCCCCCAACATAGTCTGATTTGCGATGTTTCCACCCGTTGGAATTCCACCCTTCACATGTTGGACCGATTATATGAACAGAGAAAAGCCATCACGGATTTCCTGATGATCCAAGCAGATAGGGGGACTCCCCTGTGTAACTTCAATGTCAACCAGTGGCAGCTCATACGTGACACCTGCCGTTTGCTCAGGCCCTTTGAGGAAGCCACTTTATTTGTCAGTCGGCAGGATTACGGGATGAACGACGTGATTCCACTGCTTCATGTACTACAGCACATGTTGGAAACCATGGCTGGTCAGGGCACTGGAGACATGGCGTTTACATCTTACGGCCACATGAACCCCGTTGGAGCTGAACTGGAGGAGGAGGAGGAGGAAGAGGAGGAGGAGGAGTTGCCCAGCGAAACACAGTTTAGGCTTGGCGAAATGGCTGGTTTATCTAGTCAGCGGACAGGAGAGGAGGAGCAGGAGCAGCCAGAGGAGCTAGAGGTTTTTGAGGAAGGAGAGACAGAGGACCCGGGCACACCGTGGCAGTATGCAGTGGAGATGGAGACAGGTAGTCCATCCGAGTCACTTGCGCAAATGGCACGAAGCATGCTCACATGCTTGCGTAGTGACCCCAGAATTGTTTCCATCTGTCGGCGGGATGACTTCTGGCTGTCCACCTTATTGGACCCTCGCTTCCGGCACAAAATGGGGGCATTTTTTAAACCCACCGAGAGGGAGGACAAACTCAACTACTACAAAGACATTCTACGTAGGCAGTTGGCCGATGCCTATCTGCGCCATGGTCCATACTCTCGCAGGTCTGACTCGAGGGGACCTCTGCGCTCACCTTCCACTGCCATGGCCGCTGGGGGGGTTGGCAGCAGCAGCAGCAGAAGCTCCATCAGCAGCAGCAGCCTCAGTCTTCAGTCGCTAATGAGTAGCTTTCTACACCCGCATAGTGAGGCTACTCATGAGCAGCAGGAAGACCTGGAGCAGGACCTGAACCAGCAGGTCATGTCATACTTTGACATGACCATGCCAACACACCTTGAGGATCCGCTGGACTTCTGGGCAGCCAAACTTGATTTGTGGCCGCAACTAGCAGAGTTTGCCCTGGAAAAGCTGTCCTGCCCGGCAAGTAGCGTGCCATCTGAGCGGGTGTTTAGTGCGGCGGGGGCCATAGTTACGGCGAGGAGAACTCGTCTGTCAACTAAAAATGTGGAGAGACTCACCTTTGTCAAAATGAATCAGGGATGGATCAGCCAGGATTTCCACCCACCAATGCCTGATGCATGCGACTAGATTCAGCATGGTGCCACGTTTTACACTTTCCAAATGGTGCAAAACATATTTATGTCTTTAGGCCATTTTTTGGGCTCCTGCTGCTGCTGCTGCCAACTCCTGCCAACTCCAGGGTGTGATTCATCCAATTTTTGGGCTCCTGAGGCCAACTCCAGTGTATATTTGGGCTCCTGCTGCTGCCAACTTCTGCCAACTCCAGGGTGTGATTCATCCAATTTTTGGGCTCCTGAGGCCAACTCCAGTGTATATTTGGGCTCCTGCTGCTGCTACTGTCAACTCCTGCCAACTCCAGGGTGTGATTCATCCAATTTTTGGGCTCCTGAGGCCAACTCCAGTGTATATTTGGGCACCTGCTGCTGCTGCTGCCAACTTCTGCCAACTCCATGGTGTGATTCATCCAATTTTTGGGCTCCTGAGGCCAACTCCAGTGTATATTTGGGCTCCTGCTGCTGCTACTGTCAACTCCTGCCAACTCCAGGGTGTGATTCATCCAATTTTTGGGCTCCTGAAGCCAACTCCAGTGTATATTTGGGCTCCTGCTGCTGCTGGTGTCAACTCCTGCCAACTCCAGGGTGTGATTCATCCAATTTTTGGGCTCCTGAGGCCAACTCCAGTGTATATTTGGGCTCCTGCTGCTGCTGCTGCCAACTTCTGCCAACTCCAGGGTGTGATTCATCCAATTTTTGGGCTCCTGAGGCCAACTCCAGTGTATATTTGGGCTCCTGCTGCTGCTGGTGTCAACTCCTGCCAACTCCAGGGTGTGATTCATCCAATTTTTGGGCTCCTGAAGCCAACTCCAGTGTATATTTGGGCTCCTGCTGCTGCTACTGTCAACTCCTGCCAACTCCAGGGTGTGATTCATCCAATTTTTGGGCTCCTGAGGCCAACTCCAGTGTATATTTGGGCTCCTGCTGCTGCTGCTGCCAACTTCTGCCAACTCCAGGGTGTGATTCATCCAATTTTTGGGCTCCTGAGGCCAACTCCAGTGTATATTTGGGCTCCTGCTGCTGCTACTGTCAACTCCTGCCAACTCCAGGGTGTGATTCATCCAATTTTTGGGCTCCTGAGGCCAACTCCAGTGTATATTTGGGCTCCTGCTGCTGCTGCTGCCAACTTCTGCCAACTCCAGGGTGTGATTCATCCAATTTTTGGGCTCCTGAGGCCAACTCCAGTGTATATTTGGGCTCCTGCTGCTGCTACTGTCAACTCCTGCCAACTCCAGGGTGTGATTCATCCAATTTTTGGGCTCCTGAGGCCAACTCCAGTGTATATTTGGGCTCCTGCTGCTGCTGCTGCCAACTTCTGCCAACTCCAGGGTGTGATTCATCCAATTTTTGGGCTCCTGAGGCCAACTCCAGTGTATATTTGGGCTCCTGCTGCTGCTGCTGCCAACTTCTGCCAACTCCAGGGTGTGATTCATCCAATTTTTGGGCTCCTGAGGCCAACTCCAGTGTATATTTGGGCTCCTGCTGCTGCTACTGTCAACTCCTGCCAACTCCAGGGTGTGATTCATCCAATTTTTGGGCTCCTGTGGCCAACTCCAGTGTATATTTGGGCTCCTGCTGCTGCTGCTGCCAACTTCTGCCAACTCCAGGGTGTGATTCATCCAATTTTTGGGCTCCTGAGGCCAACTCCAGTGTATATTTGGGCTCCTGCTGCTGCTGCTGCCAACTTCTGCCAACTCCAGGGTGTGATTCATCCAATTTTTGGGCTCCTGAAGCCAACTCCAGTGTATATTTGGGCTCCTGCTGCTGCTGGTGTCAACTCCTGCCAACTCCAGGGTGTGATTCATCCAATTTTTGGGCTCCTGAAGCCAACTCCAGTGTATATTTGGGCTCCTGCTGCTGCTGCTGCCAACTTCTGCCAACTCCAGGGTGTGATTCATCCAATTTTTGGGCTCCTGAGGCCAACTCCAGTGTATATTTGGGCTCCTGCTGCTGCTGCTGCCAACTTCTGCCAACTCCAGGGTGTGATTCATCCAATTTTTGGGCTCCTGAAGCCAACTCCAGTGTATATTTGGGCTCCTGCTGCTGCTGGTGTCATCTCCTGCCAACTCCAGGGTGTGATTCATCCAATTTTTGGGCTCCTGAAGCCAACTCCAGTGTATATTTGGGCTCCTGCTGCTGCTACTGTCAACTCCTGCCAACTCCAGGGTGTGATTCATCCAATTTTTGGGCTCCTGAGGCCAACTCCAGTGTATATTTGGGCTCCTGCTGCTGCTGCTGCCAACTTCTGCCAACTCCAGGGTGTGATTCATCCAATTTTTGGGCTCCTGAGGCCAACTCCAGTGTATATTTGGGCTCCTGCTGCTGCTACTGTCAACTCCTGCCAACTCCAGGGTGTGATTCATCCAATTTTTGGGCTCCTGAGGCCAACTCCAGTGTATATTTGGGCTCCTGCTGCTGCTGCTGCCAACTTCTGCCAACTCCAGGGTGTGATTCATCCAATTTTTGGGCTCCTGAGGCCAACTCCAGTGTATATTTGGGCTCCTGCTGCTGCTGCTGCCAACTTCTGCCAACTCCAGGGTGTGATTCATCCAATTTTTGGGCTCCTGAGGCCAACTCCAGTGTATATTTGGGCTCCTGCTGCTGCTACTGTCAACTCCTGCCAACTCCAGGGTGTGATTCATCCAATTTTTGGGCTCCTGAGGCCAACTCCAGTGTATATTTGGGCTCCTGCTGCTGCTGCTGCCAACTTCTGCCAACTCCAGGGTGTGATTCATCCAATTTTTGGGCTCCTGAGGCCAACTCCAGTGTATATTTGGGCTCCTGCTGCTGCTACTGTCAACTCCTGCCAACTCCAGGGTGTGATTCATCCAATTTTTGGGCTCCTGAGGCCAACTCCAGTGTATATTTGGGCTCCTGCTGCTGCTGCTGCCAACTTCTGCCAACTCCAGGGTGTGATTCATCCAATTTTTGGGCTCCTGAAGCCAACTCCAGTGTATATTTGGGCTCCTGCTGCTGCTGGTGTCAACTCCTGCCAACTCCAGGGTGTGATTCATCCAATTTTTGGGCTCCTGAAGCCAACTCCAGTGTATATTTGGGCTCCTGCTGCTGCTACTGTCAACTCCTGCCAACTCCAGGGTGTGATTCATCCAATTTTTGGGCTCCTGAGGCCAACTCCAGTGTATATTTGGGCTCCTGCTGCTGCTGCTGCCAACTTCTGCCAACTCCAGGGTGTGATTCATCCAATTTTTGGGCTCCTGAGGCCAACTCCAGTGTATATTTGGGCTCCTGCTGCTGCTACTGTCAACTCCTGCCAACTCCAGGGTGTGATTCATCCAATTTTTGGGCTCCTGAGGCCAACTCCAGTGTATATTTGGGCTCCTGCTGCTGCTGCTGCCAACTTCTGCCAACTCCAGGGTGTGATTCATCCAATTTTTGGGCTCCTGAGGCCAACTCCAGTGTATATTTGGGCTCCTGCTGCTGCTACTGTCAACTCCTGCCAACTCCAGGGTGTGATTCATCCAATTTTTGGGCTCCTGAGGCCAACTCCAGTGTATATTTGGGCTCCTGCTGCTGCTACTGTCAACTCCTGCCAACTCCAGGGTGTGATTCATCCAATTTTTGGGCTCCTGAAGCCAACTCCAGTGTATATTTGGGCTCCTGCTGCTGCTGCTGCTGCCAACTTCTGCCAACTCCAGGGTGTGATTCATCCAATTTTTGGGCTCCTGAGGCCAACTCCAGTGTATATTTGGGCTCCTTCTGCCCCTCATAGTGATGCCACTTCAACTCTCTGCAATTGTGCCGCTCTGCGATTCTATTAGCGATGCCTCTGATCTGCATGTGATATTTCTTCAAAGTATTATTTAACAAACCCAGCACGCATCCTGTGCGTGTTACAGCAAGGCTGAATGGTTTACAACCCTATTGAGGCTGTAGGAGGCTCAGAAATAGCCGTTTTTAATAGCGATTCGTCGCGAATTTATTCGGGTCGAAACGATTTTTGTCGGAAAATTCGGCGAATCAGTCGAATCGAATTTTTCAAAAGTTCGCTCATCTCTAATTACAGGCAGGTCAGTGTATTGCGCCTCTAACAGCGCCATGTAGCGTCACATGTATTATTACAGGCAGGTCAGTGTATTGCGCCTCTAACAGCACCATGTAGTGTCACATGTATTATTACAGGCAGGTCAGTGTATAGCGCCTCTAACAGCGCCATGTAGCGTCACATGTATTATTACAGGCAGGTCAGTGTATTGTGCCTCTAACAGCACCATGTAGTGTCACATGTATTATTACAGGCAGCTCAGTGTATAGCACCTCTAACAGCGCCATGTAGCGTCACATGTATTATTACAGGCAGGTCAGTGTATAGCACCTCTAACAGCCCCATGTAGTGTCACATGTATTATTACAGGCAGGTCAGTGTATAGCGCCTCTAACAGCGCCATGTAGCGTCACATGTATTATTACAGGCAGGTCAGTGTATAGCACCTCTAACAGCCCCATGTAGTGTCACATGTATTATTACAGACAGGTCAGTGTATAGCGCCTCTAACAGCGTCATGTAGTGTCACATGTATTATTACAGACAGGTCAGTGTATAGCGCCTCTAACAGCGTCATGTAGCGTCACATGTATTATTACAGGCAGGTCAGTGTATAGCGCCTCTAACAGCGCCATGTAGCGTCACATGTATCATTACAGGCAGGTCAGTGTATAGCACCTCTAACAGCGTCATGTAGCGTCACATGTATTATTACAGGCAGGTCAGTGTATAGCGCCTCTAACAGCGCCATGTAGTGTCACATGTATTATTACAGGCAGGTCAGTGTATAGCGCCTCTAACAGCGTCATGTAGCGTCACATGTATTATTACAGGCAGGTCAGTGTATAGCGCCTCTAACAGCGTCATGTAGCGTCACATGTATTATTACAGGCAGCTCAGTGTATAGCACCTCTAACAGCGCCATGTAGCGTCACATGTATTATTACAGGCAGGTCAGTGTATAGCGCCTCTAACAGCGCCATGTAGCGTCACATGTATTATTACAGGCAGGTCAGTGTATAGCGCCTCTAACAGCGTCATGTAGTGTCACATGTATTATTACAGGCAGGTCAGTGTATAGCGCCTCTAACAGCGCCATGTAGCGTCACATGTATTATTACAGGCAGGTCAGTGTATAGCGCCTCTAACAGCGTCATGTAGCGTCACATGTATTATTACAGGCAGGTCAGTGTATAGCGCCTCTAACAGCGTCATGTAGCGTCACATGTATTATTACAGGCAGGTCAGTGTATAGCACCTCTAACAGCGCCATGTAGCGTCACATGTATTATTACAGGCCGCTCAGTGTATAGCGCCTCTAACAGCGCCATGTAGCGTCACATGTATTATTACAGGCCGCTCAGTGTATAGCGCCTCTAACAGCGCCATGTAGCGTCACATGTATTATTACAGGCAGGTCAGTGTATAGCACCTCTAACAGCGCCATGTAGCGTCACATGTATTATTACAGGCAGGTCAGTGTATAGCGCCTCTAACAGCGCCATGTAGCGTCACATGTATTATTACAGGCAGGTCAGTGTATAGCACCTCTAACAGCGCCATGTAGTGTCACATGTATTATTACAGGCAGGTCAGTGTATAGCGCCTCTAACAGCGCCATGTAGCGTCACATGTATTATTACAGGCAGGTCAGTGTATAGCACCTCTAACAGCGTCATGTAGTGTCACATGTATTATTACAGGCAGGTCAGTGTATAGCGCCTCTAACAGCGTCATGTAGCGTCACATGTATTATTACAGGCAGGTCAGTGTATAGCACCTCTAACAGCGTCATGTAGTGTCACATGTATTATTACAGGCAGGTCAGTGTATAGCGCCTCTAACAGCGTCATGTAGCGTCACATGTATTATTACAGGCAGCTCAGTGTATAGCACCTCTAACAGCGCCATGTAGCGTCACATGTATTATTACAGGCAGGTCAGTGTATAGCGCCTCTAACAGCGCCATGTAGCGTCACATGTATCATTACAGGCAGGTCAGTGTATAGCACCTCTAACAGCGTCATGTAGCGTCACATGTATTATTACAGGCAGGTCAGTGTATAGCGCCTCTAACAGCGCCATGTAGTGTCACATGTATTATTACAGGCAGGTCAGTGTATAGCGCCTCTAACAGCGTCATGTAGCGTCACATGTATTATTACAGGCAGGTCAGTGTATAGCGCCTCTAACAGCGTCATGTAGCGTCACATGTATTATTACAGGCAGCTCAGTGTATAGCACCTCTAACAGCGCCATGTAGCGTCACATGTATTATTACAGGCAGGTCAGTGTATAGCGCCTCTAACAGCGCCATGTAGCGTCACATGTATTATTACAGGCAGGTCAGTGTATAGCGCCTCTAACAGCGTCATGTAGTGTCACATGTATTATTACAGGCAGGTCAGTGTATAGCGCCTCTAACAGCGCCATGTAGCGTCACATGTATTATTACAGGCAGGTCAGTGTATAGCGCCTCTAACAGCGTCATGTAGCGTCACATGTATTATTACAGGCAGGTCAGTGTATAGCGCCTCTAACAGCGTCATGTAGCGTCACATGTATTATTACAGGCAGGTCAGTGTATAGCACCTCTAACAGCGCCATGTAGCGTCACATGTATTATTACAGGCCGCTCAGTGTATAGCGCCTCTAACAGCGCCATGTAGCGTCACATGTATTATTACAGGCCGCTCAGTGTATAGCGCCTCTAACAGCGCCATGTAGCGTCACATGTATTATTACAGGCAGGTCAGTGTATAGCACCTCTAACAGCGCCATGTAGCGTCACATGTATTATTACAGGCAGGTCAGTGTATAGCGCCTCTAACAGCGCCATGTAGCGTCACATGTATTATTACAGGCAGGTCAGTGTATAGCACCTCTAACAGCGCCATGTAGTGTCACATGTATTATTACAGGCAGGTCAGTGTATAGCGCCTCTAACAGCGCCATGTAGCGTCACATGTATTATTACAGGCAGGTCAGTGTATAGCACCTCTAACAGCGTCATGTAGTGTCACATGTATTATTACAGGCAGGTCAGTGTATAGCGCCTCTAACAGCGTCATGTAGCGTCACATGTATTATTACAGGCAGGTCAGTGTATAGCACCTCTAACAGCGTCATGTAGTGTCACATGTATTATTACAGGCAGGTCAGTGTATAGCGCCTCTAACAGCGTCATGTAGCGTCACATGTATTATTACAGGCAGCTCAGTGTATAGCACCTCTAACAGCGCCATGTAGCGTCACATGTATTATTACAGGCAGGTCAGTGTATAGCGCCTCTAACAGCGCCATGTAGCGTCACATGTATTATTACAGGCAGGTCAGTGTATAGCGCCTCTAATAGCGTCATGTAGTGTCACATGTATTATTACAGGCAGGTCAGTGTATAGCGCCTCTAACAGCGCCATGTAGCGTCACATGTATTATTACAGGCAGGTCAGTGTATAGCGCCTCTAACAGCGTCATGTAGCGTCACATGTATTATTACAGGCAGGTCAGTGTATAGCGCCTCTAACAGCGTCATGTAGCGTCACATGTATTATTACAGGCAGGTCAGTGTATAGCACCTCTAACAGCGTCATGTAGTGTCACATGTATTATTACAGGCAGGTCAGTGTATAGCGCCTCTAACAGCGTCATGTAGCGTCACATGTATTATTACAGGCAGCTCAGTGTATAGCACCTCTAACAGCGCCATGTAGCGTCACATGTATTATTACAGGCAGGTCAGTGTATAGCGCCTCTAACAGCGCCATGTAGCGTCACATGTATTATTACAGGCAGGTCAGTGTATAGCGCCTCTAATAGCGTCATGTAGTGTCACATGTATTATTACAGGCAGGTCAGTGTATAGCGCCTCTAACAGCGCCATGTAGCGTCACATGTATTATTACAGGCAGGTCAGTGTATAGCGCCTCTAACAGCGTCATGTAGCGTCACATGTATTATTACAGGCAGGTCAGTGTATAGCGCCTCTAACAGCGTCATGTAGCGTCACATGTATTATTACAGGCAGGTCAGTGTATAGCGCCTCTAATAGCGTCATGTAGTGTCACATGTATTATTACAGGCAGGTCAGTGTATAGCGCCTCTAACAGCGCCATGTAGCGTCACATGTATTATTACAGGCAGGTCAGTGTATTGCGCCTCTAACAGCACCATGTAGTGTCACATGTATTATTACAGGCAGGTCAGTGTATAGCACCTCTAACAGCGCCATGTAGCGTCACATGTATTATTACAGGCAGGTCAGTGTATAGCACCTCTAACAGCGTCATGTAGCGTCACATGTATTATTACAGGCAGGTCAGTGTATAGCGCCTCTAACAGCGCCATGTAGCGTCACATGTATTATTACAGGCAGGTCAGTGTATAGCACCTCTAACAGCGCCATGTAGTGTCACGTGTATTATTACAGGCGGCTCAGTGTATAGCGCCGGCGCTCTAGCTTCCAGAGCCAGGTATTACCTTTCGCTCAGTGTCGCTCTCCCATACATTTCAATGGCCGTTCATTTGCTTGTGTATAAACAGCGTGTTTGACATTTAAAATTTTTTTTTTTTTTGCTCCAATCATTGTGTGACGTCTCCCGGCTGCAAACAAACACTTTTAGAAACTTTTTTGCCTTTTTATATTTTTATGCAGAATTGTCATTACAGGTCTGGCACTAAAGTGTTAATGTCACAGTGTTATAACAATGTCATTCCATGTGTTTTCGCTTTGTTACTGGTGGATATGTGTCCATAATCAAACTATATTCACACAGCGTCTGGCGCTCTATGCTAAAGCGCCCAGATCCAGAGCGCCGACGCTGTGTGTGTGTAGTTTTTTGATAAGTATGGTGTGGAGCACCGAGAGTCGGTCGCACCGTGCTGGCGCTACCTTTCGCTCCCCGCAGCGCTGTACTGGTGTTAGAGCGCCCAACATACATCACATTCATCAATGCGGGCCAGGTTACCACAGCGACTGAGGCGCTATGTTACAGCGCCTGATGCATGTTTACAGTGTGTACTAGCGGTCGCTCTAAGCGCCGCTATACAGACGCTCATCTGCCGATACCTGGCGTAAGTAGTGAATCAGCCTCCACGTCTAACAGACTCCAGGGCTGGCCGACTCCCTCTCTCTGGGACAGATTTGAAAGTTCCCTCGTCTGCACAGCCCTTCACCGGCGAGTTTGCCGGCCAATCTGCCAGTGATATTGTAATTTCCCCATTCCTGGTTTTCCCCATTGTGAAAATAACATGTCGTTTTTCATTTCCAGCACCAGACGGCTCATGGATCAATGCTCAGCAAGTCATGCAATGCATCAACATGAATACCAATGTATAACTAATACACTATTTAAAAAAAAAAAAAAAAAACTTTTTTTGCTGGTATTCAGCCGCACTACCATAGCTCACCACATCATGCCTCCTCCCTTATAATAAAACTTAAAGCGGACCTTCAGCATCATTTAATAAAAAAAACAAAAACCTTAAAAAACTATTCCCCAGCATCTAAAATGAATATATTTTACGTTTCTTACTTATTGTTCTTTCCCCCATTAGGCTGCAACTTTGTTCAGGACTCTAGGATATCGGTGCCGCCATCTTGCCTCAAAAGCAGCACTTATTGAAGCGGACCTTCACTCTGAATAAGAGCCTATCTTATATGTTTCCCACACCCTGTACATACAGATTGCTCACATTAAAAATCATCCTACCTGCATCTACTGCATGTTATGAGCCTTTAAACATCCAAGATGGCGGCTTATGGAAGCCGCCATCTTATCAGGCAGCCTGCAAACAGGAAGTGCCTCCTGACTGTGCTGCTCTGCATTCTGGGACTGCTGACCATTACCTGACCCCAACTCTGCTCTGTCTAAGCAAAACACAGCTATAACCCGCCCCCCTGTACCTTATCCCACTCTCCTCTCCTCAGTAAGTGTGATGCTTCTGAGTCAAGATGGTGGCGCCCGTATCCTAAATTCCTGAACAGAGTTGCAGCCCAGTGGGGGAAAGAATAATAAGTTAGTGACTAAAAACGTAAAATATATTAATTTTAGATGCTGGGGAACCGTTTTTTAAGAGTTTGGGCTTTTCATTAAATCACGCTGAAGGTCCGGTTTAAGGAGAGAAGAGGGGGCAAAAGTGTAGTGGGCGGGGTTATAGCTGTGCTTTGCACAGACAGAGGAAATATGGAGCCAGGAAAAGGACAGCAATATCAGAATGCAGAGCGGCATATTCAGAAGACACTTCCTGTCTGCAGGCAGCCTGAGACTCCATCTTGGATGTTACAAGGTTAAAAAAAAAAGAGGTGCAGGTAGGATGATTTTTAATTTGGACAATCTGTATGTACAGGGTGGGGGAAACATACAAGAAGGCTCTTATTCAGAGTGAAGGTCTGCTTTAGGTTTCAAAAGCTAGGTTGACTGGAAATTCCCTATGGAATCCCCGTTCCGTTCTTTAATCTTTTAACAAAAAAACGGGGGTAAATCTGCACCAGCTAATCTATAGAACCAGTGTGCTCAAATAGAGGAAAGGTGTGCTGTGATGCACCCTTTTGATACAAACAACAAAATAGGGGAGTCCCACTAATCCCCAACAATTTATCCTCAAAAAAATGGCACCACTGTAAAGATTAATAACTCATTTTATTTATCCAAAAAGATCCTTATATAAAGTTACATATTGTATAAAGTTACATATAGAGCAGACACTTTAAAACCTCATAAAAAACACATAAACACAAGACCTAGGAAGGGGAGAGGGCAGGAGGGAGGGGAACACAGCACGATCCCCCTAAGCTCAAGATGTGATGGCTATTCTTAAATTGAATATATCTAATAAAACCTATAAATAATGGCCCAAATGAAACAGTAATTAAAAGTGCTAATTAGAAAAAACTATATACTCTCAATATCTAATGTCTATGCCAAAATTATTTATAAAGTGCTAAGTGCCAATGTGCTAATATAAGAGGACAGCCAGAAGCCAAAAAGCAGGAATCAATAACAAAAAGATCACTCACATGTCCAAAGTAGCCATCAAATCATCCCCCCCCACACGTCCACAATCGACGCGTTGCGTGACGACGCGCGTCACTTCTCCAGGACTAATGGGGCCCCATTTTTTTGAGGATAAATTGTTGGGGATTAGTGGGACTCCCCTATTTTGTGGCTTTAATCTTTTAAAAAAGGCTTTGTGAGCTGTTATGCAGGTTGCAGGTGCATTGTCACTGTCATTTTTCTGTAGCACGAACATGCCCCCCACTCTAAGCACTGAAAGCTCAGAGAGCAACAGTCACTTTTGCTGGTATTCGCCCGCACTGCCATAGTCTGCTACACCGTTCCCCCTCCCTAATAGCCGAGTTTAAGTTTCAAAAGCTGGTTTGACAGGTGTGGCAACTAGAGGATTTTCAGCTGAGCATCCCAAACACAGATGGTCTGTACTAGGTGGTAGCACAGTGGTCTTGGAGGAAACCAAGGCCTAGATACCCAAGCTCGAGAGTCAGCCCAGCCTATGTCTGATTCTTTCCAGAAAGGCACTGTAGCTCAGAGATTGTGCTAGGAGACCAAGAGACTGCGGCCTATAATTCTTGTCACATTTGTTCAGTTAGGGCAAAAGGTCAGCTCAAGTTAAATATATATTTGAATACAAGAGACACACTCTGCAGTTATTACAAGCATATGATATTGGGGAAATATTACAAATACAAGTCTGAGCAGCGGGATACAGGTTACAGGTTAAGTGATTACAAAACAGAGATACAACAGGAAGTCAGGTTACCTTGATAAAACAGATGAAGTGTTGTGATGTAGGACTTCCCCATGGGTGTTATTGGTACCTCCAGCACGCACACGTGATGTGACTCCCCCTGGACAGTGACAGTGTTCTGGCCTAGGAGACTCATTTTATGCTGGGGCACTCCCTCCCCCCCCCCCCCCCGTGGGAGTTCCTCCCTCACATTTTGCCGCTCGGGAACAGCCAGAACCATTTTTGGGCCATAGCTTTTGATTGGTTGCACACCCTTGATTCTGGTGGTAAACTAGTGGGCTAGTCATGGGGCACATGGAGTGCCCAAATATTGGGTTCTCAGATGGGTCAGAACCTGAGAACTCTATTGTACCAGGTTCTGGGATTGTTTCCACAATGAACAAACTACGCATGCATTTGGCTTTTGATTGGAAGGTTGCACAACCCTGATTCTGGTGTTAAACTTGTGGGCTAGTCATGGAGCACATGGAGAGCCCAAAGATGGGATTCAGCCAGAATCATTTTTGGGCCATAGCTTTTGATTGGTTGCACACCCTTGATTCTGGTGGTAACCTAGTGGGCTAGTCATGGGGCACATTGATTGCCCAACTATGGGGTTCTTAGATGGGTCAGAACCTGAGAACTCTATTTTACCAGGTTCGGGGATTGTTTCCACAATGAACTAACTACGCATTTAACTTAATTCTTTGTTTTGTTCCTTCTTCTTTCACGCTATTATTACTGTCAGTCATTCTAATCTTTGTTTCTTTCCTTCTACTATTTTCTCTCTTCCCTCTCTTTCTTTCCTTCGCTTCTTTTCTGCAATTCTATCTCGACAATCTCCTGTTTTTTTCTGTCATTGCTTTTGTTCATTCTGGTGCATTCTCATTCTTTCTGACATTTATTCTATGTCTTTGTTTTTTCTTTCTTTCTTACTTTCTATATTTCATTTTATTTGTATATATCTTTATTTATTTCCATCTATTCTTTGTTTGTATACTTTATGTTGTTTTCTTTCTTTCCTGTCTTTCATCTATACTTTATGTTGTTTTTTCTTCCTATCTTTCTTTCTTCCTTTGTTTCTTTCATCTATACTTTATGATGTTTTCTTCCTTTCTTTCTTTCATCTAAACTTTATGTTGTTTTCTTTCTTTCTCCTCTCTCTATTCTTTGCCAATATTCACCATACATGCAGCTTTATCACCATGTATGGAGTTATTCCACACCAAAAGGGGCCCACTGGGACTCTATCGCCCAAGGGCCCACATAATCCTGGAGTCGGCCCTGCCTGCAAGCATCCTGAGAACAGCACCTGGGTGAGAATTGTCACCTTTTTGTTACGGGAAGGCAGTAGAGAGGGTGACATTTGCTACAAATATGGAATTTTGAGGGGACCAGGACCAGAGATGAAATAATTTGTCCTCATTTTTCAGTGCAGAGGAGAGAAGCAGAATGGAGCCGTGTCCCACAATTGACTGTCTGTCCATGTGTGTGTGGTTGAAACGAAGGAGAGGTGAGTTTTACTGCAGGAATACACACAGCAGGACATTCTAAATCAGGATGACCCTGTTAAAGCGGACCTTCACCCTGAATAAGAGCCTATATTGTATGTTCCCCCACTCTGTACATACAGATTGCCCACACTATTCCGGACCTGCACCTTAAAAAAGAGCCTGTCTTGTATTTTCTCCCACCCTGTACATACAGATTGCTCACATTAATCTGGACCTTCACCCAGAATAAGAGCCTATCTTGTATGTTTCCCATACCCTGTACATACAGATTTCCCACATTAATCCAAACCTTCATCCTGAATAAGAGCCTATCTTGTATATTTCCCACACCCTATACATACAGATTTCCCACATTAATCCAGACCTTCATCCTGAATAAGAGCCTATCTTGTATGTTTCTCCCACCCTGAACATACAGATTGCCCACATTAATCCGGACCCTCACAATGAATAAAAGTCTATCTTGTATGTCCAGATTGCTCACATTAATCTGGACCTTCACCCTGATAAAGAGCCTATCTTGTATGTTTCCCACACCCTGTACATACAGATTGTCCACATTAATCCAAATCTTCACCCTGAATAAGAGCCTATCTTGTATGTTTCTCCCACCCTATACATACAGATTTCCCACATTAATCCGGACCTTCACCCTGAATAAGAGCCTATCTTGTATGTTTCTCCCACCCTGTACATACAGTTTGCCCACATTAATCCAGACCCTCACCCTGAATAAGAGTCTATCTTGTATGTTTCCCCCCTGTACATACAGATTGCTCACATTAATCTGGACCTTCATCCTGATTAAGAGCCTATCTTGTATGTTTCTCCCGCCCT
>CM051235.1:10488750-10716250 GCA_027917425.1 Gastrophryne carolinensis
ATCTATCTATCTCGTATCTATCTATCTATCTATCTATCTATCCCTTTATCCCTCCTGTCATATGTGTGCCTGTGCGGGGATGGATTCTCGGACATGTTTGGAAACAGTAGGCGGATAAATAAAGGGTGGGTTGTGTGATGGCGCCGGGTAATAGAAGAGGAAAGCAGATGGTGGGAAATCTGGAAGGGGGACAAGTGAAGAGACAACATTTATGGGGAGCACAAAGGGCGAGCGTGCAGCACAACACACAGATGGCGAGTACGGCTCGGAGAGGGGATCTGCTAAGAATGGAAACACACAGCCAGCCCGGATCATGGCCCAGAGCACATCTACAGCATCTGCAGCGTCCTCCCACACAAGTGCCATCATGCCCTCATCACGTCCCTGTCTGACTACTGCAGCTCCGAGTGTATCCATCACTGTTTATGTTCTAAATGTGAGGATCTGATAGGTTAGGGTAGGACAGCACTTAATACAGGGGGCTGTGGTGCTAAAGTACAGCTTCCACAAACATTTGTAAATGTTTGCCAGTCAAGACCTCTGTTTTAAAGCGGACCAAAACCCGGAATATTCACTATCCTGGGTTTTGGTCCACCCCCATGGGGCACCGCAGTTTGGGATGCCCCACTGTTTGAAAGCCCCCTGATTGCCCGCTTGCTTTTACCTTTCTTTGAGCTCATGGCATATGTAGGGCGGGTAGCAGCTTTACTGGCATCCTTTTCCAAATGTGCACAGTCAGGCCCATCGTAACTGAATGGCTGTGTGCTGCTGAGCACAGCCGAAGGATGCCGTGCGCCAGTCCTGTTTGTGGCTGATTCGTCGAGAGCTGATTCGTCGAGAGCCGTGTCTGCGCCGTCTACGCTCGAAAGGTATGAACAGTGGGCGACCTGCGGGGTTTCACACAACCAGACATCATAAACCCCAGCAGGGGGATGGACCAGAATCCGGGATAGTGATAATTCAAGACTTTTCTGAGGGTTTGTTCCAGATTTGGGATGCCCTACTGTGCGAAACACACACAGATCGCCCATACAAACTGACCTTTACCCTTCTCTACAGTGCATGCGTGGCCTCTCATCCAAACAGAGCAATTTGCCGTGCATATGTACTGTTTGGCAAATGGCTCTGCTTACAGCTATCGGGAGTGAAAACTGCCGCATCCTCAGCATCATGTGCGCTCCCATCCCCAGCCGGTCTGAATGGCAGGAGTGCGCGCACACAGCCCAAAGATGCTGCCCATGTGGCCTCCCAACGTTTACATCAGTGATGGAGCCAGAAAGCAGGTGAGTTTTCAGCACCCCAACAATTGGTGTGCTGGGCACTAAACTTGATTCTAGGACAATTAATGCACTGGTCATGGCTTTCACCTCTCCCTGAGCACTGGAGGTATAGGTGCATCCTATGGTATGCAGCTCCCGATGTATCTATCACTGTGTATGTCCTATCACAGTAATACAAGGGTGCTGGGGTGCTGCTTACACATATATTTGCAAATGTGTGGTAACCAAGACCCCTGTTATAAACAAGATTTTCAAGACAGAATATGGGACAATTTGTGTGCTGCCCCCCCCCAGCACTGGAGGCATCGGGCATCCTAAGGAAAGCAGCTCCCAAAGTATCCATTGCAGTATATGACTTATGGATCTCATAAATTAGAGTAATACAGGGGTATCGCCTGCGGCTTCAACATGCATTTGCAAATGTGTACCAACCAATACCTCTTTTTGTAAACAAGATTTTCAAGGCATAATTTGGGACAATTAGTGTGCCGGCCGTAGCTTTCACCCCCCCCCCCCCCCAGCACTGGAGGCATAGGGCATCCTAAGGGAAGCAGCTCCCAATGTATCCATTGCTGTATATGACCTATGGTTCTCATAGATTAGCATAATACAGGGGTATTGTGTGCGGCTTCGACATACATTTTCAAATGTGTGCTAACCAAGACCTGTGTTTTAAACAAGATTTTTAAGACAGAATATGGGACAATTAATGTGCTGGTCCTGGCTTTAACCCCCCCAGCACTGGAGGCATAGGGCATCCTAAGGGAAGCAGCTCCCAATGTATCCATTGCTGTATAATCTCATAGATTAACATAATACAGCTTTTAAGGTGCTGCCACAGTGTTGCAGTGTCTCATTACAGTTCCACCATAAACATGACGAATAATATCCATCATGGCATAACAATGCTGGATGAATGTCATCCTCCACGGGCAAGTTACGTCGGCACTGAAACAACATCAGCATTTTGATCTTACGTCACATTTATTGGTTGTTTGTTTAGATGCCAGTAAGGGCGTAATCCAAATTCCCAATAAAGACGATCCATCTGGTCTCTTGTTCGTCTGTATTTCCACGTTTCCATAACGAGATGAATGGATCATTGCGGGGAAACATTTTGCCAAAGTTCTGTCGTTTCCTTATATCGTTAATTTAACACAATGAGACGTCTAACACCAAAGACAAGACAACTCGGTGAGTCGACACCACAAAGGTGCAATTATCTGCCAATTATTGGGCTTTTATATAATCTAGGCTGGCTCTGTCACTTAATGAAAGGGGGGGGGGGGGGAATGAAAACCAAAAATGGCAAACAGGTTCCCAGTCGGAGACTTTCTATGTGACTGTCATGTCTCAGCATTCAAATGTTACATTTGCATTATGACGTGACTGGATGGCAACGTCGCCTCAACTTTTGTCAAGCTGCCACCTCAATTACTCGTGTTTTTCCATTTGGAACATGATGCCTCATCGGCCATTCCAGGCTATAATCTGCATAATTATGTCTTCTGATGCAATGCTACCATGGAATTTTATGAAAACCTACGAATGTGTTTACTTGAGTTGGTCAGCCAAGAGCATCATACAAGCATAATTACTGGACCTTTTTCACTAGCATTTATGACCTGACTCCTCATTAACCACTCAGATCCTTTCTTTCAGGACTTTGGGTTCTTCTCCCAATTCATGATAACATCCAGAGAATCTCTCCTATTGCCCACTTTGGTGCACCAGGGTTTATGGAGCCCTACGACTGTATGTATAAGAGTAGGTCAGCCCACCTCATCATACAACCTAAATAACTGGGCCTCTTTTTCTCTCTATCCAGATCCTTTCATTAGAATTTATGACCTGACTCCTTGCTAACCAGTCCTTTACTTAATGGCACCACTGAGGTTTATAAAGCCCTATGATTGTGTTTACTTAAGTTACATATAAACATAGAAGGTGACAGCAGAAGGAGACCATATGATCCATCTAGTGTGCCCTTATGTGTATACTGTATGTTCTCTTTATCTTAGCATAGATGTGTGCTTATCCCAGGCATTTTTAAATTCAGTGACTGTTTTTCAACTACCTCTGCTGTTTATTTCAAGCCTCTACTACTCTTTCTGTAATATAATATAATATTTTATTTTAAGCTGGTCAGACAACCTAAAACACTGGACCTTTATCCTTCTGGATCCCTATCCAAAGCCAATATTTAGCATCTATGTCTTCTCATTAACTACTCAAATCCTAAGCTTCAGGACTTCAGGTTCTTCTCTCAACCCATGAAAACACCCACTTCCACATTGAATTCCCTGATACCATCTACTGCGAGACCTCCACTTTTCATTATTTACCCAAGCCCCATTCTCAGGCATCTAAGGCCCGTCCCTCTATTAGCTGTCTAGGTTCCCCCGTTAAAAAACTCTGGTTATACTCCTGGCTCCAGATCTATGTGCTTTTGGGAAAGAGCATCTTAATAGGTAGTTTTGGCAAACAGGTTCCCTGTTCAGCTCATGTTGCGCAATATGATGCCTCATTAGCCATTATGGCCTGTTATCTACCTAAATCTGCTGAAACCAAAAGTGTTGATGCAATGACACCACCGAGGTTTATGAAGCCCCAATACTGTGATGACACAAGTTGGTTGGCCAACAGTGTCATACAAATAACTGGACCTCTTTCTTACGGATGTCTATCCAGATCTTCCTTTGTAATATAAGACCTGACTCCTCATTAACCACCACAGAGTAGGTGGTGATAGCAGGGGACTTCTTACTGGAGGTGGCATAAGCAGGAGACCTGCCGTTAGAGATAGCAGGAGACCCCGGCCTTACAGGTGGCAGCAGCAGGAGGACTGGAAGGACCCAGAGGCATCTTCATCACCGATGATGAAAAAAGAAGCAGCGTCGAGCATCTACCTGCATGCAGCTCACACACAGGTGAAGCACAATGCACGCACTTTACCTTCCTGCCAATAGACATCTATGGACTGTGCCGCAATCATGTTGTGGGGCAAATGGGCAATTCTCTTTAGGATTGTTGGGTTGAATTATTCCTACTTCAATCGAACGGTTGTGAAGTCCTGATGAAGTGTTAAGGCACCCACCACGCAATGCGTCGTGGGTGTTCTTTGTTCGGGACGGCTCTAATCGTTTGTTGATGTACTAATGCTTACCTGCTTATTAGTTTCCATGCAATTTGACTATCACATGTTCTTTTGAATAATGATTTTTTTGTAGACTGATTATATTAGGCACTGTGTTTTTAGGACTTTGTAGTTTTGAGGACTTTGTTGTATTTTGTAGTATTAATTAATTAACTATAGCACCTGTCACTTCATTGCACTGGCTACTTTGTATGAGGATTTAGATTTGCCTCTATAGTTGTATCTGGGATTTCGTTGAAAATATATTCTTAATGAAAACGCTTTTGGGGTGCCCTCCAAACACTTCCCACAAGGGTCCCTGGCGACTGACACTTGCACTCCACAAAAATACCAAATTAGTTAACAAAATATCTTTATTGCCAAAAAATCACATTAAAAGCATATTAAAAACAGCAGCGAGTCATGGTGCCATACCGTAATAAAGCCATCGAGCCAGACATTTAACTATAAAGTGCTGAAGTCAATGGTGAATATCTATGTACTAACATGTCTAATAAAGTGCTAAGTGCTATAATCAAAATACATCAATATTGGTAAGCAGGACCCCTGACAAGAAGCAGGCCCAGCAAGAACCAAAGGTGCAAAGTGTCAGACAATAGAATACACAACAAATAATAAGCAAAAAGTCTTACTGTGTTGCTGGCTGAGATGGATCCCCACGGCAAGCCCACGCGTTCCGAGCCTCAAGGGCTCTTTCTCAAGGCTATATGGTGATAAGGGGCTCTGTGCCCAGCTCCCCTTAAATGCCCCTCTCTCCATCAGCCTGTCCACAGACCTCACGTGTGCTGGGACGGCACCGACGCGCTCCGGCCGAAACCGGAAGTGATCCTGCGTTCCACCCTGGGACGCAGGGCTTCAATGATGCCACAGGACAGAGTCGGCGCTGCGCCACACTCCCCCCACATGCCCCCCCCGCCCCTCAACACAGGGGTAGAGCATGAATAGAGGGGAGGAGGCGCAGCGCCGCTCAAAGCAGCACGGAGGCGTCGGACTGGCCCGACGGGAAGGTGAGTATTCCCCATAAGACTCACTGCACAATTACAATTTAAAACCCAAACAACACAATTATTTACATACTGTGATTATTCACAACCTTAGCTACTCAACTATATACAAAAATTCCTAATCAATCCAATATATAACAGTACTACAAATAATGTAACCCTATGGCTAATGCTTAATCATGCCAGTCAGACATATAGGGGGTATAGACAGCCCAGGAATGGGCATGCACATCTTCTCCCCCGGGGATTTTCAATGTAAATCCTCCTCCAATGGGGATGACGTCCCTGGTCCTCTTCTCATGGAAACTGGTATAGTGCAGTAAACTGTTCACTGCCGTTGGTTTTCTGTACAAGGTGGTTTCCAGGGTGCCTCCCTTATTCAGGCAAATGGTCAAGTGCAAAAATTCGACACAACTATGTGAGACCTGTGATGTCAGATAGATGTTAAACTGGTTAGCATTCAAGATGTTTAAGAAGTCAATACAGGCATCCTCCGGGCCACTCCACAGCAATAGGATGTCATCGATGAACCTGTACCAGCCCAAATTCCCAAATACCCATCCCCATTGGCCAATTCCTGAGGTTAAAACGTAATTGTTCCTCACCGAGGGAGTTCGCCAGTCTAAGGCATTGAAGGAGAGATTTTATAGACGCGGCTATCCCAAGCCAGTGGTGCGACGAGCAGTGAAGAGAGCCAGTGAGACCCCTAGGGACGTACTACTGATACCAAGGAACACATCTAACAAGGGAGAGGAGGTAAGATTCATCTCACAGTACAATACCAATTGGACACAATTGAGAGACCTCCTCAGGAAACACTGGGGGATCCTGAGGAGTGACCCCACGCTTGTTAGATGGGTACGGAGGGGACCACTCATGGTGGCCCAACGGGCACCCAGCCTACGTGATAGGGTCTGCAGGAGCCATTTTACGGGCCCGATTTCAGGACAGGTGAGTAACACAGTGAAGGGTTGTCATCCCTGTGGCGCCTGCTCCATTTGCCCCTTGATTAACATTAGCAGGGAGGTGACGAACATCAGGACGGGCAGAAGGTATCCCATTCGACAATTCATCAATTGTCGTACTGTGGGAGTGGTATATCTGATTACTTGTGGCTGCCCAAAGGGCTATGTGGGAGAAACTAAGAATACCCTGAAGGCCCGCATACAAGCACACCTATCTTCCATACGACTAGCCAGGCACAACAGGGTCATGGGTAGAGTCATACCCCCGGTGGCAGCACATTTTCTTGACACACACCAGGGCAACATGGAGGGACTTAGAGTGACGGCACTTGAGAGGGTTAGTTTGGGGCCAAGGGGGGGGGGGTGGGGGGGGGGGGGGGGGACATTAAAAGACTCCTGCAACAGAAAGAATTAAGGTGGATGTTTGCATTGGACACACAATCTCCTTGGGGTCTGAATGAGGACTTGGCTTTTACACCATTCCTAGGTTAAGGGTTCTCTTCGTTTGGGGTGAGTATTATAGGATAGTATTGGTTCAATGCGTTTCCCTTTGGTGCACGTGTAAGTGGGGACATTAGGTGAGTATCACAACACGTAATTGTAATTTTCACTTGAGCACGGTCCATCCATGTGTTTGCATGCTTTTGACACTTTCATTTTTCACTTTATTTCACCAGGATTTAGGAGCACTTGTAGTGATTATGGTGTGCTCGGGGATTTTTTGGCACAGTAAATGGAGTTGTGTTTGGTGTTACTAAGATTATCATTGTTTTCACATCATCTTTAGGAAAAGGCAACTTGTTCCTCGTCAGAAGCAGGAGATTTGGAGTGCATTGATCCGAAGGTTCCCCCTTCCAATTTGAGGGACGGCCTCCATAATGAATGGAAAAGGAAGAACAATGCTCCTCATTGGGAGTTCAAGTTAGCCGCCCATGCGCCTGACCGTTTGGAGCCATAGATGTGTCACAATGTTGCCATAGATGTGTAATATTTCTGGACCCTGCCCTATCGTCACACTGAGCCAGCGACTGGTCCATGGGCATTTTGTTGTTTTCTGTCCAATCTTGCTTGGATCATGATTGTGTGGGAGGTTGTGTGGGTGGTGGGGCAGCTCTTTGTTTTTGGAGGAGGATTTACATTGAAAATCCCCGGGGGAGAAGATGTGCATGCCCATTCCTGGGCATTTACTCACGGGATATTACATAGGATGGCCTCCTTAATCATTACTGTGGGACACTTTAGATCCACTTTAGGGTCCAGGAATAAGTCTGGTCAAGATCTACATGACCAGGAGCAGCTCCATTGCCCCCCACCTTGTAACTCACATACGCATAGTTATTGTCTATATCAGGCATGGATTCTAGCTGTCTATACCCCCTATATGTCTGACTGGCATGATTAAGCATTAGCCATAGGGTTACATTATTTGTAGTACAGTTATATATTGGATTGATTAGGAATTTTTGTATATAGTTGAGTAGCTAAGGTTGTGAATAATCACAGTATGTAAATAATTGTGTTGTTTGGGTTTTAAATTGTAATTGTGCAGTGAGTCTTATGGGGAATACTCACCTTCCCGTCGGGCCAGTCCGACGCCTCCGTGCTGCTTTGAGCGGCGCTGCGCCTCCTCCCCTCTATTCATGCTCTACCCCTGTGTTGAGGGGCGGGGGGGCGTGTGGGGGGGAGTGTGGCGCAGCGCCGACTCTGTCCTGTGGCATCATTGAAGCCCTGCGTCCCAGGCTGGAACGCAGGATCACTTCCGGTTTCGACCGGAGCGCGTCGGTGCCGTCCCAGCACACGTGAGGTCTGTGGACAGGCTGATGGAGAGAGGGGTATTTAAGGGGAGCTGGGCACAGAGCCCCTTATCACCATATAGCCTTGAGAAAGAGCCCTTGAGGCTCGGAACGCGTGGGCTTGCCGTGGGGATCCATCTCAGCCAGCAACACAGTAAGACTTTTTGCTTATTATTTGTTGTGTATTCTATTGTCTGACACTTTGCACCTTTGGTTCTTGCTGGGTCTGCTTCTTGTCAGGGGTCCTGCTTACCAATATTGATGTATTTTGATTATAGCACTTAGCACTTTATTAGACATGTTAGTACATAGATATTCACCATTGACTTCAGCACTTTATAGTTAAATGTCGATGGCTCCCCCATGTGGTTTATTACGGTATGGCACCATGACTCACTGCTGTTTTTAATATGCTTTTAATGTGATTTTTTGGCAATAAAGATATTTTGTTAACTAATTTGGTATTTTTGTGGAGTGCAAGTGTCAGTCCCCAGGGACCCTTGTGGGAAGTGTTTGGAGGGCACCCCAAAAGCGTTTTCATTCACAGTGCAATTGCAGTAGGGTTCCTGTACAGGGCAGTGCACCCCGTATGTAAATAGTATTGAGAGTACAATAGTATTTGGTGCCACCTGCAGTTTTTTGGTTCGTAAATATATTCTTATATAGCACAGTCACTTTATATGTTTTGGTATTACAAAACTGTATGATTAACATTTCTAGATAAACAGGGAACATATTACCTTTTGAATACAATTGATTACCAGAGACCCGTCCTACCCCAGACATATGGGGCTTTTAGATATGTTTTTTAAATGTGTTTAGTATATGTTGATTATGTAGAATTACGCCAATAAATATATGTAATTGATATAGCATTCTTAGTGTGCGGCATATACTTCTTTTGGGTAGAAGCGTTTTGTGGTTGTGTGGTAACCCACATATACAAAAATTTAGATACGGTTGTGAAGTGTGGCGTAAAAAATAAATGTGTTCCAAGGAGAATCCTTTCACCAGTACCATGCAGCACTGTTACTAACTGCAATTTGGGCGTAATCAGGAGCTATTTCTAGATTAATTGCCCATTGTTCTTTTTATTTCCAATTGTTTAAACCTGTCTTTTCCATAGTCATCTGCTAAAGCCGTCGTCCATATTCATCACTGGCATCAGCTTGGGCTCCCTTCCATCTCTCCTCAGTGAGCTTGGGTCCCCTTCCATCTCTCCTCAGTGGGCATTAAGCAACATTGGTGGCGGAGTGTTGGCCGGTTTGAATGTTTTGCTTCAACACAAGCGTCCAGCATGGTGGCTGCCCAGACTTTGGATCATGCCGGTCTGGTAATTAAATGAGCTTTGCCAATATTTGACCCGGGGCTCCCAGAGTTAATTATGATTCCTGGGGAGACAGAGCCAGGGTGCTGACTGTCCACCCGCATGTGCCGTGTAATCCTTTCAGCAGGCTCGATATCCTCAGACATGGAGAGTTCAGAGAGAAAGCGGGACATGCCTGCTGCTGATAATCCATGCGCTGCCCAGTCTGGAGTCTGGAGGGACCTGCGATCGCAGGAAAACAAAAATGCTCTAGGCAGTGACTTTTTACCCGTATCCCTCCAAGTGGCAGACCAGGAAAGATAAGAGAAATGAAAATGTGCTTCAATGTATCAAGCCATAGCTTCCCTGGCCACATGGCTGGGCCTTAGTATAATATAGGCCTATAGACATGCTGTGCAAAAATACAATTCTTTGATTACTCACCTGTAGAATTGTTTTTACGGTGTACAGCTCGGCTTGCTTCATTTCAATTCTTTACATGTGGGTAATCTGCCACAGGTGGCGCAATCGACTGCAGGAAGACTTGTGGCCCCTCTCGGCCCATAAAAGGGCGGAATTGCCCAGAAGACCCCAGTGTTTGAAAGCTGCAAGAAGCCGGGAGGCAAGGACCATGTTAGTAAAACACAGCCCACTAAAAGGAAACTCTCCTCAACAAAAATCACCATAACCAGGCAAAATAGAACAACGATAACAAGGGTGGGATGAAGCAAGCCGTGCTGTACACCGTAAAAACAATTCTACAGGTGAGTAATCACAGAATTGTATTTTTCCAGGTGTACAGCACGGCTTGCTTCATTTCAATTCTTTAACATGTGGGACATCCAACAGCAGTGTCCAAAAAAAGACAATTCTGTGAGTACTCACCTGTAGAATTGCTTTTACTTTGCATGGCACGGCCTGCTTCAAGAAGTCCTTACGTATGGGATATTCTGCCACAAGGTGGTGCAGTGTACTGCAGAAGAGTTGTGGCTCCTCCCGGCCCCATATAAAAAACAGGAATCACCATAGACCTCTCCAGAGTTGACAAGCAGTTATACAAGAAGACGGGAGATAATAAAGGTAAAATAGGTAACAAACCCCAACTAACTTGGAACAATCACCATAAAGAGGCAACCAAGAATAACGATAACAAGCGTGGGGTGAAGCAGGCCGTGCCATGCATAGTAAAAGCAATTCTACAGGTGAGTACTCACAGAATTGTCTTTTTCCTACAGCAGTGTCCGTAAGGTAGGGTGGGATCCCCAAAAAGTAACAGCAGGCAGTTCAAACCACCACCGCCTGAAGTACTTTGCGACCAAAGGCAGCATCAGCAGAGGCCTTAACATCAACTTTGTAAAATTTGGAAAAGGTATGAATAGAAGACCAAGTCATGGCCTTACAAACTTGTTCAACAGAAGCTTGGAGCTGAAAAGCCCAAGAAGCACCAATAGCACGAGTGGAATGAGCAGTAACCTTAAAAGGAGGAACCTTCCCCCAGCATAATAGGCCTGCTCCACCACCTGACGGATCCACTTGCTGATAGTGGATTTAGCCGGAGGCAAACCCTTCCTAGGCCCAGCATGAAGAACAAACAGAGCATCAGATGTGAAGGGGTCCGCTCCTTGGAATTAGCAGGGTTAGGACACAAAGAAGGCAAAACAAGTCTTGATTGAGATGAAAAGCAGGACACAACCTTAGGCAAGAAATCTGGCTTAAGCCGAAACACCACCTTTTCCTGATGCCGCTCAAAATAAGGAGGTTTGATGGAAAGTGCCGCCAGCTAAGAAACTCGCCTGACCAAAGTAATAGCCACCAAAAAAGGCCACCTTAAGAGTCAGAATGGGCAACAAAGCCCACGGATAGGCTCAAAGGGAGGACCCTGCAGAGCAGACAATACCAGATTTAAATCCCAAACTGGTAGCATAGGCTTACGTGGCGGACGTACATGAGTAACTCCCTGGAAAAAAAGTCTTAACCAACCGGTGATTGGCAAAGGATCTTTGGAAAAAAATTGCCAGAGGTGACACCTGTCCCTTGAGAGTACTAAGCTGAAGGCCCAAATCCAAACCATGTTGCAAAAATTCCAGAATCCTGGGGATAGAAAACACCCGACAAGGAAGAGACTTGGACTCACACCAGGCAATGTAAGCATGCCAGACCCTGTAGTAGATAAAGGACAAGGACTTCTTCCTAGCCCGAATCATAGTATCAACAACAGAGGCCGGCAACCCCTTATCCATCAAGATGGAGGTTTCAGCAGCCAAGCCGTTAAAGCCAGCGTATGTAAATTGGGATCGCGCAGCTGTCCCCTGAGTGAGAAGATCTGGATCCTTGGGCAAGACGTTACCGATCTACTGCCAACTGCACAACGTCTGTGAACCACACCCTCCTTGGCCAACAGGGGGCCACCAGGATGGCTGGTGGCCAGAGGATCCTTTGACAGGGAGACAAACCTGGGAAGCTTGTGACTGTGGCGGGACGCAAACAGGTCCACATCCGGCTGACCCCAGCGGTGGGACACAGAGAGTGAAATACCTTGTTGCTGAGGAACCATTCCCCCAGCCGAGATTTCCCCCTGCTCAGGGAGTCTGCCTCTAGGTTCTCAACCTCCGGAATGTAGACCACCGAGATGCAAGGGACATTCTCTTCCGCCCAAGACAGTATCAGGGACACTTCCTTGAGGGCTTGCTTGCTCCGAGTCCTTCCCTGATGATTGATGTAAGCAACCGCTGTCTGGTTGTCCGAGGCGGATCTGAACAGCCCGACCCTGAAGGTGTGTGGTCAGCTGAGAAAGAACCAACCTGATCGCCCTCAGTTCCAGGACATTGATGGGAGCATGGGCCTCCTGGGGGCCCCACCAACCCTGGAACTTCAGAGACTTCAAAAGCCCCCCCCAAACCGATCAGACTGGCATCTGTGGTGACAGTCTCCAGGACGGAGGCAGAAAGGTCCTGCCCACTAGAAGGTTTCTTGAGTCCAGCCACCACGAGAGCAAATTCCTGATCCAGGGACACAGGGTCCCCGATCCCAAACTGACAGGAGGTGCAACTTAAGAGGTCCTCATGTGAAACTGAGCAAAGGGGACTGCCTCAAAGCAGGGACACCATCAGGCCCATTAACTGCATCCCTTGCCGATGGAGGAACGAGGACACAAGAGCAGAGCCCATGCCTGCTTCTGAAGGCCCTCCACTTTCTGCTGAGGGCCTTGACCTGATAGGTATCCAGAGTCCATGCCCAGAAAGGACCACACCAACGAAGGAGACAGTGAAGACTTGGAAAGTTGATCACCCAGCCGAAGGACTCGAGAGTGGAAAGTCACCACCTGAGTATCCTGCTCGGCCTGATGAAGAGACTGAGCCGCAATCAGAATGTCGTCCAGGTAAGGGAGGATGCGAATGCCCCGATTCCGCAGCAGAGCCATCACGCCCGCCAGCACCTGGTGAACACCGGAGGCGCCGAGGTGATACCAAATGGTAAAGCCACAAACTGGTAATGCTGATCCTCTAGAGCGAACCTCAGAAATTTCTGATGACCCAGAAAGATTGGCACATGAAGATATGCATCCTTGATGTCCACGGAGGTCATGAAGTCGCCCGGGTGAAGGGTACTGACAGCCGAGCGTAGTGTCTCCATGCGAAAGTGCTTGAACCTGACAAACTTGTTGAGACCCTTCAAGTCCAGGATGGGCCTCAAGGACCCGTCTTTTTTGGGGACCGTGAAAAGATTGGAGTAGAACCCCTGACCCCGTTCCTGGGAAGGCACCCGGCAAATGACTCCTGACTCCAACAGACGTGACTCCAACAGACGTTGAACCGCAAGGCGCAAACCCTGAGCTGACAGAGTTTTCAGCCTCTCCGCCCCCAAGATTCCTCAGATCCCGGATGCCTCAAAACCCTCTATCTTGTAACCGGAGGACACCACCTCCTGAATCCACCGGTCTGAGACGCGGAGTCTCCAGACGTGAGCAAAGAGCCAAAGCCGTCCCCCCCACCCGGATGGGTGAGGGCGCCTCCTCATGCCTGAGGGGGCTTGGGAGAAGGTTTGGGCTTGGAACCCCATGAGAGACCGGGACGACCACGGGATTTGCCACGGCCCCAAGGATCTCTGCGGCTACCGGAGAAGAGGGAGCCACGACCTCCTCTGGGAGCACGAAAGGAGGGGAGGGAAGTGGAGGGCCCCCGAAAAGGCAGAGGCTGCCTCCTACGCTGAGGCAGCCTACCATCCTTGGCTAGAACATCCAGACGCTCACCAAAGAGCCGCAGCCCCGCAAAGGGAAGCCCAGTGAGAGCCTTCTTAGCAGCAGAGTCAGCTGCCCACTGATGCAACCAAACAGAGTGGCGCATAGCCACCAAGAGAGCAGAGGCCCTACTAGTCAGCCGTACCACATCATCCATGGCAGTAAGGACAAAGGCAACAGAATCAGAGCAAGGCAAGAAGGCCCTATAATCCTCCCCCCTCCTACCAGCCGTAGCGCCATCAAGGAGACGCTTGAGCTGCTTCTTAAGGGCAATAGCTGTAATTGCAGCGGCACAGACCGAACGCTGCACAGCCCCCACAAATGTAAAAGCATGGCAGGCCAGCTGATCCATTCGCCGGTCCTCGCTGTCCCGCAGTGTAGTAGTGTCAGGGGAAGGCATGACCGAGGTGTTGGACAGCCCTAGAACGGAAGCGTCCACCTCAGGGGGACACGACCATCGCTTGACCAGGTCAGCAGGAAAGGGATACTTGTTATCCAACCCTTTGGGCACCGCAGGCAATCTATTAGGATGTTCCCACTCCTTGAGCACCATATTAGAGAAATGGCCCTGCTCAGGGAACTCCAGACGTTGTTTATCAGGACGAAAGAGCTCACCCTGCTTCCTCTTAGCCATCTCAGGGGGGACAATGTGCAAGATTTAAAAAATGTGAGACAACAGTCTACCAGTGTCATCAGGGAACCATGAGTCCTCCCCAGACGCAGACCCACTGCGTAACCCTCCTGACGGTCCCCAGATGAGTCAGAGTCCTGGAAAAGCTCCCCCTCCTCTAGGGGGTAACGACCACCAAAAGCATCAATTCCCTCAAACTCCTCAGAAAAGAGGGACTGTGAGGAAGCCAGGTGCCGCTTCTTGCCAGAGGCCTTACGTGGAACAGGCCTGACAAGCTGCCTTTCAATGCTGGTCACACGAAGTGCCAGATCAGATTGTGACCCCCTGCTAGTATCCCCCTCACTGGGGGCTAAATGCAGGCGCGGAGGGGTAGGCGATGCCGACAGGGGCGCAGAAGTGGGAAGAGAAGTGGGTAGCCCAGCCTGGGCCGCAATGATACCTTGGGCGCACGGCACACACACCGCGGCACTGTTACTCAAAGGAGATACCCCGCACATGGAACACAGCCGGGATTGCCCCGAAAGACCCCCGAGCATGCTATCCCCAGAAGCCTCCATATGGTGATTAACACAGGCGCAATATGCCAGCACAGGGTAAGGGCTAAAAAAAAGCCACCCCGGGATGCCCCCCCAAGGGATGCCCCCAGACCAGGAAGGGGGAGATGAGGGGAGGGGAGTAGAGCCAGGAGAAACCACAACCCACAGTTGTCCCGCCTGAAAGACATAAGTAAAAGCACATAAACATCCCGCAGTCCATGCCCCAAGTAAACAAAAAAAACCCCAAAGGGCACTCATGGACCAAGTAGACCAAAGGATCACCAAGCCACCGGACCACAGGAGGGAGCGACACAGGAGGAGATCACCGCCGCAGCCCGGGGAGGAAGAGGGGCCCCAGACGCGCAGCAGACTAAAAATGGCGCCGTCAGAAGAACCTCGAGGGACGTGCCGCAGGAGGATGACGCGATACGTGTCATCCCCCAGCCCCGCCCCCCCCGAAGAGCGCGAAAAACTGTGCTCATGTGACCGCTCCGGCGCCATCACAATACAAGAAAAACGCCTCACAGATATAGCGTCGCCCGCCACGGAGCGAAGTACAAAGCGGAAACGGCGGCGAAAAAACAAGTTAAAACCACAGTTAAAAAACTCACCACCACCCCCCCCCCCCCGAACACACCCCAGGGAGAGGGGGAGGAGGAGAGTGAGAAGGGAGTGGCGAGAGCCAGGCCCGGGATGAGGGGGGGGGACCCCAGACACCAGAGAAACAAGGCACACAGTCCCTAAAACACTCACCCCCTCATAAGCTAGGACAGGAACTCCGCATCCCTCAGTAGGCTCACCATAAAGCCTATGGCCAGCTACCCTTTGTGGTACAGGGTCTGCGGCTTGGAGCAGTGCTCCTTGAGCACCTGACCCTAGTGCTCCTCTACCTTCACCCGATCCGTCAGCCAAGGCTGGGAGGCACAGAGGGTCCAGAAACGGGTGGAAATAGACATGCAGGGCTGCAGGCTTGGTTGCCCTGCTCACCTGCGCAATATAAGAGCCATCTTCTATCTTCGCAGTGTCACTGCAGAGGAAACACTGGAAAGGTCTATGGTGATTCCTGTTTTTATATGGGGCCGGGAGGAGCCACAACTCTTCTGCAGTACACTGCGACACCTTGTGGCGGAATATCCCATACGTAAGGACTTCTTGAAGCAGGCCGTGCCATGCAATAGGAAAAGAAGGGTGGGATCCCCAGAGAGTAATGGCAGGCAGTTCAAGCCACTACCGCCTGAAGCACCTTGCGGCCAAAAACAGCGTCAGCTGAGGCCTTAACATCAACTTTGTAAAACTTGAAAAAAATGTAAAACGGAGACCAAGTAACGGCCTTCCAAACCTGTTCAACTGAAGCCTGGTGCTGGAAGGCCCAAGAGGCACCAATAGCCCTAGTGGAGTGAGCTGTAACAATGAAAGGGGGTTCCTTCCCCTTAGCAGAGTATGCTTGCACCACCGCCTGTCTAATCCACTTACTGATAGTGGATTTGGCTGGAGGCAAGCCCTTCCTAGGTCCGGAAGGAAGGACAAAAAGAGAATCAGACTTCCGAAAATGACTTAGTGGCGACGAAATAATACTTGAGTGCCCTGACCACATCCAGAGAATGAAGATTCCGTTCCTTGGAATTAGCAGGGGCAGGACAATAGGAAGGTAAGACAATGTCCTCATTGAGATGAAAGGCAGAAACAACCTTGGGCAAGAATTCCGGCTTAAGACGGAAGCAAGACACCATGAGACCCACCAACTGCATCCCCAGATGGATGTAGGGATGAGGGCAAGCCAACAAGGCCCGCACCTGCATCTGAAGGCCCTCCACCTTCTGCTGAGGAAGAAACAGCTTGACCTGAGAAGTATCCAGCGTCATTCCCAGGAAGCATCTTACAGATGAAGGAGAGAGAGAAGACTTGGGATAATTGATCACCCAACCGAAGGACTCGAGGGTGGACACTACCATCCGAGTATCCCTCTCTGCCTGATGCAAAGATGGAGCTGCAATCAAAAGGTCATCTAAGTAAGGAAGAACGCGAATGCCCTGGCTCCTCAGAAGGGCCATGACACCCGCCAGCACCATGGTGAACACCCGGTGGGCCGAGGTGATGCCGAACGGCAAGGCCACAAACTGGTAGTGTTGGTCCCCCAGAGCGAACCTCAGGAACCTCTGGTGTCCCAGGAAGACAGGAAAGTGCAGATAGGCATCCTTGATGTCCACAGTGGTCATGAAATCACCTGGCCGAAGAGAGCTCACTGCCAACCGTAAGGTCTCCATGCGGAAGTGTTTGAACCTGACAAATCGGCAACACTCGCCCCATCCTGATCCGCAATAGCACTCTGGGCGCAGGGCACACAAACCACGTTGCGACCACTCAGCGGGCATGTACCACACACAAATCAAAGCTTAGCAAGTCCCGGGGGGGTTCCCAAACCCGCTACTCCCAGAAGCCTCCATTATGGTGATTATGATAAGAAAAACGGGTCTCAAGGCACTAAGACGGCCCAGAACCGTACAGAAAAAAACCCAATTTGACTCTCAGCACCCTAACCCACAGGGCAGGAAAGAGTGGAGGGGGGTGGTGTATGGACCGGGAGAAACCACAAGAATCTCAATATGGGGCTCTGAAAGACACAAAAGGGAACAGATAAGTGTCCCACAGCGCATGCACAGCCAATATAAAACACAATAATAAAGGTACCAACAAGAAAAGACCGGACTCGCGGACCAAAAGGGAGCCAGTTGAAGAGCCTGTGCAGCCTGTCAGCAGACCAAGGAGCGATGGCATGAGGTATAAATGGGAACTTTACCTCAGGAAACTCTGTGAGGAGAGTGGCGCTGGCCTGCCTAAACAGCACCTCATCGCTCGGGCCCGCCCCCCCCCCCAGCACGCCAAGACTCCGGGCGCCAAAGAGACAAAATGGTGCCCGGGACAAGAAAGACAGGTAGGGAGGGACCCCCCTCCCTTCCCCCGCCGCGGAGAGCACCCGCACAGCGGGAAAAAAGGCCAGCAACCGCCGGGCGCCCCCCCCCTCCCGACGCCATAACGTAGAGGAGGCAAGAGAAGCAGGAGCGGGGAAGGTAAGTGTATTGTGAGGTAAAAAACGTGAGAAAAACACAAACAGCATAAAATGCACAAGAATAAAGCATGTGGGACACATAATGAAAAGGGAAAAAGGGTGGTTCTCCCCTCCCCCCGCCGATAGGCTCACCATAGCCTATGGCCTGCTTACTCTGAGGAAGAGTCTGCGGCCCAGAGCGTAGCTCTGGCGAACGCCTGACCCTCGGCGTTCCCCTACCTGCACCTGATCCGCAGCCATGGCTGGGAGGCAAGAAGGGTCCCGGAAGCAGGTGGGAATAGGGCTTGCAGCGGCCGATGGGCTAGTAATGCCCCGCTTATCTGCAAAGTCCATGGAGAGAGAGAAAGAGACCATCTTCGCAGCCAGACTGCAGGAGAAGGTATTCTGGGTAATCCTGGCCCTTATATGGGCCGGGAGGGGCCACAAGTCTTCCTGCAGTCGATTGCGCCACCTGTGGCGGATTACCCACATGTAAAGAATTGAAATGAAGCAAGCCGTGCTGTACACCTGGAAAATATCAGGATAGCACCCCTCCATACACACACTCAATAATAATGTTACCAGAAAAAGGATGAGAAGAGGGATGGAGGGAAAGGGATGATGAATATATAGTAAAAGTGAGAGAGAAAGGGAAAAAAGAGAGATGGAGAGAATGAGGAAAAGAAAGGGGGAGTGGAAAAATACAATTCTGTGATTACTCACCTGCAGAATTGGTATTATATGTATACAGCATGTCCTGTTCCAGAATATTCCTTACACATGGGTAATATATCCATAAGATGGCGCTGGACTGCAGAAAACAGCTTGTGGCTCCTCCCGGCCCTATATAAGGGCAAATACAAATACAAATTCCCCAGTATTGACAAGCTGTTAACAAGAAGCCGGGAGAACAATAATAACAGGAATTCAAAAATGAACATTCACCATACTAAGAATAATGATAACAAGGGTGGAATGGAACAGGGCGTGCTGTATACATATAATACCAATTCTGCAGGTGAGTAATCACAGAATTGTATTATTCTAACTATATAGCACGTCCTGTTCCAGAATATTCCTTTACACATGGGACATCCAATAGCAGTGTCCGTAAGGTAGGGTGGGATCCTTAGGGTTACTAGGATTAGGGCATAGAGAAGGCAAAACAATGTCCTGATTGAGATGAAAAGCAGACACAACCTTAGGCAGAAAATCTGGCTTAAAACGAAACACCACCTTGTCCTGGTGTCTCTCAAAATAAGGGGGTTTGATGGTAAGCGCCGCCAACTCAGAAACACGCCTAACAGAAGTGATAGCCACCAAAAAGACTACCTTAAGAGTCAAAATGGACAAAGGGGCCTCACGCAAAGGCTCAAAGGGAGACCCCTGTAAGGCAGATAAGACCAAGTTCAAATCCTAGACTGGTAACATAGGCTTACGTGGAGGATGCACGTGAGTAACCCCCTGGAAGAAGGTCTTGACCAGACGATGGTGAGCAAAGGATCTTTGGAAGAAAATGGCCAAGCAGAAACATGACCTTTGAGGGTACTAAGTTGAAGACCCAAATCCAAACCATGTTGCAGGAATTCCAGAATCCTAGGGATAGAAAACACCCGACAGGGAAGCGACTTAAGACTCACACCAGTCAATGTAAGCATGCCATACCCTATAGTAGATGGATGACGAGGACTTCTTCCTAGCCCGAATCATGGTATTAACAACAGAGGCAGGCAGCCCCTTTTCCATTAAGATGGAGGTTTCAGCAGCCAGGCCGTTAAAGCCAGCGTTTGTAAATTGGGATGGCGTAGCTGCCCCTGAGTGACCAGGTCTGGATCCTTGGGCAGAGCATACTGATCTACTGCCAACTGCACGACGTCTGTGAACCACACCCTTCTTGGCCAACAGGGGGGCCACCAGAGCAATCTTGCAGCAGAGGAAAAGGAGGGAACACATAGAGAAGCTGAAAGCTCTTCCAAGACATTGCTAGTGCATCCATGGCCAAGGCCAGATGGTCCTGGGACAGAGAGACAAAGACTGGAAGCTTGTAATTGTGACGGGACGCAAACAGATCCACGTCTGGCTGACCCCAGCGGTGGCACAGGGAGCGAAACACCCTGCTGCTGAGGGACCATTCTCCCAGACGAGAAATCCCCCTGCTGAGGGAGTCTGCCTCCAGATTCTCCACCCCCGGGATGTACACAGCTGAGATGCAGGGAACATTCTCCTCCACCCAAGACAGTATCGGGACACTTCCTTGAGGGCCCTCTTGCTCCGGGTCCCTCCCTGATGATTGATGTAGGCAATCGCTGTCTGGTTGTCCGAGCGGACCTGAACCGCCCGACCCCGGAGTCAATTGGGCGAGAACCAACCTTATAGCCTTCAATTCCAGAATGTTGATAGGAGTGTGTGCCTCCTGAGGGCCCCACTGACCCTGGAATTTCAGGGATTTCCAGAAGCCCCCCCAACCTGACTGGCATCTGTGGCGACTGTCTCCCAGCACGGGGCCAGAAAGGATCTGCCCACCAACAGGTTTCTTGAGTCCAGCCACCACGAGAGAGACTGTCTGGCCAGAGGGGACAGAACCAACACCTGATCCAGGGACGAGGGTCCCGATCGCAAACTGACAAGAGGTGAAGTTGAAGAGGTCTCATGTGAAACTGAGCGTATGGAACAGCCTCGAAGCAAGACACCATCAGGCCCACCAGCTGCATCCCCTGCCGGATGGAGGGATGAGGGCAAGACATAAGGAGCCTGGCTTGGGCTTGAAGACTCTCCACCTTCTGCTGAGGGAGAAAAATCTTGACCTGAGATGTATCCAGAGTCATGCCTCACCATTGACGGTGACAGGAAAGACTTGCGGTGGTTGATCACCCAGCCAAAGGACTCCAGTGTGGACACCACCAGCTGGGTATCCAGCTCGGCCTGCTGGAGGGACTGAGAGACGTGATGAGAATGTCGTCTAAGTAAGGGAGGATGCGAATGCGCTGATTCCGCAGCAGAGCCAGTACGCCCGCCAGCACCTTGGTGAATACCCTGGGAGCCGAGGTGATACCGAAAGGCAAGGCCACAAATTGATAATGCTGATCTCCCAGAGTGAACCTGAGGAGTCTCTGATGACCTGGAAAGATTGGTACATGAAGGTAAGCGTCCTTGATGTCTACAGAGGTCATGAAGTCGCCCGGGCGTAGTGAATTGACAGCTGAGCGCAGAGTCTCCATGCGAAAGTGTTTGAATCTGACAAATTTGTTGAGGCACTTTAAATCCAGGATGGGTCTGATGGACCTGTCTTTTTTGGGAACAGTGAAAAGATTGGAATAGTAGCCTCTGCCCCTTTCCCTCAAAGGCACCTGGCAGATGACCCCCGAGTCCAGAAGGTTTTGGACAGCAAGGCACATACCCTGAGCTGACAGGGGGTTTTGAGCCATCCGGGATTTGATGAATCCTGGGGGGGGGCAGGCTGCAAACTCTAACTTGTAACCGGAGGACACTACCTCCTGAATCCACCGGTCTGAGACTTGAAGCCTCCAGATGTGAGCAAAGAGTCAGAGCCATCCCCCCACCCGGATGGGTGAGGGCGCCCCTTCATGCCTGAGGGGGCTTGGGTGAGGATTTTGGTTTGGAACCCCAGGAGAGGCCAGGATGACCACGGTCTCTGCCCCTTCCCCAGTGATCTCCGCGGGCCCCAGTAAAGGAGACTCCACGGCCAGTTCTGGAACCACGGAAGGATGGGAGAAAGGCACCCATCCCCCGAAAGGACCGGGACGGCCTCCTACGTTGAGGTAACCTACCCCCCCGGCAAACAAATCCAAGCATTTACCAAAAAGGCACATGCCCTTGAAATGGAAACCAGTGAGAGCCTTCTTAGCAGCATTATCAGCTACCCACTGACGTAGCCAGACAGAGCGGCGTATAGCCACCAACAAGGCAGAAGTTCTACCACACATTCTAATGGCCTCATCCATAGCAGAAAGAATATATGCAATAAATTCCTCACAAAGCAGGAGAGATCTATACTCTTCTCTACCCGCATCCTCAGATGCCCCATCCAAGAGACACTTAAGCACCCCTTTAATGGCAATAACCGTGATAGGTGTGGCACAAACCGGGCGCAGCGCTGCCCCCACACAGGCAAAGGCGTGACAGGCCAGTTGGTCCAAGCGCCGGTCCTCCCCATCCCGCAGGGTAGTAGTATCAGGAGAGTGCATGACAGATGTATTGGACAACACGAGAACGGGCGCATCCACCTCGGGAGGACATGACCAATGCTTAACAACATCAGCAGGAAAGAGATACTTCTTGTCCCAACTCTTAGGCACCCCTGGCAGCTTCCCAGGCCGTTCCCATTCCTTGAGCACTAGATTATTAAAAAGTGAGACTGCTCAGGAAACTCCCAGCGTGGCCTAACCATATGAAAAAACTCGCCCTGCTGCTGCAGAGCCACTGCAGGAGGGGAAATACAAAGCACTTCAAAAATGTGACTCAGCAATCTGTCAGTGTCATCAGGGGACCACGGGTCTTCCCCAAAGGGAGTCCCAGTACCACCGTAAATCTTAGGTTGTTCCTCATTGGATTCAGAATCAGAAAATAATTCCTCCTCCTCTAGGGGGTAGGGACCTGAGAGTAAGGGCCCTCATCTTCTGCAGGGAAGAGGGAAACCGCTGGTGATAAATGCCGCTTCTTAGCAGAAGCCTTACACGGGGCAGGCCCAGCAAGATGTTTTTCAATGCTGGCCACCCGTGCAGCAAAATCAGGTTGAGACTCCCCGCTAGTATGCCCCTCGGTGGGGGTCAGATGTAAGCGTGGGGGGGTAAGCGAAGCCAGAGGGGGTGCAGCACCAGGCCCAGTAACAGGCAATCCAGACTGCAGCGCAAGTACCTGCTGGGCGCAGGGTACACACACCCTGACATCATCACTTATAGGGGATACCTCACACATAACACATAGCCGGGCTTGTCCCGAAGGAACCCCAAGCACATCATCCTCAGAAGCCTCCTTAAGCAAGAGGTGCCGGATACCACAAAATCAATTCTGGCACAAGCAAGTAAGCAATTCAGACACCCCCCCCCCCAAGATCTCCCCAGGGAGAGCAGGGAGAGCGAGGCAAGGGAGCAGCGACCACATAAAGTGAAATAAAAGGAGAGGAGGGGCAATACCGCCTACCCATGTCAAAGCAGGGACTGCCGGTGCTGTCCTACCTTCACCCGAAGCAGTCAGCCAAGGCTGGGAGGCAGTGGGTCCAGAATGGCTGGTAACAGTCCTGCAGGGCCGCAGGCTGGTAAGCCCCGCTCGCCTGCATATATAGAGAGCCATCTTCTATCTTCGCAGTCCAGACTGCAGATGAAAACTGGGGAATTTGTGGGAGGTCCCTGACTTATATAGGGCCGGGAGGAGCCACAAGCTGTTTTCTGCAGTCCAGCGCCATCTTGTGGATGTATTACCCATGTGTAAGGAATATTCTGGAACAGGACGTGCTGTATAATGTGAGTAGAGATGAGCGAACTTTTGAAAAATTCGATTCGACTGATTCGCCGAATTTTCCGACAAAAATCGTTTCGACCCGAATAAATTCGCGACGAATCGCTATTAAAAACGGCTATTTCTGAGCCTCCTACAGCCTCAATAGGGTTGTAAACCATTCAGCCTTGCTGTAACACGCACAGGATGCGTGCTGGGTTTGTTAAATAATACTTTGAAGAAATATCACATGCAGATCAGAGGCATCGCTAATAGAATCGCAGAGCGGCACAATTGCAGAGAGTTGAAGTGGCATCACTATGAGGGGCAGAAGGAGCCCAAATATACACTGGAGTTGGCCTCAGGAGCCCAAAAATTGGATGAATCACACCCTGGAGTTGGCAGAAGTTGGCAGCAGCAGCAGGAGCCCAAATATACACTGGAGTTGGCTTCAGGAGCCCAAAAATTGGATGAATCACACCCTGGAGTTGGCAGAAGTTGGCAGCAGCAGGAGCAGGAGCCCAAATATACACTGGAGTTGGCCTCAGGAGCCCAAAAATTGGATGAATCACACCCTGGAGTTGGCAGAAGTTGGCAGCAGGAGCCCAAATATACACTGGAGTTGGCCTCAGGAGCCCAAAAATTGGATGAATCACACCCTGGAGTTGGCAGGAGTTGACAGTAGTAGCAGCAGGAGCCCAAATATACACTGGAGTTGGCCTCAGGAGCCCAAAAATTGGATGAATCACACCCTGGAGTTGGCAGAAGTTGGCAGCAGCAGCAGCAGGAGCCCAAATATACACTGGAGTTGGCCTCAGGAGCCCAAAAATTGGATGAATCACACCCTGGAGTTGGCAGAAGTTGGCAGCAGCAGCAGCAGGAGCCCAAATATACACTGGAGTTGGCTTCAGGAGCCCAAAAATTGGATGAATCACACCCTGGAGTTGGCAGGAGTTGACAGTAGTAGCAGCAGGAGCCCAAATATACACTGGAGTTGGCTTCAGGAGCCCAAAAATTGGATGAATCACACCCTGGAGTTGGCAGAAGTTGGCAGCAGCAGCAGCAGGAGCCCAAATATACACTGGAGTTGGCCTCAGGAGCCCAAAAATTGGATGAATCACACCCTGGAGTTGGCAGAAGTTGGCAGTAGTAGCAGCAGGAGCCCAAATATACACTGGAGTTGGCTTCAGGAGCCCAAAAATTGGATGAATCACACCCTGGAGTTGGCAGAAGTTGGCAGTAGCAGCAGCAGGAGCCCAAATATACACTGGAGTTGGCTTCAGGAGCCCAAAAATTGGATGAATCACACCCTGGAGTTGGCAGGAGTTGACAGTAGCAGCAGCAGGAGCCCAAATATACACTGGAGTTGGCCTCAGGAGCCCAAAAATTGGATGAATCACACCCTGGAGTTGGCAGGAGTTGACAGTAGCAGCAGCAGGAGCCCAAATATACACTGGAGTTGGCTTCAGGAGCCCAAAAATTGGATGAATCACACCCTGGAGTTGGCAGAAGTTGGCAGCAGCAGCAGCAGCAGGAGCCCAAATATACACTGGAGTTGGCTTCAGGAGCCCAAAAATTGGATGAATCACACCCTGGAGTTGGCAGGAGTTGACAGTAGCAGCAGCAGGAGCCCAAATATACACTGGAGTTGGCCTCAGGAGCCCAAAAATTGGATGAATCACACCCTGGAGTTGGCAGAAGTTGGCAGCAGCAGCAGCAGGAGCCCAAATATACACTGGAGTTGGCCTCAGGAGCCCAAAAATTGGATGAATCACACCCTGGAGTTGGCAGGAGTTGACAGTAGTAGCAGCAGGAGCCCAAATATACACTGGAGTTGGCTTCAGGAGCCCAAAAATTGGATGAATCACACCCTGGAGTTGGCAGAAGTTGGCAGCAGCAGCAGCAGGAGCCCAAATATACACTGGAGTTGGCTTCAGGAGCCCAAAAATTGGATGAATCACACCCTGGAGTTGGCAGAAGTTGGCAGCAGCAGCAGCAGGAGCCCAAATATACACTGGAGTTGGCTTCAGGAGCCCAAAAATTGGATGAATCACACCCTGGAGTTGGCAGAAGTTGGCAGCAGCAGCAGCAGGAGCCCAAATATACACTGGAGTTGGCTTCAGGAGCCCAAAAATTGGATGAATCACACCCTGGAGTTGGCAGGAGTTGACAGCAGCAGCAGCAGGAGCCCAAATATACACTGGAGTTGGCTTCAGGAGCCCAAAAATTGGATGAATCACACCCTGGAGTTGGCAGGAGTTGACAGCAGCAGCAGCAGGAGCCCAAATATACACTGGAGTTGGCTTCAGGAGCCCAAAAATTGGATGAATCACACCCTGGAGTTGGCAGGAGTTGACAGCAGCAGCAGCAGGAGCCCAAATATACACTGGAGTTGGCTTCAGGAGCCCAAAAATTGGATGAATCACACCCTGGAGTTGGCAGCAGCAGCAGCAGGAGCCCAAATATACACTGGAGTTGGCTTCAGGAGCCCAAAAATTGGATGAATCACACCCTGGAGTTGGCAGAAGTTGGCAGCAGCAGCAGGAGCCCAAACATTACTTTAAAGAGACCCTGGAGTTGGCTTCAGGAGCCCAAAAATTGGATGATTCACACCCTGGAGTTGGCAGCAGCAGCAGCAGGAGCCCAAATATACACTGGAGTTGGCTTCAGGAGCCCAAAAATTGGATGAATCACACCCTGGAGTTGGCAGGAGTTGACAGTAGCAGCAGCAGGAGCCCAAATATACACTGGAGTTGGCTTCAGGAGCCCAAAAATTGGATGAATCACACCCTGGAGTTGGCAGGAGTTGACAGTAGCAGCAGCAGGAGCCCAAATATACACTGGAGTTGGCTTCAGGAGCCCAAAAATTGGATGAATCACACCCTGGAGTTGGCAGGAGTTGACAGTAGCAGCAGCAGGAGCCCAAATATACACTGGAGTTGGCTTCAGGAGCCCAAAAATTGGATGAATCACACCCTGGAGTTGGCAGGAGTTGACAGCAGCAGCAGCAGGAGCCCAAATATACACTGGAGTTGGCTTCAGGAGCCCAAAAATTGGATGAATCACACCCTGGAGTTGGCAGAAGTTGGCAGCAGCAGCAGCAGGAGCCCAAATATACACTGGAGTTGGCTTCAGGAGCCCAAAAATTGGATGAATCACACCCTGGAGTTGGCAGCAGCAGCAGCAGGAGCCCAAATATACACTGGAGTTGGCTTCAGGAGCCCAAAAATTGGATGAATCACACCCTGGAGTTGGCAGAAGTTGGCAGCAGCAGCAGGAGCCCAAACATTACTTTAAAGAGACCCTGGAGTTGGCTTCAGGAGCCCAAAAATTGGATGATTCACACCCTGGAGTTGGCAGCAGCAGCAGCAGGAGCCCAAATATACACTGGGGTTGGCTTCAGGAGCCCAAAAATTGGATGAATCACACCCTGGAGTTGGCAGCAGCAGCAGCAGGAGCCCAAATATTACTATAAAGAGACACTGGGGTTGGCTTCAGGAGCCCAAAAATTTGATGAATCACACCCTGGAGTTGGCAGCAGCAGGAGCCCAAATATTACTTTAAAGAGACACTGGGGTTGGCTTCAGGAGCCCAAAAATTGGATGAATCACACCCTGTGGAGAGTCATGTGGAGAAAAAGTAGCTTAGTTAGTAATATCTACATAAAATTATGAATAAACAAATGCAAAAGTATTGCCAAAGTGAAGTTTTGTTTGAGGGTGTGTTTCCACCTTTTAATTAAATCAGAAACAAGAAGGTATCATTGCCTCTGACTAATTAGCCCTCAAAAATTCTTGGAATTTTTAATCTGGAATCATGTCTGATCCGTCTTATCCGAAGAATATTAATAAAAAGTAAGAGTAACGGAAAGGATTTTTTATCAATACTTACTTGTGGTCCGATGCGGAGGAATGTCTGTAACTGGAGAGCAGCGCCTTAAATCTGTTTTGCACGATCCATCTTTCTTTAGTGTAGGTCTGGCCCCGTCATCAATCTACTGGAATACATCAGGCATTGTTGGGAGGAAAGCTTGGATGATCCAAGCGCCATTCATTTCCACGCAGGGCAGTCTCTGGAAAAAAAAAGTCTGTATAAACCAGGGTCTTTTTCATATAAAAACAAATGGTTATTCTTGCTTGTAAACCATATGTTCCACAGATTTACCAGTCATTGTGTCAGCCAATGAAGCAACTTTGTCTCGAAGTGCTGCAAAAGCAGTCCACTGCATCACAAGTGGCATCTGACACCCCCAGTCAACTGTCTGTCTGTTATGCTTTGGGTTCAGCTCCACTATCCATTGATGAAGATCTGATAATCATAAAATTCAGCAGCTACTGCCCAGCCAAGAAGTGGAGGAGACACTCGCCTCTTCTTCCACTAGCCGGCAATTAGTGATGAGGAGAGTGTCGTGGGAGGAGGTGTTGCAAGCCGAGGTAGTGGAAGAGGGTCCCTGGAGTCTGCGGCGGTGGCGGCGGCAGCAGCAGCAGATTATTGCGGACTGTTGTTCGGAAAAATCAGCTACTCAGCGATGTGGCAGTGTTTCATGCAGCATCCTGGGGAGAAAAAGTAGGTTAGTTAGTGTATATACATAAAATTATGAATAGACAAATGCAATAGTATTGCCAAAGTGAAGTTTTGTTTGAGGGTGTGTTTCCACCTTGTAATTAAATCAGAAACAACTAGCTATCATTTGCCTCTGAATAATTAGCCCTCAAAAATTCTTGGAATTTTTAATCTTGATGTCTGAGGGATTTCTCCTCTCAGACAGCGTCACCATAAGTCCAGCCTGCTGCATTACACTTGGAAGAACATCTTGTTTGCGCTGCGACAAGGAAGCCAAAGTCATGCGTCCTCACATGGCACACGTGTTCAGTCTAGTTTTTAAGTCTTGCCCCCATCTGAAAGAACAACAGGAAAGAAAGTTAGCATGCACTTCTGGCACTCCTACACCACGAAGCACAACCCTATTGAGCCTCAGCGTCACAACGGTGTACCCCACCATAGTCTGATTTGCGATGTTTCCACCCGTTGGAATTCCACCCTCCATATGCAGGATCCACTATAGCAGTGGTCCCCAACCCTGTCCTCAAGGCCCACCAACAGGCCAGGTTTTGCAGATCTCCACAAAGATGCACAGGTGGAGTAATTAGTGCAGCTGCAGAGCAATAGAGCTGGCTATTTGGAGATCCAAAAAACATGACTTGTTGGTGGGCCTTGAGGACAGGGTTGAGGACCACTGCACTATAGGAACAGAGAAAAGCCATCACGGATTTCTGGATGATCCAAACGGATAGGGGGACACCTGTGTAAATTCAATGTAAACCATTGGCAGCTCATACGTGACACCGACCGTTTGCTCAGGCCCTTTGAGGAAGCTACGTTATTAGTCAGTTGCCAGGACTATGAGATGAACGATGAGATTCCACTGCTTCATGTACTACAACACATGTTGGAAACCATGGCTGGTCAGGGCACTGGAGACATGGCACATACATTTCACAGCCACATGAAGCCTGTGGGGGCTGAAGTGGAGGAGGAGGAGGGGGTGGGGCAAAGCAAACCACAGTTTAGGTTTCACAAAATGACCATTTTATCTAGTCATCTGACAGAAGAGGAGGAGCAGGAGCAGCCACAGGAGCTAGAGGGTTGTGAGTAAGGTGAGACAGAGGACCCAGACACACCGTGGCAGTTTACAGTGGAGATGGAGACAGGTAGTCCCTCCGAGTCATTTGCACAAATGGCACGATGCATGCTCACATGCTTGCGTACTAGTGAGCGCAGAATTGTCTCCATTTGTCAGCGGGAAGACTTCTGGCTCTCCAACTTATTGGACCCTCGCTTCCGGCACAAAATGGGGGCATTTTTTACGCCCACTGAGAGGGAGGACAAACTGACCTACTACAGAGACATCCCACGTAGTCAGTTGGGCGATGTCTATCTGCGCCATGGCCCATACTCCCGCAGGTCTGACTCGGGGGGACCTCTGCGATCACCTTCCACTGCCATGGCTGCTGGGGGGGTGGAAGGAGCAGCAGCAGCAGCTCCATCAGCAGCAGCCTCAGTCTTCAGTCGCTAGTGAGTAGCTTTCTACACCCGCATAGTGAGTCTACTCATGAGCAGCAGGAAGACCTGGAGCTGGACCTCAAACAGCAGGTCATGTCATACCTTGACATGACCATGCCAACACACCTTCAAGATCCACTGGATTTGCTGGGAAGCCAAACTTGACTTGTGCCCGCAACTAGCAGAGTTTGCCCTGGAAAAGCTGTACTGGCCGGACAGTAGTTGATTTAGATGGCAACTGGGCTGCTCTATATAACGAAGCAAAATGGCAAATTTACCTCACTATATGAGCTATTGCCCCTCAGATTTACACAGGGGCTGCTCTATATTATGCTGCAAAGTGGCAAATTTACCTCACAATATAAGCTATTGCCCCTCAGATTTACACAGGGGCTGCTCTATATTATGCTGCAAAATGGCAAATTTACCTCACAATATAAGCTATTGCCCCTCAGATTTACACAGGGCCTGCTCTATATAACGAAGCAAAATGGCAAATTTACCTCACTATATAAGCTATTGCCCCTCAGATTTACACAGGGGCTGCTCTATATTATGCTGCAAAATGGCAAATTAACCTCACAATATAAGCTATTGCAGCTCTATATAAATAAAAATAAATAAATAAAAAAAGGGCCTGTAGAAGCTTATTTAGTATAACAGATAGGGTGACATGTGCTGGTTTGGGATGCCCATATGGGCTAGTGTTTTGGCAGCAGTACAAAAACCAATGCAAAATGCAATAGCTTAATAAAGCTGATGCTGATCAACGCTTATTTAGTATAACAGATGGGGTGCAACATGCAGGTTTGGGATGCCCTGCGGCCTGGTGTATTTAAAGCAGACCAAAACCAATTCAAAATGCAATAACTTAATAAAGCTGAGGCTGTAGATGCTTATTTAGTATAAACAGGTAGGGTGCAAGGTGCAGCTTTGGGGTGCCCTGCGGCCTGGTTAAATGAAAGCAGTCAAAAAGGAAGTGCAAACTGAAGTAGCTTAATGAAGCTGATGCTGATCAACGCTTATGTTGTATACCAGATAGGGTGCAAGGTGCAGCTTTGGGGTGCCCTGCGGCCTGGTTTATTAAAATCAGTCAAAAACAAGTGCAAACTGAAGTAGCCTGATCAACGCTTATGTTGTATAACAGATAGGTTTAAAATAGCATGTGCCTTGGGATGCCCGTGTGGCCTGTTATATTTCAAGCTGAACAAAAAGTAACAATAATCCAAGTATGAGACATCATTTTGACCTTCTTCACAGCGCCATACTTTGAAAAAAAAAAATTAATTTCATGCCGATCAATCCAAAGGTCAATGCCCCTAACAAAAATAGTGTTCGGCATAAGTTTTCCTTCTGGAAGGACGTAACCTTTAGTTTACATGGTTGGGGTAGGTTATCTTACAAATTGGGATACCCCAGGCAGCAGTGTCATTGAAAGAGACAGATTGTAATGCAGGCCATACGCAAGCAGAGAAACTCAGGCTGCAACAGGCCTATTTAGTTTACATGGTTGGGGTAGGTTATCTTACAAATTGGGATACCCCACTGTATATGAAACCGAATATAAATGCACACCCAAAAGTGGACACTCAGCCTCCAAGAGGCCTGCTTAGTTTAAATAAGAGAGCTGCTTAGTATGGTAGGTAGGTTATGTTATGTTACAGAATGGGATGCCCCAAGCAGACTTGAGATCAGTATATATGCACACAGCAGCAGTGTGTTAGCAGGCTCATACAGGCCAAATTTCTTTAAATAACTGTGCAGCTTACAGTTAATGCAGAGGCTAATGGTATGTTACAGAATGGGATGCCCCAAGCTGACTTGAGATCAGTATATATGCACACAGCAGCAGTGTGTTAGCAGGCTCATACAGGCCAAATTTCTTTAAATAAATGTGCAGCTTACAGTAAATGCAGAGGCTAATGGTATGTTACAGAATGGGATGCCCCAAAGCAGACTTGAGATCAGTATATATGCACACAGCAGCAGTGTGTTAGCAGGCTCATACAGGCCAAATTTCTTTAAATAAATGTGCAGCTTACAGTAAATGCAGAGGCTAATGGTATGTTACAGAATGGGATGCCCCAAAGCAGACTTGAGATCAGTATATATGCACACAGCAGCAGTGTGTTAGCAGGCTCATACAGGCCAAATTTCTTTAAATAAATGTGCAGCTTACAGTAAATGCAGAGGCTAATGGTATGTTACAGAATGGGATGCCCCAAAGCAGACTTGAGATCAGTATATATGCACACAGCAGCAGTGTGTTAGCAGGCTCATACAGGCCAAATTTCTTTAAATAACTGTGCAGCTTACAGTTAATGCAGAGGCTAATGGTATGTTACAGAATGGGATGCCCCAAGCAGACTTGAGATCAGTATATATGCACACAGCAGCAGTGTGTTAGCAGGCTCATACAGGCCAAATTTCTTTAAATAACTGTGCAGCTTACAGTTAATGCAGAGGCTAATGGTATGTTACAGAATGGGATGCCCCAAAGCAGACTTGAGATCAGTATATATGCACACAGCAGCAGTGTGTTAGCAGGCTCATACAGGCCAAATTTCTTTAAATAACTGTGCAGCTTACAGTTAATGCAGAGGCTAATGGTATGTTACAGAATGGGATGCCCCAAGCTGACTTGAGATCAGTATATATGCACACAGCAGCAGTGTGTTAGCAGGCTCATACAGGCCAAATTTCTTTAAATAACTGTGCAGCTTACAGTTAATGCAGAGGCTAATGGTATGTTACAGAATGGGATGCCCCAAGCAGACTTGAGATCAGTATATATGCACACAGCAGCAGTGTGTTAGCAGGCTCATACAGGCCAAATTTCTTTAAATAACTGTGCAGCTTACAGTTAATGCAGAGGCTAATGGTATGTTACAGAATGGGATGCCCCAAAGCAGACTTGAGATCAGTATATATGCACACAGCAGCAGTGTGTTAGCAGGCTCATACAGGCCAAATTTCTTTAAATAACTGTGCAGCTTACAGTTAATGCAGAGGCTAATGGTATGTTACAGAATGGGATGCCCCAAAGCAGACTTGAGATCAGTATATATGCACACAGCAGCAGTGTGTTAGCAGGCTCATACAGGCCAAATTTCTTTAAATAAATGTGCAGCTTACAGTTAATGCAGAGGCTAATGGTATGTTACAGAATGGGATGCCCCAAAGCAGACTTGAGATCAGTATATATGCACACAGCAGCAGTGTGTTAGCAGGCTCATACAGGCCAAATTTCTTTAAATAACTGTGCAGCTTACAGTTAATGCAGAGGCTAATGGTATGTTACAGAATGGGATGTCCCAAAAACCAGAGAGCACCTGGCAGGCAGCAGTAAGACTATGCACAGCAAAAGTGTCTTTATCATGCCTAATTTCAATTAGAATAGGTGCAAATGGTTAGGTTCTTAAATAGAGGCTGGTGTAGTCACAGAATGGGATGCCCTAAAAACCAGCAGTAAGTACACCTGGCAGGGACAAGTTGTGCTATGCCCAGCAAAAGTGTCTTTATCAGGCCTAATTTCAAATATGATAAGAGCAAATGCTTATATGGTCTTAAACAGAGGCTGCTTTAGTCACAGAATGGGATGCCCCGGGCAGGAATCGAGCTGGCAGGGTACAGTAGTGCTTTGGCCAGCAAAAGTGTCTTTATCAGGCCTAATTTCAAATATGATAAGAGCAAATGCTTATATGGTCTTAAACAGAGGCTGCTGTAGTCACAGAATGGGATGCCCCGGGCAGGAATCGAGCTGGCAGGGTACAGTAGTGCTTTGGCCAGCAAAAGTGTCTTTATCAGGCCTAATTTCAAATATGATAAGAGCAAATGCTTATATGGTCTTAAACAGAGGCTGCTTTAGTCACAGAATGGGATGCCCCGGGCAGGAATCGAGCTGGCAGGGTACAGGAGTGCTTTGGCCAGCAAAAGTGTCTTTATCAGGCCTAATTTCAAATATGATAAGAGCAAATGCTTATATGGTCTTAAACAGAGGCTGCTTTAGTCACAGAATGGGATGCCCCGGGCAGGAATCGAGCTGGCAGGGTACAGGAGTGCTTTGGCCAGCAAAAGTGTCTTTATCAGGCCTAATTTCAAATATGATAAGAGCAAATGCTTATATGGTCTTAAACAGAGGCTGCTTTAGTCACAGAATGGGATGCCCCGGGCAGGAATCGAGCTGGCAGGGTACAGGAGTGCTTTGGCCAGCAAAAGTGTCTTTATCAGGCCTAATTTCAAATATGATAAGAGCAAATGCTTATATGGTCTTAAACAGAGGCTGCTGTAGTCACAGAATGGGATGCCCCAAATAGGAGTGCACCTGGCAGGGTCCAGTAATGCTATGCCCAGCAAAAGTGTCTTTATCAGGCCTAATTTCAAATATGATAAGAACAAATGCTTATATGGTCTTAAACAGAGGCTGCTTTAGTCACAGAATGGGATGCCCCGGGCAGGAATCGAGCTGGCAGGGTCCAGTAGGCCTTTGGCCAGCAAAAGTGTCTTTATCAGGCCTGATTTCTATGAGAATAAGTGCAAATGTTTATTATGCTATTAAATAGAGGCTGCTTTAGTCACAGAATGGGATGCCAGTGCCACAAAAACCAGAGAGCATGCACAGCAAAAGTGTCTTTATCAGGCCTGATTTCTATGAGAATAAGTGCAAATGTTTATTATGCTATTAAATAGAGGCTGCTTTAGTCACAGAATGGGATGCCAGTGCCACAAAAACCAGAGAGCATGCACAGCAAAAGTGTCTTTATCAGGCCTGATTTCTATGAGAATAAGTGCAAATGTTTATTATGCTATTAAATAGAGGCTGCTTTAGTCACAGAATGGGATGCCAGTGCCACAAAAACCAGAGAGCATGCACAGCAAAAGTGTCTTTATCAGGCCTGATTTCTATGAGAATAAGTGCAAATGTTTATTATGCTATTAAATAGAGGCTGCTTTAGTCACAGAATGGGATGCCAGTGCCACAAAAACCAGAGAGCATGCACAGCAAAAGCATACCTCCCAACCGTCCCGATTTTCCCGGGACTGTCCCGATTTTCCCACATTATCCCGCGGTCCCGGATGATTACTAATTGTCCCGGGAGGCGCATTATCCTCCCCGTCCCACCGATCAGCTGTTCCGCCGCCCGCACCCCCGATCAGCTGTTCCGCCGCCCGCACCCCCGATCAGCTGTTCCGCCGCCCGCCCGCACCCCCGATCAGCTGTTCCGCCGCCCGCCCGCACCCCCGATCAGCTGTTCCGCCGCCCGCCCGCACCCCCGATCAGCTGTTCCGCCGCCCACCCGCACACCCTCCCCACCGATCACCTCAGCCACTTCGGCTCCTCTGTAAGCAGGGCCTCTTGATTGGCCACCTCGCCCTGGTTTGCCCCGCCCCGGCCATTGAGCAGTGCCAGCGCGGGACATGAGAGTGGGCCGTTAGGCTCCTCCCACCCGCTGAAGACACGTGACTACAGAGGCCCGAGGACCCCGGAGGATAAGGTAAGACATTGCTTAATATTTTTTTTTTTTTTTAAATGGGTGGGAAATATGGCGTGGTGGGGGGCGTGGCAGGGGCGTGGCAGGGGGCGTGACCGGGTGTGTGGCCAGGGGCGTGGCTTGTCCCTCTTTCATATCTTTGGAAGTTGGGAGGTATGCAAAAGTGTCTTTATCAGGCCTGATTTCTATGAGAATAAGTGCAAATGTTTATTATGCTATTAAATAGAGGCTGCTTTAGTCACAGAATGGGATGCCAGTGCCACAAAAACCAGAGAGCATGCACAGCAAAAGTGTCTTTATCAGGCCTGATTTCTATGAGAATAAGTGCAAATGTTTATTATGCTATTAAATAGAGGCTGCTTTAGTCACAGAATGGGATGCCAGTGCCACAAAAACCAGAGAGCATGCACAGCAAAAGTGTCTTTATCAGGCCTGATTTCTATGAGAATAAGTGCAAATGTTTATTATGCTATTAAATAGAGGCTGCTTTAGTCACAGAATGGGATGCCAGTGCCACAAAAACCAGAGAGCATGCACAGCAAAAGTGTCTTTATCAGGCCTGATTTCTATGAGAATAAGTGCAAATGTTTATTATGCTATTAAATAGAGGCTGCTTTAGTCACAGAATGGGATGCCAGTGCCACAAAAACCAGAGAGCATGCACAGCAAAAGTGTCTTTATCAGGCCTGATTTCTATGAGAATAAGTGCAAATGTTTATTATGCTATTAAATAGAGGCTGCTTTAGTCACAGAATGGGATGCCAGTGCCACAAAAACCAGAGAGCATGCACAGCAAAAGTGTCTTTATCAGGCCTGATTTCTATGAGAATAAGTGCAAATGTTTATTATGCTATTAAATAGAGGCTGCTTTAGTCACAGAATGGGATGCCAGTGCCACAAAAACCAGAGAGCATGCACAGCAAAAGTGTCTTTATCAGGCCTGATTTCTATGAGAATAAGTGCAAATGTTTATTATGCTATTAAATAGAGGCTGCTTTAGTCACAGAATGGGATGCCAGTGCCACAAAAACCAGAGAGCATGCACAGCAAAAGTGTCTTTATCAGGCCTGATTTCTATGAGAATAAGTGCAAATGTTTATTATGCTATTAAATAGAGGCTGCTTTAGTCACAGAATGGGATGCCACAGTGCCACAAAAACCAGAGAGCATGCACAGCAAAAGTGTCTTTATCAGGCCTGATTTCTATGAGAATAAGTGCAAATGTTTATTATGCTATTAAATAGAGGCTGCTTTAGTCACAGAATGGGATGCCAGTGCCACAAAAACCAGAGAGCATGCACAGCAAAAGTGTCTTTATCAGGCCTGATTTCTATGAGAATAAGTGCAAATGTTTATTATGCTATTAAATAGAGGCTGCTTTAGTCACAGAATGGGATGCCAGTGCCACAAAAACCAGAGAGCATGCACAGCAAAAGTGTCTTTATCAGGCCTGATTTCTATGAGAATAAGTGCAAATGTTTATTATGCTATTAAATAGAGGCTGCTTTAGTCACAGAATGGGATGCCAGTGCCACAAAAACCAGAGAGCATGCACAGCAAAAGTGTCTTTATCAGGCCTGATTTCTATGAGAATAAGTGCAAATGTTTATTATGCTATTAAATAGAGGCTGCTTTAGTCACAGAATGGGATGCCAGTGCCACAAAAACCAGAGAGCATGCACAGCAAAAGTGTCTTTATCAGGCCTGATTTCTATGAGAATAAGTGCAAATGTTTATTATGCTATTAAATAGAGGCTGCTTTAGTCACAGAATGGGATGCCAGTGCCACAAAAACCAGAGAGCATGCACAGCAAAAGTGTCTTTATCAGGCCTGATTTCTATGAGAATAAGTGCAAATGTTTATTATGCTATTAAATAGAGGCTGCTTTAGTCACAGAATGGGATGCCAGTGCCACAAAAACCAGAGAGCATGCACAGCAAAAGTGTCTTTATCAGGCCTGATTTCTATGAGAATAAGTGCAAATGTTTATTATGCTATTAAATAGAGGCTGCTTTAGTCACAGAATGGGATGCCAGTGCCACAAAAACCAGAGAGCATGCACAGCAAAAGTGTCTTTATCAGGCCTGATTTCTATGAGAATAAGTGCAAATGTTTATTATGCTATTAAATAGAGGCTGCTTTAGTCACAGAATGGGATGCCAGTGCCACAAAAACCAGAGAGCATGCACAGCAAAAGTGTCTTTATCAGGCCTGATTTCTATGAGAATAAGTGCAAATGTTTATTATGCTATTAAATAGAGGCTGCTTTAGTCACAGAATGGGATGCCAGTGCCACAAAAACCAGAGAGCATGCACAGCAAAAGTGTCTTTATCAGGCCTGATTTCTATGAGAATAAGTGCAAATGTTTATTATGCTATTAAATAGAGGCTGCTTTAGTCACAGAATGGGATGCCTCACAGCAGACTTAAGATCAGTTCAGTATATATGCACAGTTAGTTACTATAAGCAGCCTGAAAACGCTAACAAAGGCTGGATGAAAAAAAAAAAATCTCCCTGTCAGCCAGCTCCGTTTTTCCTACCTTTCCCTGGCTTTCTGTCTGTCTCCTGTCTGTCTCCTGCCTGTCTCCTGCCTGTCTCCAGCCTGTCCCTGTCTGTCCCTGTCTCCAGCCTGTCTCCAGCCTGTCTAACTGCCTCAGCTACACAGCGTTCTGTCTGTCTGTCACGAATGCAATAGAGAAATGAGGAAAAGCAAGATGGCCGCCGTTAAATACCGCTGTGTGACGTCACCGGGCTTGCTGGCTGCTGATAGGCTGCATGTGACTGCCCCAGCTTGCACTGGCGCGGGATACATGTCCAGACATGTCCCGCCCGCCATCTTAGAATGCCTGTAATGTAAATGAATGGATGTTAAAGGAAAACTTCGAGTGATCGAATCGCGGGGAAATTCGGATTCGATCCGAATCGAATTTTTCCTGAAATTCGGATCGAATCCGGGTTCGTCCGGATCGATTCGCTCATCCCTAAATGTGAGGATCAGCTCTGGTAGACAGCAGGATGTTAGCAGTATAGAGGCTCAGAGGCGAAAAGTTCAAAGTAAAGTCAGTGTTTATTCACACATAAAGTCCATAACATAAAATATCCTTTTTAGGTTACATCACCTTTTCAGGAAAAGTGCCATAGTATTGCATCAGACAGGTAACAGCCTTTCTCAGTTTTAGTCCAAGCTTGCACACTTGCAGCCGAATCCACCTCGGGTCCACATGAAATAGCCCGTATAAGAGCTTCCAGTCAGGCACACAGAGTCTCACTCCCCAAGTGAGCTCTAGACACAGCCAGTGCACAGCTGACTCCCCAGGCTATTTATGCGGCCCGCAAAACCCGGACCTGGGTAGGGGATGGAGTCCCACCCTGCTCTACTCCATCCCAGTAAAGCCGTCCCGGGTTAGCCTTTTGGTTATACTAACATTTCATCAGCAGACTGCCATTAGCAGCTGATGCTGGAGAAACTATACAGCTTTACTGCACCAAGGCCAGGTACCTTGGTGCCACATACCTACCGTCAATGACGGCACCTTGCACCTTACCACATACCCCCCCCCCTTTGTTCAACCCTGAGGGGGTGGACACATGCCAAACAATGTGCCCGGGACAGGACATCCGCATTACCCAACATCTGTCCCACTCTGTGCTCTACTGTGAACTTGAAATTTTGTAAGGACAGGAACCACCGGGTGACCCTGGCATTCCTGTCCTTAGCCTGGCACATCCACTTGAGGGGAGAATGGTCCGTAATCAAACGGAACCTTCTCCCCAGCAAGTAGTAGCGAAGAGACTCAAGAGCCCACTTAATGGCCAAACACTCTCTCTCCACTACACTATACCGGGTCTCCGCGGGTGTCAGCTTGCGACTCACGTAGACAACGGTGTGCTCCTCCCCGTTGACTTCCTGAGATAGTACAGCACCGAGACCTACTTCGGAGGCATCGGTCTGCACTATGAACTCCCTTTTGAAGTCGGGCGTCACCAACACCGGAGACCCACACAGGGCAGACTTCAAAGCGGAGAATGCTTTTTCGGTCTGTTCACTCCATTTCACCATGACAGACTTGCGTCCCTTTAACAGGTCTGTCAATGGTGCCGCTACGGTGGCAAAATTAGGAATGAACCTCATGTAATACCCTAGCAACCCCCGAAATGACTTCACCTGGCGGGTAGAGGTAGGACGTGGCCAGCTACAGATGGCTTCTATTTTGTTAATCTGGGGTTTGACCATTCCTCACCCAATCACATAGCCCAGGTATCTAGTTTCTTCTAAGCACAAGGCACACTTTTTTGGGTTTGCCGTCAAACCAGCCTTCCTGAGGGAATCCACTACAGCTTGGACTTTGGGCAGGTGACTTTCCCAATCCGTACTATGGATGATAATATCGTCCAGATAGGCCGAAGCATACCGACGATGTGGCCTGAGGACAATGTCCATTAACCGTTGGAACGTAGCGGGAGCGCCATGTAAACCAAAGGGTAATACCTTATACTGGAACAGTCCCTCAGGTGTAATAAAGGCTGTTTTCTCTTTGGCAGCCTCAGTCAAGGGTACCTGCCAGTACCCTTTTGTGAGGTCCAAAACAGAAAAATAGCAGGCTTGGCCTAGTTTTTCAATAAGCTCGTCTACTCGGGGCATAGGGTAGGCATCAAACTTAGATACTTCGTTAAGTTTGCGGAAATCCTTACAGAACCGCAGCGTACCATTGGGCTTAGGAATCAAGACTATTGGGCTGGGCCACTCACTCTTTGACTCTTCAATTACATCTAATCTGAGCATTTGTTGCACTTCTTCCACGATAGCTTGTCGTCGGGACTCAGGTACCCGGTAAGGCTTTAACCGGATCTTAGCCTGAGGTTCCGTGACAACGTCATGTTGGATGACGGAAGTGCGCCCAGGGAGTTCTGAAAACACATCAGTGTTTCTGCTAATAAACTCCCTGGCTTCCTGGGTCTGTTTTGAGGAGAAGTTGTCACCAGTTTTCACCTCAACTACCGCTTCTCTAACAACAGACTGAGGGATGGGAAGCTCCACCCCTAACATACCTGGTCGGGGACTGTCACCCCCAGGGGTCTCCCTGTCTTTTCACAGCTTCAGCAGGTTTACATAGTACACCTGCTCTGGCTTTCTCCGCCCGGGCTGATGTACCTTGTAAGTCACTTCCCCAACTTTCCCAATCCCCTCGTAGGGACCCTGCCACCTAGCCAGAAATTTACTATCCACTGTGGGTACCAGAACCACAACCCTGTCACCTGGGTTAAAGTTCCGTACCCTGGCTTGCCGGTTATAAACCCTACTTTGGGCCCGCTGTGCTGCCTCCATATGTTCCCTCACCAGCGGCAACACGGTCTCTATCCGTTCCTGTAAGTGAGTAACATACTCTACCACAATTTTGTGGGGGGTGGGTTGCTGTTCCCAAGCCTCCTTGGCTATATCCAACAGGCCCCGTGGATGCCGACCGTATAAGAGCTCGAAGGGCAAGAACCCCGTAGAGGCCTGGGGCACCTCTCGCACTGCAAACATCAGATAGGGCAGAAGCAAGTCCCAATTCTTCCCATCCTTGGCGACTACCCGTTTTAACATGGTTTTTAAAGTTTGGTTAAACCTTTCTACCAGGCCGTCTGTTTGTGGGTGGTAAACGGATGTCTGCAATTGTTTCACCTGCAACAACTTACAGAGCTCTTTCATCACCTTAGACATAAACGGGGCACCTTGATCGGTCAGGACCTCTTTAGGCAGGCCTACCCGGGAAAACATTTCCATAAGCTCCTTAGCAATGAGCTTGGCTGAGGTGTGTCGCAGGGGTATGTCCTCGGGGTACCGCGTGGCATAGTCCAAGATTACCAGAATAAGTTGGTGCCCTCTTGCGGATTTTGGCACTGGACCCACCAGATCCATGGCAATCCGCTCAAAGGGCACCTCAATAACTGGGAGAGTAACTAGGGGACCACGGTAATGAGGCTGGGGGCTGGTCATCTGACATGTTGGGCAGGACTCACAATATTTCTCCACCTCCTTGTACACACTGGGCCAGTAGAACCGTTGTAAAATTTGGTCCAGAGTTTTCTGCTGGCCTAGGTGTCCCCCCAGAACATGTTGGTGGGCCAAATCCAACACCAGCTTGCGATAAGGATTGGGTACCACCAATTGTTCCACAACCTCTTCACGTACTTTGTTTACTCGGTACAGCATCTCCTGGTGAATCACAAAGCGAGGAAACTGTAACTCCGCCCCTGGCTGTTGTGGCTCACCTTCCACCTCAAGTACATTCTCCCAGGCCCGAGATAGAATCGGGTCCTGGTGTTGGGCTGTACCAAAACTACCCGTGGAGACATGGAGATCGGCCAACTCTGGACCTCTTGGCAGATCTTCCGCATCTCCAACCATAACACTCAGTGGGGTTGACTCCCCCTCTTCCACCGTAGTGGCGGTCACCCCTACCGTGGTGCCTTCTGACTCCGGCTCCCAAGGTTCTGGGGTCACCCCTGAGTAGGGCCAGTCTATTGGGGACATACCCGCCTCGCGGGTTTCCGGAACTCCCAGCTTGGTCCACAGTGACATGAACCCCAGAAAGTCTCTCCCAACAAGACCCCGGTTTTCCTCCCCGTGTACTCATCGGGCAGTACCATGGCGGGTCTCACCAGGGTAACCATACTTCCCGAGTCCAAAAGGCCCACAGCCAGGGTATCCCCCACTTTCACCCGACAGAGGTGACTTTGCCCCACAAGCTCAGGGACACCAGCAGCACACAGCCCCCTGGCATACATGGAAGGGCGGTAACCAAAGTTCACGTCCATGAACTCCATCTTGTACCCCTTCTACCCTTCCAGCTCCCCTCTGACTCAATCCTGTACCCCTACTATCTCTCCAGCTTCCCTCTGACTCCATCCTGTATCACTACTACCTATCCAGCTCCCCTCTGACTCCATCCTGTACCCCTACTATCCATCCAGCTCCCCTCTGACTCCATCCTGTACCCCTACTATCCATCCAGCTCCCCTCTGACTCCATCCTGTACCCCTACTATCCATCCAGCTCCCCTCTGACTCCATCCTGTACCTCTACTATCCATCCAGCTCCCCTCTGACTCCATCCTGTACCCCTACTATCCATCCAGCTCTCCTCTGACTCCATCCTGTACCCCTACTATTCATCCAGCTCTCCTCTGACTCCATCCTGTACACCTACTATCCATCCAGCTCTCCTCTGACTCCATCCTGTACCCCTATTATCCATCCAGCTCCCCTCTGACTCCTCCTGTACCCCTACTATCCATCTAGCTCACATCTGACTCCATCCTGTACCCCTACTATCCATCCAGCTCTCCTCTGACTCCATCCTGTACCCCTACTATCCATCCAGCTCCCCTCTGACTCCATCCTGTACCCCTACTATCCATCCAGCCCCCCTCTGACTTCATCCTGTACCCCTACTATCCACCCAGCTCCCCTCTGACTCCATCCTGTACCCCTACTATCCATCCAGCTCCCCTCTTACTCCATCCTGTACCCCTATTATCCATCCAGCTCCCCTCTGACTCCATCCATCTGTCCTTATTCTGCAAAACATTTTCACATGGACCTTGAATTTCATGATATCATCAGTGCTGCCATCTAAGGGGTAATGAATTGTATATTGTAACAAACAGTCTGGGCAAAAAGTGCCTACTTTCTGAAAGTTTGTATAAGTCGTCTTCAGTTTGTCAGCCGCTCTCCTATTTTTTTCATAACAGCAGTAATTGGTTATGACAAATGAAGACACATTTAGGTGCTCCCCACCCCACCGTTTGTGTCAGACTCGTCTGTGCTATGATTTGCACCCCAGACTTTGATTCAATAGAAGGATTTTACGATAAGAAATTTGAACATATTTGAGACACAAGGAGCGGCAGACGGATCGTCCCCTCGGGGCTTCTCAGCATTGGTGACGGGTGGAGGAGACAATCCGACATACTTCCACCATATTAAAAGCGACTGCTTTGTTACAATGAAAGGTTCTGTATTAGACAAGCGCCTCGTCCTCGCCTGTTTTTAGAGAAGGAGATAATCTCAAATCAGAGATGAGACATCAAAAGGAATATCCAGCGTCTAAAATGAGATTATTGTCATCTGCTCTGTTAGCCATGACCTCGTCCTGTCTGGAGTATAAAATTGCAGTTACTTTACTTTGCCTTCAAAATACTTCACAGCTTCACTCTATTTATAATTTTGAGCTTACACGGTCCTTTCGGTGTTCAGTATATCGTCCCAACCTACAGATTTACTATGTTATCCTGCTGTGTGCATTGGTTGTGATTTGGATATCCCAGTGCAAAGCAATTTTACCTGGGCAGGTGCTGGGGTCTCTGGCATCTTTAGGGTTCCGCTCAGGCTTGGCCATGGGATGATTCACCAATGATTCGGGCGCCCCATGTGCAGACCTGCTCACAGCTGGCATCAGGACTAAAGGACGATCATCATCGATGGAGAAGGTGGCGAGCAGGGCAGGCGTCAGCACTGGGCATACCAGGGCAGGGGCCCCTACAACTTGGGAGGGCCCACCTCATTGCTTCTATGCAGGACGCAGGGCTGTGCAGAAACCCGGACACTCACCCAGGGGCAGATTGGCCATATGTTTCTTTCTGTCAGTCCTTTTCTTTCCTTTCTTTTTTTTATCTGTCATTCCTTCTGTTCTTACTTTATTTCTGTTATTCTTTCAGTGCTGCTATCCGTTCTCTCTTTTATTCTTTAAGTTTCTTTCATCTATTCTTTCTTTCCTACCATCCTTCTTTTAACGGAAGGAAGAGGAAATTGGGTGACAGGTTCTGTCACCCCTGATACACTAAACCTTTCACCCATGGATTTTATTCCTACCAGGAGAAGAAAACCTCAAGCTTGGCAGAAGTTTTATTCAGTTCAGGTGTAGTCACCCCTCCTGTCTATAGCCAACGTGTTTATATGGGTTTTTTAATATTACACAATTTTGTGATAGTGCCAGATTCTCTTCATCAGAAACGGAGGAGCGGCGGCAGCAGCATTTTAATTTGGCCCCAGCCGGGGTTACAAAAGGATGGCCGCCATCTAGTGCCAGCACTGCACCTCCTATTGCAACAACCACACCCCAGAGGGGCATTCCAGAGGGCGGGGGGATCCCAGATTCCCAAGGCCAGGACGATGTCGTCCAGCCGGATGCAGCTCAACCCCATTGGACAACCCGAGGCTCCTGCAGCTTCATGCTGCTTGGGCGACCAATCCGTACAAGAGCATGGCATCCACATGGCATCAAGGGGTAACCAACCACCTCCCCCTGACCCAACCAGGAACAGCACCACCAGGATAAGGCCTGAGGATGCACATCTCCAGCCAAGGTCCAGCCAAGTCCCGTTCTTGCCTTCCCCTTCTAGGCCTAGGAAACCCTCAGTGCCCTCCTGTACTAAACCATTCTCCTTTGTAGAGGTCTGGCTGGATACACTGGGGACACCTTGGCATGGCACGGGGCTCCCCATAAAGACCCAGACTCCTGCTGCCTGGAGCACTCATGCCTGGGGTCTACAGTTTCCCTGTTTGGGCACACCTGAACCTTCCTGCACCCACCTGGTAAGTGGACCTTGTTTTGGGGATGCACCTAGATAGGCAACCAGATTTAGTGTCTTTAGTAACTGAACCCCTTCTTTTTCCTTGAAAGGCACCTGCATCCCTCCACCCTTCCCAGACCCAGAAGGGAAGACCCCAGTGGACCCCATTAACCCTATCCACCTTGCACCCCACATTTACTACCCCCTTGCTCCCCAAAAAAACCCTTTTAATGACAAAAAAAGTGGGGGTGGATGTTATTCATTCTAACACACGAGGACCAGAGGATGATTGTCAGCAGTGGTGAACTCTTCAGCAGCAGATGAAATAAGGCAGCTTTAAATCAAAGAAAATCATCAGCAGAGAAAGCAGAAAGGCACCGAGTCAGCTCTCCTATTCCGAAATAGTAGCAGATTGCAAGTGCAGACGCACTTAGGCCAAAAGGCGCACCTACCTGTCCACGGCACTACTACTGTCGGATAGGACTCATGGACCGTGGCCAGCAACAAGGCGAAGCCAGCTCTCCCATCCCACAATAGTAGCAGATCGCATAGAAATGTCAAACCTAAATGCCAGAGTGGTCCATGTTACAGTGGCAGCAGTACTGTGGCCCTGTAACTTTGGAAGGCCAGGCCCCCAACATTACTGTGGCGCCATGTGCCTTTGCTCGTATTTTGCGGCCACTGTCAACTGTTTGCACATTGGCAGGAGTTTTATTATGGCACACATGCGTAGACGAATGGCATGAAAGTGTGACTTACCATCATAATTTCCTCCTGCTGCTCCCGGGTGAACATGATGGGTGCCATGTTGGATTTCTTTGGATGTCGTCTATATGACACACAATGGCACACAAGCGCCATTGCGGCCTTGGCGGACCCTGGAAGTGTGCTTGCATCCATACGCACATGTAGCCTATAGGTTGCTTGCACCTTTGAGGGGCTGTTAAATAAACCAAATCGTTTCCAATAGATTTAGCCACTCAATTATGTATAAAAGAGCACAGCTGAGGTTCAGATTTTATTGCCACTGCTGACTTAGGAGCTCACTATGCCACACCATAGGCACCACCACAGCCCCCAGAAGCAGGAACAGAGGATTCGCAGAGGAACCGGCAGCACCCGACCAAGGTACCGCAGCCCCAGGCCGACGACTCGCTATTCATCCCACAGGCCTTCCCCTGCTGATACACACACTAGCCACTCTGAGCGGGTCACCCGCAGCAGTTTAAGGCATCAGCAGTGGGAGTCAGAAAACGAGGGCTCCTGGGACTCCTGGCACAGCCCACCATGGACCAACCAATGGTCAAGACACCAGAGCACTATGGGGACCCCAGGACAGTCCCCAGTGCAGGCTTCACTGCGGAGTCCACAGCTGAGCCCTATGCAGAGCCAACGGGGGAGCCAAAGAGTGAGCAGCACAGGCCTGGTCTTTCCCCGACCAGTAGCCTGGAATCCATTCATTCTGGGCATGGGAGTGGCCATAGTGCCTCCCCCTTCAGCCAAAACACCACCCAGCAGACCGAGCATCGGCCACTCACCCTGGGCACAAACTAACAAGTGGCAAGTTGAGAGGCTGATTTAATTATGTTCAGCTGGAGGTTCTGCTTAATGGTGTTGCCATTTATGATTGATTGGCTGGATCTTGGTCCTGCTCAACCCCCAAAGTGTTGTGTGAGGAGTTATGGTTGGAGATTCCCTGCAATGTGACGGGACGGGGCCAGAACCCAAGGCTGGTGCCCTGGCCAAGAAAAAGTGGGACGAGTGGTAAGTGCTGAACAACTCTTTCCTTTGCTTGAATCTAGCTTAAAACTTGGTGGCAGATCCCCCAAAACTCTACAATTTACCCATGCTGAGGAGCGGGTATTGGGGATGATCCACCCCAACACCTACCAGGGGGTGTCGGGCACCATAGACATCGATAGGTGGCATATACCCCGCTGGGGGTAAGACTTGTTAGCAAATTGTAGTTTGGCAGAGGGGGAAGTAGGCCAACCAAACAACCCACGCATCAACTTTAGTTCCCACATGCACAGCCAACTTTGAGGGCTTGCCTGCACAACCTTTTATATGTTATATGCAGACACACATCGACGAGGGACCCAGTGTGTATCCCTTTTAGGGATTTTGAAGGGCCACATATACTGTTAAGAGGAAATTACCAGTGCATTTACCTTGACTTTGCAGCAACAGGCCAGCAACACCTCACCTAGAAGACTCATCACCTGCAGCCACAGCTGGCCACTCTGGCTAACACCAAGACAACATCAAGGTCCAACCCCCAGCCAGCCACCAACGGAGCAGAGTCCAGACAGTGATGAGGTAAATGAGTGAGCTTTATAGGCAAAGGGCAAGGTCCAGGGTAGAGGAGGAGGGTGAACGCAGTGTAAAGTTTGGGGCCCTGGAGGCTGTGTGGTAACATTGGGAAAAAGTAACACTAATGTTAACCTTTCTCCACACAGACCTCACTCGTCCTGGATGAAATTAATGAGCTGGAGGAAGGGCACTCTGAACATCTGAACGAGACCCCCCAATATCATCTGGACACCTCCACCAGCTGCAGGCACCAAGGACACTGACCATCACCACTCCTCCCTGTAGCTCCAGCTTCATTCTGCCAGTAGCAGTCCCACAAGCTCCACAGAGCACCCAGGAGGAAGACAGGGCTGGCCTGCAGCCAGGAATCACATGTATTTGGTGCCGAATCATGGAGGAAAACTGCTGGACTAACAGCACCACCTTTCTGCAAAATGGCAACAGATATTTTAAAGCAGTGCGATGGACCGCAAGTTTGCTCCATGAAGACCTGGCTGCAGTGGTTGTGGAGCAGCAGCGCCACCACCAGCAGATGGAGACACTGGTTGGGGCCCTGGTGGAGGCCAACCAGGTTGCCCTTTAAAGGCTGGAGGCCAACCAGGTTGCCCTTTAAAGGCTGGAGGCCAACCAGGTTGCCCTTCAAATACTGGAGAGTCTTGAGGCACAGCAAGCTGCAAACTAAAGCTTTGGGACCTCACACAACCCAAAGCCGGGCTACATCCCCCTAAACTGACATGCTGGAATTTGGGTTCTGGTGGGTTCCAAAGCTTTAGTTACGTTGGACAGATGCACGGACACCTTGAGACGTATTTATACAGCAAACACTCGGTTTGGGGTATGCATACCATAAATTCCCACAAAAAGGACAACTCAGCCAAAAACCAGGCTCTGAATCACCCGACACGGAAAACAGACAGAATACGGTTCTTTGAAGTCATTGCCACTGGTGGGATTGTGTGCGAGAGAAGCTCTGAATCAGGCCCATTGTTGCCACCAACAGCCAATCAGAACACTTTGACTCATAATGCTGCTGCAAACAGTTTCCTGTTTTTAGAATAACTTGTTCATTTCTTATCCTATGCTGTCATCTAGTTGCCTAACTGTGTGATTACACCTACAACTGAAATCTGTGTACATCTTTTACATAAAACAGACCTAAACCTATTTTAATAGATGTGATGGCATTTATACTATGGGGCGTGGCTTGGGATTCCCTCTAGCGTAATTCCTAGGATTCCCAAAAAAGCCACATTGCAAAATATAATGAGCCAAGCGGGCTTACACATTGAACCAGAATGGTCGCTTGGCATACGAGCGAATGAGGAAGTGTTGATTTCCTCTTCAAGCAGCAATGGAAGCAAATGATTTCCGGCCACGCCTGCTCCTCACTAAACCGTGATTGTATCTATTAGTTCTTCCCAGTTGGCAGGCGGTCTTTAATCATTCTGTGATTCTCTAACACATCCCATAAATCATGTGTACATTTTTTTTAACATAAAACAGACCTAAACCTATTTTAAAAGAGGCGATGGCATTTATACTATGGGGCATGGCTTGGGATTCCCTCTACCAACAGCCAATCAAAGCACCTTGTCATTGCCACTGGTGGGATTGTGTGCGAGAGAAGCTCTGAATCAGGCCCATTGTTGCCACCAACAGCCAATCAGAACACTTTGACTCATAATACTGTTGCAAACAGTTTCCTGTTTTTAGAATAGCCTGTTCATTTCTTATCCTATGCTGTCATCTAGTTGCCTAACTGTGTAACTACACCTACAACTGAAATCTGTGTACATTTTTTACACAAAGCAGACCTAAACCTATTTTAATAGAGGTAATGGCATTTATACTATGGGGCATGGCTTTCCTTAGATTCCCTCTAGCGTCATTCTTAGAATTCCCATAAGAAGCCACATTGCAAAATAATGAGCCGAATAGGCTTACACATTAAACGAGAATGGTCGCTTGGCATACGAGCGAATGAGGAAGTGTTGACTTCCTCTTTAAGCAGCAATGGAAGCAAATGATTTCCCGCCATGCCTGCTCCTCACTAAGCCGTGATTGTATCTATTAGTTCTTCCCAGTTGGCAGGCGTCCTTTAATCGTTCTGTGATTCTCTAACACATCCCATAAATCACAGATTGAAATCCAATTGCCTTCCATCATCTCGCCTTCCCTTCAGCTTCCATTTGATCAGCGATCGCTCTTTGAGTGACTTACGGGCGGCACCGTAACATTCCTCCGCGCTTACTTAGCTTGTTGCTGTTTTTTTTTCACCCTCTGTTAAATAGGAACTTTTAGAGCGGAGAGGCGCTTGATAAATTTACTTTGTTGTTTGGGAAATGTTATTCTCGTGCTCACATTGGACGAATCGCTCTTGTGAAATCGAATTAGAATCACTCCCTCAAATGCCATTAGATTGATATTAAAGGGCGGATACTCAGAGAAGAATCCTCATTTTCTCTGATTTACGGCGCGCCATCCGGCGCTGGCTTTGCGCAATGTCTGGAGGCTCCTATTAGCAGCGCGGTGACTCAGGAACGCATTGTCCCGCTGTAAACTCCCACCGCGATATTTTGAAATATCAAGGAACGCGGCGTCTGGTGGGGATGTTGTACAGTCCAGTCATTTCGGTAAATGTGATGGGAAGTCTTTCTTCCGTGATGAAGCTTCAATCTATTTTATTTCTCAAAGTTTATGAAGGCGAAAATAAATTCCTAGAAATGCTTTCCTCTAGGAATAAGTACAGAATCTGCTGGTCAGTGAAAGGAATGATGGGAGTAGAAACTATTATCGGGAAAAGTAAAAATCAAACCCATGTACAGGGTTATGGAAGGATTCCACTTTATGGTCATAATGGCACACATATATACTGACTTATGTGACACTACAACACTGAAAGTGGACCAAAACCCACTGCGATCGGACAGGGAATCTATAAAATTCCCAGGCTGATCGATTCTGTCTCTCTGGGGCATCCAAAATCGTGATGCCCCGCTGTGTGAAACCCCCCAGGTCGTCCATACACTTACATTCTTTTACGGTTCAACAGCGCATGCGCGAGCCTCGGCTGCATCCCCGCTATCCCTCTAGCAGGGCACGTGCCCGCGCCAAGTATTTGTGAATGGCCAGGGCACGCTCCCTGTTAGAGGGTAGCGAGGGATGTGGTCGTCAGTAGGCTCGGAGCCGCTCGCCTTAGATGAAGGCTTAGACGCCTTGACATCAGTGGCTTCGTCTGGGTTGGAAGGATTCAATTGTATGGTCATATTGTCACACATATATACTGACATATGCAACACTTAAAGTGGACCAAAACCCACGGCTATCTGCCCAGGAAATTTATAAGATTCCCGGGCCAATCGATTCCCTCCCCCCAGCGCATCCAAAATTGGAATGCCCCGCTGTGTGAACCCCCCAGGTCGCCCATACACTTACTTTCTTTCACGGTCCAATTGCGCATGCGCGAGTCGTAGCTGCATCCCCGCTATACCACTAGAGGTGAGTGGCAGTGGGTAGAGGTGAGCTGGTTTTGGTAACCTGGGGGGTTTCACACAGCGGGGCACCCCCGGTCGGGGTGCCCCAGGGGCAAGGACTAAAACCCAGGATAGTCAAAATCCTGGGTTTTGTTCCACTGTAAAGCAAGTCACTGTCACGTACCTGGGTATCTTCCGGCAATTGCAGAGTCTCTACCATCACCAGTTGCACTGGTGTCTTTCTGAATGAGCAACAGGGAGGGCACTACAGCAAGAGAAGCTGGAGTGTACTCTGTAGCCTGGAACCGACAAGCATTGGAACAGGTGAGTACTGGAACAGGTGAGTACTGGAGCAAGTGAGCACTGCAGAAGGTGAGGGCAGGAACGGGTGATCACCACCATGTGCAGGCTGCAGAGCGTAGAGTCTGCTGGAAGGCCTGGTCTTCACTGGATTGCCAACAACCAGGGTCCCGACCCATCGCTAGTGATGAGCGAACACATAGTTCTAGTTCTGGTTTATATAGGGGCGGGGGACAAGGGCAATTGCCCTGCACAAAATGGGGTAGGGAAAGTACTCCCAATAATCATGGAAATAAATAAATAAAAAAAAAATTAAATATATAGTTTTTTACGGGTGTCAGAGGGTGAATCGCGGCGCACCACCAGGGAGATTGCCCTGCACAAAATGAGGTAGGGAAAGTACTCAGAATTCTCATAGATAAAAATTAAATAAATAAATAGATAAAAAATACTATATTTTTTACCCTATAAGATGCACATGTCCATAAGGTGCACCCAGAATTTGGAGGAGAATAGGAAAACAAATATTCTGAACCAAATGGTGCGCTAAAGTATCCCTCCCCCCCCCCCTCACAATCGCCCCATTACAGCCAGTGTGCAGAATTCCTCCAATCACCCCATTACAGACTCCATATTACAGGCAATGAGTGGCATCCCACAATACAGGCAGTGGTGGCATCCCACAATACAGGCAGTGAGTGGCATCCCACAATACAGGCAGTGAGTGGCATCCCACAATACAGGCAGTGAGTGGCATCCCACAATACAGGCAGTGAGTGGCATCCCACAATACAGGCAGTGGTGGCATCCAAAAAATACAACTCTGTGAAGTACTCACCTGTAGAGTTGGTATTATATGCAGACAGCACGTCCTGCTCCAGACATAGTCCTTACATGTGTGTATACCTCCGCCTTCAGCGCCGTGCACTGCAGAATCATGAAGAAAACAAGCTCCTCCCGGCCCTACATATACCGAGGGACCTCCCACAAATCCCCAGCATTAACAAGCAGTGAGAGAAGAAGCCAGGAGGAAAACAACCACCCAGAGACTGGCAATAATATCCAAAATAATAATCACCACACAGGGGATCCAGAACAAGGTGAATCAGGGTGGGGTGGAGCAGGACGTGCTGTCTGCATATAATACCAACTCTACAGGGGAGTACTTCACAGAGTTGTATTATTCTAAGCAGACAGCACGTCCTGCTCCAGACATAGTCCTTACATGTGGGACATCCAATAGCAGTGTCCATAAGTAGGGTGGGATCCCCATGACAAAAGGCACAGCCAACCAAAACAGCGCTATCGCCTGTAACCTTGCTACCAGGAGCAAATAGAGCAAAGCTCTAACTTAACTTATGAAGCCTTACAAGGCTAATGAAACACGAGCAGAGAACTAATCAGTCTGCTCAACAACCAAGTGCATAAGGCCCAAACCAAGCACCGGTAGAAGATATCCAAACCAAGAAAGGAGAATGAATCTCCCTTAACAAACAGGCCAGAAAAAAACGGCCTAACCAAGCTACTAACGATAACAGGGTAGCCATGGCAACCATAGAACCTTTCCCTTCGGGGAATACAAACCCTGGTTTCGGAAAGACCAACATAATACTACACACTAGCTAACGAGGCTCCTCTAGAGCCAAACTGATAATCAAGAGCTCAGAAGGACAACCAGCCAAGCGAGACCAGTCCAACCGGCTTCCCATATTCATCACCAGATCCTGCTGCAGGAAGGATGAGGACATCTATAAGCCCGACAGGCATAGCCCCAACCCTGGAAAGGAAGCAGACCAGAGGTTCCCAACGCCTATTGAGGGATACAGATCCCTTTTAAGCTCAGAGTAAGCAGAACACCAGTCCAAGGACCCTAGGATCTGGAATAGAGAAGAATAACAACCCTCCGCCTGGACTCAAGTTTGGTGCAAGGCGGACACATCCTCACCAACACGGTGTACAGATATAAGAAAGTTGTAAAATGTAAAAAGGACTAGGCTAAGAACGCCGTCTCCTATGACACGCCTCAGACTGAGGCACCCGCCCTGAAACAGTCTGAGGCAGGGAACAGTTCAGACAAGAACCTGAATAAGACCCAGGGAAAAACCCTTAGCAGGGCAACAGGATAAGCAACCTTCCCCTCAAGGGAGCTTAGAATTCTCTGGGGAATGCGCCTGAGCCGCCCTTGAGGAATGCTCAACGCCGAAGCTTGAAACTCGTCTCTACCGAGGACAAACCGGGCGAGCCCTGGAGTCTCTCAAGGAACTGAGTTGGAGGACCAACCCCAGCCGTGCCATAAGGACTCCGGTACCCATGAGTAAGACCTCATTCCATAGGGAATAGGGAGCTAGTCCCCGCCATCCAACTAGGGCGCCAACTCCCACCATAGCTGGTGGAAAAGGGAGAAGAATAAAAAAGGGAGGGATCTAGGCCCAACCCTCCAAGAGGAAGAGGCACCCAGAGGGAACATTTCTGATAGGGTGAGTAACGATCGTCCAAACCCTGTGAAGGGAATGACGTAGTAAGGAGCCTAACTAGGCATAACAGCCCACATGAGAGGGCACACAGTACAACTGTCTCCAGCAGAAAATGCGAACCAAACCAGACAGGGCCACTCATGGCTCCCAGTGCAACAGCTCACCCTTGCCACAGCAAGCCTGTTCAGAACCCCACCTAGCAGGGTGTAAGAAGGGTCAGACAAAGGGTAGAATACCCAGACAAATGGCCAGACTAGGTCACCGTGACCAAGGCCAAAGAGTCCTGGGACAATCACCCAGGGCAATGAATTAAGACCTTAACCAGGACAGAGTCTCTGTAACAGTCACAGGGCCACGGCCCCAACCAGTAGGCTCATTGAGACACTAGAGAAGGCCCTCCCAGCACAGTAGGACAGCCAACGAGCTAATACCAATGAAGCGCAAGGAGTGTAAAAACCTCCACTGGATCAGAACCAGACCCTACAAGAAGGGTCAACCTGTTCCGAGACCTTCTCGGATAAAAGCTGGGACAGGCCACTGACCAGACAGACCAAGAATCCCCAAGAGACAAGGCCTAAGGGAAACAGACCAGCAAGCCAGGGCCCAACAAGGCACAATGTGATGACCTACCAATGGTATGAGGATGGACCCCCTAAAGGGGCCCTTCCTAGGTACCTCAGGGAAATTCATAAGGAATAGAACCCCTTTAGTGACCCTGCCAGACCTGTCCCCATGGCGACCATCTACAGGGATAGCAATAAGGAAGTGATGTCCATCAACAACTTCCATGAGTAGACCAACCAGAAGGGAACCCCCATAAAACAGGGGGAACGTACTGAGCTATTTCCAGGGGTGTTGGAACCCCATCCAGGATAAGTAACCCAAGATGCCGCAGGCCCCAGGGGCATCTGGGAGAGGAACAGCCTCGGGCCGCCAGCAATAGGCCCACCAGCCGCAAGGTGAATTTAATGAGATTACACAGGCAAGGCCCCTTCCATACCAAGGCACCCAACCAGAAGGGAGGGTTGAACCTGGACCCATCTAAAAGCCACCCCGTAGGGGGAGTATGAATCAGATTACACCAAGTAATAGATGTGCCTAAGCACCAATCCAAAAGACTCCCAGAGAGCTCCAAGTCAAAGTAGCAACTAGTGCGGACAGCTCCGGTGAATGAGCATGAAAGCGCTCCCGTACTCGCCTTGGCGAGCCATCTAGGAACAGGGGAGGGACCCCAGACAAGATCCTAATATAAAGAATGGTCCTGTAACACCGGCTGGAAAAAAGGACTAGGCGTCCAGAGGGAACAAGGGACCGAAGGGGAAGGATCCTTGCAGGCATCAAGAGGTTCACTTGACAAGGGGGTTTGCGGCCCAACAGATGGATACCAAGTAGACAGAGCCCGTGGAACCTAGATGCCCGGTCTAGACCGCCGGATCTGGGCAGACTGCATCATCCCGGGGGAAGAGCAGAGTGAATGCAAATATCAGCCAAGGCCAACCTAAAAGAAGGCCCAGACCCTCTCGGCCAAACTCAACTTGAGTCCAATCCCTAAAGGATACAACGGGGACTAAAATACCCCTGGCTAATTTTGAAGGGAACTGCCCAGAACACTCCATTCTTTCAAAAACCACGTCCAGGTAGGCCATCACCTGCCATCGCCCTAACGAAGCCTGGCATCCTGCCCTAAGAGCCCAGTGCTGTGGCAGTTCCCTCGCCCGCAGGGCGAGGGCATCCCTTCACGCTTGTGAGGTTTTGGCAGACTTTGGTTTTGACCTGCCAAAGGTCCCAGGGCGATGCCTGTCTCCCCTGGAACAAGCTTCCACTCCGAAAAGTTGGAAGCACACTTCTGGTTCTCTTTTAACAGAAACATAAGGAGGGGGCGAGGGGTCCCTGCCCCTGGGCTGCCTGGCTGATCGTCTGCGCGAGGGCGCCTTACCCTTTTTGCCAAAAAGGTCCAACCTGGCCCCGAATAAGCGACGTCCTCAAAAGGGAATAGCAGTAAGAACCTTTTTAGTGTCATTGTCAGCCCCCCACTGTCGCAGCCAAAGCAGGCGACGAATGGCCACCACAAGGGCCGAGGTTCTAGCACACATTTTAATGGTGTCATCCATAGCCGAGAGGATAAATCTCACAAAAACGTCACAATCTGACAGTGCGTTGAAGACCTCACAAGGGAGATCCTCCGGCTGTTGGTCAATTATCTTCCTGAGCAGCGTCCTGGCGGCCACAGAGGTAACCGCAGCACAGACCCGGCGCAGAGCCGTCCCTAAACTAGAGAAGGCATGGGAGGCCAATCTGTCCATGCGCCGGTCCTCGGCATCCCGAAGGGTGCGAGAGGGGGAGGCCGCCATGAAGGGAGGGTTAACAACCCCAATAATTGGAGCATCCACCTCTGGAGGAACTGACCATCGTTCAACCAAATCTTGGGGAAAGGGGTACTTCCAGTCCCAAACCCCCGGGACCCCTGTGAGTTTACAAGGGGAATCCCATTCCTTAGATATAAGATACTGGAAAGGATCCTGATCCAAGAATTCCAGGTGCGGCGTCGCCGTGTGGAAACTCTCCCTCTTGGGCTTGGGAGACTCTCCCGGGGGAGAGATAGACAGCACTTCAAAAATCTTAATGAGTAACTCATCAGTTTCACACAGGCCCCAGGACTCCGGGCCAGAACCGTCGCGGTTCCAAGACAACTCATCTGAAGAACTGGACCCTGAGAACAGATCACCGTCCTCGGACTGATCAAGACCCTGCATAGCAGCAGGTTCTTCGGTTTCAGCGGAAAACCTATAGTTAGGTTGCGTCAGGGATCGTTTCTTCCCAGCGCCCAAGCGCTCTGCCAAGCCTGACATAATATGCTCCGCGGTGGGAAGCTTGCGCGGCACTACTTGTTGGTCATCCCCGCTCGAGTGCGACTCATCAGGAGTGAGATTCAAGTCCGGGGAGACAGGTGTATTGAAGCGAGGTGCAGGTACAGGCAAGCCTGATTGCAGGGCCAGCGCTTGTTCAGCACACGGTCCGCAGACCAGCGCTCTGTCAGCGTCAGCGTGGGGTTGTCTACACATGGTACACAGCCGGTCTTGTCCCCGCGGGACCCCGGACACCGAATTCTGAGATGCCTCCATATGGTGATTAATCTAGGTAATATGACAGTAGGGATTTATGCTGTAAGCAACCCTGGATGCCCCAATACCCGCTGGGAATGTGGGAGAATCTAATATAACCCCGTGAGATATAATATATCAGGCCGGGAGAAGCCACTGGAAGCTTGTCGTCTGAAAGACATAAGGGGAAAATAGGGTGTCAGAGCCATGCGCAGCACAAGTAGAAAATTAAACGAACGCCTGTGAGGGCACTTACAGCGACCAAGGGAGAAGGAGGATCGTGACCACGTGCGCGCGGGAGACCGACAAAATGGTGCCAGCGAACCTCGAAGGGCGGGCCAGAGCTATAGGTGACGCGGAACGCGCCAAACCAGACCACGCCCACCCCGGAGAGAGCGCGAAGCTCCGCGGAACAAGACAGGAAAATAAATAAACGCCATGCCGTCGCGAGACAGGGCCGCCTTACGCGCCAAGTCACACATATTTTAAAGGCGCTGCGGCCAACATAAAAATAAAGTTTAAAGCGCGGCTCTGACCCCCGGAAACCAAATAGGGCTAAGACAAGGCGTGTGATATGGCAAGATTAGGCCAACGTACACAACCCCCCCCTCTTTTTCCCCCCACTAACGGGGGGAACTAAGGAAGAAGGTGACCCAGCAATCGGGGTTCACCGCTACAAGGGGCGTGGGGCAAGGTGCGGGAGGGGCATCCACTATGAGGCTCACCATTAGCCTAAACAGCCTACCCCAGGGATGGGGATTGAGGTGGAGCATGGCTCCGTAAGCACAGTAGGTGCTGCCTACCTTCACCCGACCAACGCAGCCCAGGCTGGGAGGCAAGTTACTCACAAAGAGGACGGGTGGAAATAGTCCCGCAGGGCCTCGGCTGTCAAGCCCCGCTCGCCTGCGAGAGAGTGATACTTCATGTCTTCGCAGTTTCAGCACTGCAGAGAAATCTGGGGGATTTGTGGGAGGTCCCTCGGTATATGTAGGGCCGGGAGGAGCTTGTTTTCTTCATGATTCTGCAGTGCACGGCGCTGAAGGCGGAGGTATACCCACATGTAAGGACTATGTCTGGAGCAGGACGTGCTGTCTGCTTAGAATATACAGGCAATGGGTGGCATCCCACAATATAGGCAGTGGGTGGCATCCCACAATACAGGCAGTGGTGGCATCCCATAATACGGACAGTGGGTGACATCCCATAATACAGGCAGTGGTGGCATGCCACAATACAGGCAGTGAGTGGCAGCCCACAATACAGGCAGTGAGTGGCATCCCACAATACGGACAGTGGGTGACATCCCATAATACGAGCAGTGGGTGGCAGCCCACAATACAGGCAGTGCTGGAATCCCACAATACAGGCAGTGAGTGGCTTCCCACAATACAGGCAGTGCTGGCATCCCATAATACAAGCAGTGGTGGCATCCCACAGGCAGTGGCGGCATCCAAAAATTCAGGCAGTGGGTAGCATCCCATAATACGGACAGTGGGTGACATCCCATAATACAGGCAGTGGGTGGCAGCCCACAATACAGGCAGTGAGTGGCATCCCACAATACAGGCAGTGGTGGCATCCCACAATACAGGCAGTGGTGGCATCCCACAATACAGGCAGTGGTGGCATCCCACAATACAGGCAGTGGTGGCATCCCACAATACAGGCAGTGGTGGCATCCCACAATACAGGCAGAGAGTGGCATCCCACAATACAGGCAGAGAGTGGCATCCCACAATACAGGCAGAGAGTGGCATCCCACAATACAGGCAGTGGTGGCATCCCATAATACGGACAGTGGGTGACATCCCACAATACAGGCAGTGGTGGCATCCCACAATACAGGCAGTGGTGGCATCCCACAATACAGGCAGTGCTGGCATCCGACAACACAGGCAGTGGTGGAATTCCACAATACAGGCAGTGAGTGGCATCCGACAATACAGGCAGTGAGCGGCAGCCCACAATACAGGCAGTGAGTGGCAGCCCACAATACAGGCAGTGAGTGGCAGCCCACAATACAGGCAGTGAGTGGCATCCCACAATACAGGCAGTGGTGGCATCCCACAATACAGGCAGTGAGTGGCATCCCACAATACAGGCAGTGAGTGGCATCCCACAATACAGGCAGTGCTGGCATCCCACAATACAGGCAGTGAGTGGCCACAATACAGGCAGTGAGTGGCAGCCCACAATACAGGCAGTGAGTGGCATCCCACAATACAGGCAGTGAGTGGCATCCGACAATACAGGCAGTGAGTGGCATCCCACAATACAGGCAGTGAGTGGCATCCCACAATACAGGCAGTGAGTGGCAGCCCACAATACAGGCAGTGAGTGGCAGCCCACAATACAGGCAGTGAGTGGCAGCCCACAATACAGGCAGTGGTGGCATCCCACAATACAGGCAGTGGGTGGCATCCCACAATACAGGCAGTGAGTGGCATCCCACAATACAGGCAGTGGGTGGCATCCCACAATACAGGCAGTGGGTGGCATCCCACAATACAGGCAGTGGGTGGCATCCCACAATACAGGCAGTGAGTGGCATCCCACAATACAGGCAGTGAGTGGCATCCCACAATACAGGCAGTGGGTGGCAGCCCACAATACAGGCAGTGGTGGCATCCCACAATACAGGCAGTGGTGGCATCCCACAATACAGGCAGTGGGTGGCATCCCACAATACAGGCAGTGAGTGGCATCCCACAATACAGGCAGTGAGTGGCATCCCACAATACAGGCAGTGGGTGGCAGCCCACAATACAGGCAGTGGGTGGCATCCCACAATACAGGCAGTGAGTGGCATCCCACAATACAGGCAGTGGTGGCATCCCACAATACAGGCAGTGGGTGGCAGCCCACAATACAGGCAGTGGGTGGCAGCCCACAATACAGGCAGTGGTGGCATCCCACAATACAGGCAGTGGTGGCATCCCACAATACAGGCAGTGGTGGCATCCCACAATACAGGCAGTGGTGGCATCCCACAATACAGGCAGTGGGTGGCAGCCCACAATATAGGCAGTGGTGGCATCCCACAATACAGGCAGTGAGTGGCATCCCACAATACAGGCAGTGGGTGGCAGCCCACAATACAGGCAGTGGTGGCATCCCACAATACAGGCAGTGGTGGCATCCCACAATACAGGCAGTGGTGGCATCCCACAATACAGGCAGTGGTGGCATTCAAAAATACAGGCAGTGGTGGTAGCCCACAATACAGGCAGTGAGTGGCATCCCACAATACAGGCAGTGGTGGCATCCCACAATACAGGCAGTGGTGGCATCCCACAATACAGGCAGTGGTGGCATTCAAAAATACAGGCAGTGGGTGGTAGCTTATAATACGGACAGTGGGTGACATCCCATAATACAGGCAGTGCTGCCATCCCACAATACAGGCAGTGAGTAACATCCCATAATACGGACAGTGGGTGACATCCCATAATACAGGCAGTAGGCAGCATCCCCAATCCCCCCCCTAATAGCGTGTAAGTGGGGAGCAGGTCCTCCAATGCATACTCACACATTCATACAGTACCTAACAGCGCTCTCACACTGCTTTTTTGGGGGTCGTGGCCTATGCAGCCTGGCATTCATGAATTAACACTGAGCGTGCATAGGCCACGCCAACCCGTGGACGCGAGTGTGACCTATGCATGCCGGGTTTAAAAATGAACTTTAGGCGTACATAGGCCACGCCCACTAGCCAGAACTAGAAACTTCATCAGCAGCCCATCAACCAGCTTCAGTGTTGGGCTGAACTTGCCCCCCAAATGACGCTCCCCAAATACTGCTGTTCTGCTCCCCAAATGCTGCTCTGCTGCCCACCAAATGCTGCCATGCTGCTCACCAAAAGCTCAATCACTGTCATAACCACAATCACTGCGCTAGGCTTGGGTCTCCTGTATTGCCCTGATGGGGCCTTGGGTCAGTGCCTGGAGCCCACTGGGGCATCCACTTATCTATTGGTGGGCCATTCTGACATTGCAGAGAACCCAGGACCACAAGCAGCAGTAGAAACCTATAAGGACTTGCCGACCAAAAAATACTATTACTACTACTAACTACTACTACTGGCAACCTGGAAGGTTGCCTTACTAACTTAGTTAAGAAACAAAATTAAAACTCCCATAGCTGGAACATTAATGCCTCCTAACAAACAACCCCTAGCAGTGTGCAAGGGGTTGAATACAGGCCAGGGCTTCTCCCCTCCACTTCTGTGGTCATGTGACTCCTGTATATCTGAATGCCAGAACGATGGAACATGCTTACCTGCTCCTTTGTATTTCCCCCCTTATGCCCTCTCCCTCTTCCACACAAATACTCTGCATCTAGCCCATTGCACCCTCTCCCCCTCCACAATTCTTTTTTATATGGACCAAGACCTAACTTAAAAAAAAGGAGCGCAAGTAAAGGGCAACTCCAGCCCCCTTCCCAAAAATGACATACCCCCTGCCCTGCCCCCATTCACCCCAAATCCAGCCAGCGGTGCCGCAGCTGAGGCATCGAAAGCCCGCCGCCATCTTCCTGAAGTCCCGGCCTGCTGATTGGAGCCGGCCCTCTGCATCGTGGGTGGACGGAAGCGGGCGCTAAGCGGAGAGCGCCAGTTCCCAGCGACCTGCAGGCTTTTGGTGCCTCAGCTGCAACAGTGCTGGCTGGATTTGGGTGAAGGTGAGTGTTTTCTTTTCTTTAAATTAGAAGTTCAGTTTTGCCAATGGGAGGGGAAAGGGAGGGGTATGTCATTTTTGGGAAGGGGGTTGGATTGGCCCTCTAAAGTGCCTAGGGCACCATGAACATCAAATATGGCCCTGACTACTAGTACTTCTATTACCACTACTACTACTGAATATACTTTGGAGAACAAATCCAGCCTAAAACATGGACAGGGCATCCCCAAGCGAATGAGAGAGAAAGAAAGACATTCTAGTTGTTATCTTGGCTCTTTGTTTCTGCTGTAGCTTGGATACTTGTCAGGATGGCAGACGCCTGGCAGACATCCCCGCCTCTCCAGCTCTCTATTATTAGAACACACCTGTTGTCTTTATTTACAAAGTGCTAAAAAAGAAACATAGAATTGTTTCCAGATTCTCCCAGTGCCAGAAAACAAGAGGATACAAGTAAAAGCCTCCAAAATAGGGCTACATGCTGGGGGCTGGATTCAAGAGGACCTTAAGGCAAAATAGATTTTAGGGTCACACACACTCGATCATGCTCACCTCTCCCAATCAGGAAAGCCCCTCAGCCCAATAGTAAAAGTGAGCCTGAGAAGTGGCTAAAATAAAGACCACCTACAGGTTCCAGTGCTCTGGTTATTTTGCGTCTAAGAGTAACCTACACCAATGTTGCACTTTCCCCTCTCTACACACGACTGCTGTCAACCTATTGAGCCTGATTGGCCTGATGACTGTCATGTGTAGAGAGGGCAGAATAGTGGGCATAGAAGGGACATCCACAGACTTTTGGGTGCAGTTCCACATAGCAGGGGTGTGGAAAGACTCAGAACATGACCCACTCTCCATAGGTGGCCTATAGGGCCCAGGGGATTTAGGTACTTATCTAGGTCCTTGGGTTCTCCCGCAGGCTCACAAGGCTCTGTGAGTGTTCCCTGAGTACCTGGGTACTCCTCTAACAATTGCTATTAAAGAGTAGTGGCACACAAGTGGTCTGAACAAGGGGATATTCCAATAACAATTGGTATTAAAGAGTAGTAAAACCCAAGTGGTTTGAGCAAGTGGATACTCCACTAACAATTGGTATTAAAAAGTACTACCCAGCGTGGCCCACCTCAAAATACCCTTGTACCCATTCCCTGCATGGATCAACCACTTGTAAATCCTTCTCTTCCCAGGTGACCCTATAAACAACACTGGCATCAATATCCCTGTCCCTGCCAGGCATAGGCAGATAACAATAAGTATATTAGGCATACTATACATTTAGGAGGCTACTACATTGCCCACTCTCCCTCTCCCCCGCGCCTCTTAAGGACACAATCATTATACAGTAAAAACACAGAGTTTCTCAGAATTCCAATGCAGCTTCATGTATAGTATAGTCCCGAGGTGCATGCACCAACTTAAGAAGACACTCACCGGATTTCTTATACTTAACATTGAGTTTGTGGACCGCGGATTTGAGATATTCCTATGGGCTGTTTTTTCTTCATTGCCCGGTAAGGGTTTAGACTATCCGGTGGTGGGCACACTGAAAGAAGTTGGCGTATGCCCAACCTCCGACTTAGACATAAATGAGGGAGGAGGTTCTGCCCCACTCCTCGCAAGACAGATGGCTTGTCTCCTCGGTCTCATTATGACGCACTAGAGCAGGGCAGATTGATCATGCTTTCACTTTCCCCTCAGCCTCGGCCCTCTGGCTGCCCACCTCCCACTAAACCCCCATCACAGCAAGCCCCTAAACGCCTTCCCATCCTTGCCCCAGAGGTCACTGCTAAGCTTCTCCAAGGCCTGAACCCAAGGAAGGCAGCTGGGCCGGATGGTATATCCACACACTGCCTAACGTCATGCACATCCCAACTCTCAGACATCCTAACTGCCATCTTCCAGATGTCCCTGGAGCAGGGTATGTTCCCACAATGCCTAAAAATAAGTACCATCATACCCATCAGGTATGAAGACATTTGAGTGACTGGTAATGCGCATCTTAAAACGGCAAACTGAACCCACTTCAGTTTGCATACAGGCTTAATAGATCCTCAGAGGATACAGTCAACATGACACTGCACTACGTGGATGAGCATCTGGATGCCAAGGATACCTATGCCAGGATCTTATTTGTAGATTTCACCTCGGGCTTTAACACCATCAGGCCTAACCCTGCTCGTAGAGAAGATGGCTCTGTAAAACCCTGCCTACATCTGCGCTTGGACAAGCAGCCTCCTGAGAGGCAGATAATAACAGGTTAAGCTCGGTCCTTTCATCTCCAGTGCCATGGTCACAAATGTGGAGGCACCCCAAGGTTGTGACTGTGTCTCCACAGATGACTCCATCAAGATCATTAGATACTTAGATGACACCACAGTCATAGGTCTGATTAAGAATGGGGAGGCGGAGGTGTACCGGAATTGTGTCATCAAACTTGACAGGTGGTGCATAGAAAACGGCCTGGTGATCAACTCAGCAAAAACGGTGAAACTTATCATAGACTTTTGGCACCCCTGACCATATGAACCCCACTAACCATCCAAGAGGTACATATGGTAGGTATTTCTGCGGCTATTGAAAAAGGCTGGCCTCTCCAAAAGGATCCTGACCATGTTCTTCAATGCAGTCATCGGTTCCATCCTGGGATTTTCCATCTTTTGCTGGTTCGAATGCTCGAACAAGGCGGATAAAGTCAGTCAGACTCCCTTACCACCCATTAACAACATATATGAGAAAAGCATCCTGCCACCGAGGACATACCACCATGCAGAACCCCCAGAGCCAAGAGCGGATTATACCTCTCTGCAATCCACCTTCTGAATGGCACTTGGTCTGTCCCAGGACCACTCATAAGTGCCATCTATTGAAACATTCTTGAACAGATACCTGAACTGCTTTGGACACTGGCCATTACCTCCAACTAGCTGTAGCGAGTAAGAAACGAGGTCTCGTGTCTGACCCCTCTGCATCCATGCTAGCAGCCCTTACATTGCTTCCCTGCCTTGTTTACCTGCATTGTGTTTACCTACATTTTTCAGCTGCTTTGTGTATGATGCTTGCATACCCTGTCTGGCGTCCCTTGCTGCTTGCCACCTGCAGTGTAATGAGCATCATTACACTGCAGGTAGCAAGCAGCAAGGGAAGCCCTTCCTGCTTTCCCTGCCTTGAGTACCTGCACTGTCATGATTATAATGGTGTAATATAACAGCCAAAAAAAAAATCCTTGTGTACTCTGTGTACTAGGCGGATAAAGCTCTATTCTATTGTTTTATTCTACCAAGTATATAATCACTATTACTTGATATTAAACTGCAATGACATTCATGTGGTCTGAGCAAGGGTATAATCCAGTATTACTTGACATTAAACTGCAGTGACAGCCAAGTGGCCTGAACTTGTGGACAACGAATTACTATTTGTTATTAAGAAGAAAAAAATACAATTCTGTGAAACTCACCTGTAGAATTGTTTTTGAATATATCCAGTCCAGGTCATCCCAGAAGTAATGACAGCTGGGTAATCCACCTCTAGGTGGCGCCTGACTGCAGGATCAAAAGCTGTCACTCCTCCCGGCCTCCTATAAAACAGGTGTCTCTCTATGATTCCCCAGTGGTTAAACAGCAGTAAGAAAAGAGACAGGCCGGGAGGCCAAGAAACCATGTTACTTCACATAGCTTCAGCATGTACTCAAAACTACATCAAACTAAGGACAACGGTCCGAAATATAAAAATGGTAATCACCATAACAGGCAATCCAGATATAATAAATAAGGGAGGGGTGGGACGACCTGGACTGGATACATTCAAAAACAGTTCTACAGGTGAGTTTCACAGAATTTTATTTTTTGCTATATCCAGTCCAGGTCGTCCCAGAAGTAATGACAGTTGGGACATCCAAAAGCAGTGTCCCTTAGGGTGGGATCTCCAGTGCAAAACAGCATGTAGTTCATTTCACTACCGCCTGAAGCACTTTTCGGCCAAAGACAGCATCAGCTGAGGCCCTAACATCAACTTGAAGAGGTATGAAGACCAGGTAGTGGCCTTACAAACCTGATCAATAGAGGCCTGGTGCTGAAAAGCCCAGGAGGCACCAACAGCTCTAGTAGAATGAGCTGTAACATGAAAAAGGGGGCTCTTTCCCCTTGGCAGAATATGCTTGCACCACTGATTCACTGTCTGATCCACTGAGGGGCGCCCCCTCATGCCAGAGGGCCTTGGTAGGGGGCTTGGGCCTGGATCCTCAGGAGGGATTGGGTCAGCCGGGGGACCTACCTCGTCACCAGGAATCTCTGCGAGCACCTTAAAATAAAGAGCCTCTTCCTCCTCGAAGGAGCGATAGGCAGATGAACCCCGAAAGGGCCGCGCAGACTTTCGTCGCTGAGGGAGTCTTCCGTTCTTGACCAGGAGGTCCAGACGCTCCCCAAACCACTTGTGACCCACAAAGGGGATACTAGTGAGTGCCTTCTTGGCCGGCAAGGTGAAGGCATGACAGACCAACTGATCCATGCGCTTGTCAGCTGGATCACGTAGGGAAGCAATTTCGGGTTCTGGCATGACCGTAGTGTTGGACAGACCCGACACGGGGACATCCACCTAGGGAGGATGGTACCATAGCCGGACCAGCTCCTCGGGAAAGGAATACCGCCTGTCCAGGCCCTTAGGCACTGACGGTAACTTGTTAGGCCTTTCCCATTCCTTGAAAATCATGTTAGAAAAAATGGGCCTGCTCAGGAAAGACTCGTCTCTGTCTCTCAGGTCAAAACAATCCACCCTGCTTCCTCTTAGCCACTCTAGGAGGGACAATGTGCAGCGTCTCAAAGATCGCAGTCAGCAACAGCTCCGTATCATCAAGGAGCCATGTATCCTCATCCGAGGCAGAACCGGGCCCACTATCAAGGCCAACACCTCCAAAGAGTTCATCATCATCATCTCCATCATTATCAGAATAGACTGCCTCTACTTGTGGCCTTCTTAGGAGCCGAGAGAGAGATCTGTCTCTCAAGGCTGGCCACCCGATAAGCCAATCAAATTGGGACCCCCTACTGGTTTCCCCCTCGCTGGGGGCTGAGAGCAAGCGCGGGGGTTCTGGAGAGGCCGCAGGCAATAACAGGCTAGAGGCAGATACGCCCGCCCGATCATGCTCTGAGATAACACTTCTGCCGCAAGTGACACAACCGTGCTGAGTTTGTCCAGAGGGCTAGCACCACACATGGGGTAGAGCTTCACCCGCCCAGATGGGGTCCCAAGCTCACTATCCCCAGAAGCCTCCATTATGGTGATTTGAGTTATGCTAACAGGTACAAGGCACTAACGACCCAACCTGGCCAGCCCGCAAGAAATTATCCCTCTTAAGTGATTCCTCTTTACAGGGAGAGGGCTTGGAGAGAGAGAGGGGGCGGGAGCGGGGGGGGGTGGCCCCGCAACATCAGGGCGGCCCACGGAGGAGCCCAGCAGAATCGCCAGCCCGGCGCCCTCACGCAGCCCTGGCCGGCCGGCAGCACGTGCGCACCCGGCGCCGGGGCCCACAGCCCCAGACATGCTCCGCCCATGCAGCACCGACGTCCTCCCCCCCCCCCTCTCACAGCACGACAGAATGAAGGAGAGGGGAGAGAGCGGAGCCACGAGGGAACGAGGAGGGTGAGCATGTGAGGTAAAAAGTCAGTAAAAAACACAGGAGGGTAAATATGTGAGGTAAAAAGTCAGTAAAAAACACAGGAGGGTAAATATGTGAGGTAAAAAGTCAGTAAAAAACACAGGAGGGTAAATATGTGAGGTAAAGTCAGTAAAAAACACAGGAGGGTAAATATGTGAGGTAGAAAGTCAGTAAAAAACACAGGAGGGTAAATATGTGAGGTAAAAAGTCAGTAAAAAACACAGGAGAGTAAATATGTGAGGTAAAAAGTCAGTAAAAAACAGGAGGGTAAATATGTGAGGTAAAACGTCAGTAAAAAACACAGGAAGGTAAATATGTGAGGCAAAAACCAGTGAAAAACACAGGAGGGTAAATATGTTAGGTAAAAAGTCAGTAAAAAACACAGGAGGGTAAATATGTGAGGTAAAAAGTCAGTAAAAAACACACCAGCACGCAAGGGACAGCAAGTCCTGTCAATAAACACCAGCACAATACTACAATAAAGCTTGTGGGGCAGGGAGGGCATAAGCCCCATGGGCATAAGGTGGTTCCTCTCCCCCCTAAATAGGCTCACCATCAGCCTATGGCCGGCTACCCTTTAGGCAGGGTCTGCGGCCCAGAGCCTAGCTCAGCCAACGCCTGACCCCGGCGTTTATCCTACCTTCACCATCCCGGTCAGCCAAAGCTGGGAGGCAGTAGTGGGTCCAACGGGAACGGTGGCAATAAGGATGCAGCAGCCGACGGGCTAGGAGGCCCTCAGTATTCCAGGAGAGAGTATCCATACGATCATTATGCAGCAGACTGCAGGAAGAACACTGGGGAATCATAGAGACACCTGTTTTTATAGGAGGCTGGGAGGAGCGACAGCTTTTGATCATGCAGTCAGGCGCCACCTAGCGGTGGATTACCCAACTGTCTTTACTTCTGGGATGACCTGGACTGGATATAGTGAAAAGGGCCCTAGGTGGCCTCACCTAAATGACCCTCACTCCAGCTGTCCCTAAATCAATGTCCTTACAATACAATACAATACAATACTTTATTGGTCGCCAAGTAGGTACAGAATACATACAAGGAATATTTTCTGGAAGGGGGGTTCTCCATAGAGGTTGAACATTTGCTAGACGCACATACTATATACATCGGGGGGGTTCAAACATTTGCTAGATATACATATTACACAACACATAGTATACAACTAGATATACATATGTTAGGGCGAGCGCTGCGTTTTCCCCGCGCAGCGCCCCCCTCCGTGCCTCTCCTCGGGCGAGCGCTGCGTCCCCTTCCTGCAGCGCTCCCCGCTCTACCGCCATCCGGGCGTCCGCTGCTGGCCCCCCAGGCTGCGTTTCCCCCTTACCTGGTCCCCGCGCCTCCTCCTCTGACCGGCATGGCCGCCGGCTTCCTCCTTCTGTTGCTGTTCCGCCTTCCCTGCGCGCACGTCCCCGGCCACTAGGGGGCGCGCGCGTCAACCTTCTCAGATTTAAAGGGCCAAGGCCCTGTTAATTGGTCTCTGTCATCCAATCCCTTTTTGGCTCTTCCTATAAATAGAACCCTGCCTTACTTCCTGTGCCGGATCTTCGGTGTTGTTCCCTGAATGATATTCGCTGTATTGCTTGATTCCTCGTGTATGACCTCGGCTTGTGTCTCCGCTACTGAACCCGCGCTGCCAGTCCTGACCTCGGCCTTCTCCTTCGACCACTGTTTGTCTCTACTGCACGTCACTTCAGCAGTTTGTGGAACTGTGCCGCTGTTGGGGGGTAGCGACCTGGGAGTCACCTGCCGCACAAGACCATCCCGCCTTGCGGTGGGCTCTGGTGAAAACCAGTGGCTCCTTAGACTCCGCTCCCCTGACGCGGTATCTGCCAAACAGTTCTGCAGATCCTGCGGGTCCACTTCTTCGCACGTTCAACCCGGAGCGGAACAGTAAGATCCGGCCATGGATCCCGCTGAGGTGCCCTTGCCGGAGACTTCCGAACTCCCAGCGCTGGTGGCTTTGCAGTCCCGGCAGATTAATCAGCTTACCGCTATGATGCAGCAACTCTTGACCCGGCAGCAGTCGCCTTCTCCACCGCCACCGGTGCCGCCACCGCAGTCTCCAGCAGTTTCCTCATCCAGAATCCGCCTCTCCTTGCCAGCAAAATATGAGGGGGACGCGAAGTTGTGCAGAGGCTTTCTAGCCCAGTGCTCTATGCACCTGGAATTATTGTTCGATCAATTCCCCACCGAACGCTCTAAAGTGGCCTTCATCATTAGTCTGCTCTCCGGAAAAGCCTTGGCTTGGGCCACTCCCTTGTGGGACCGTAATGATCCTCTCACCTTCACCGTCCAGGCCTTTGTTACAGAATTCCGTCAGGTTTTTGAAGAACCCGCTCGGGCCTCATCTGCCGAGTCCGCTCTATTGAATTTGCCGCAAGGCGATCTTTCTGTTGGTGAATATGCTATTCGATTCCGTACTTTGGCCTCCGAGTTAGCATGGAATAATGAGGCCCTCTGCGCTTGTTTCAAGAAAGGTCTCTCTAGCAAGATCAAAGATGTTCTAGCGGCCCGAGAGATACCTGACTCCCTTTCTGAACGCATTCATCTCGTCACTCGCATTGACATACGCTTTGCTGAGAGGCGTGAAGAACTTCGCCTGGAGAGAGATTCTCAACGCGACAGGAGGATGTTTCGTTTGGCTCCCACCTTTCAGAAACCTTTGTCTGTACCATCATCTCCAGAGGTGGAAGCCATGCAGGTCGGCCGCTCTCGCCTAACCCCCGTGGAGAGGTCTCGCAGGAGGAATGAAAATCTCTGTCTGTATTGCGCCAGTCCTGATAATTTTCTAAGAGATTGCCCCATTCGTCCTTCTCGACTGGGAAACGGGCGCACCTAGACTCGTTGGGAGAGGCGTCTCTGGGTGTGTGTGCTTCCTCTCCAAGATTTACCGTACCTGCACAGCTTTGTCTCTCATCTGCCTCTGTGCTTAATTTGCCGGTCTTCCTGGACTCTGGTTCGGCGGGCAATTTCATAGAGGCCTCCCTGATCAAGAAATACGACATAGCAGTTAACCGCTTGGCCAAACCGTTATTCATCGCCTCAGTTAATGGAGATAGACTGAATTGTATGGTGCAGTACCGTACCAAGCCTTTGCTCCTTAAGATTGGCCTCTTTCACCAGGAATACTTGGAACTCTTTGTGTTACCCCATTGTACTTCCCCAATCCTATTGGGTCTTCCTTGGCTTCAGCTTCATAATCCTTCCCTAGACTGGGTCACCGGGGACATCAAGGCGTGGGGTACAACCTGCCTAAAGAATTGCTTGAAAGCCTTACCAGTTCGAACCGATCATCCTACCACATCTCTACCGGGCCTACCCAAAGTTTACCGGGCCTATGCTGACGTCTTCTGTAAGAAGCAAGCTGAGACCCTTCCGCCACATCGCCCTTATGATTGCCCGATCGATCTCCTGCCTGGAACCACTCCTCCTCGTGGCCGTATCTACCCACTATCCGTCCCCGAAACTCAAGCAATGGCTACTTACATACAAGAAAATCTGCAGAGGGGCTTCATCCGGAAGTCCTCTTCTCCCGCTGGGGCAGGCTTTTTTTTTGTACAGAAAAAAGACGGTTCTCTCCGACCCTGTATCGACTATCGGGGTCTTAACAAGATCACGGCAAAGAACCGATACCCCTTACCTTTAATTCCAGAACTCTTCGACCGTCTTCGTGGCTCCAGGATCTTTTCCAAACTAGATCTCCGAGGAGCCTACAATCTGATCCGCATCCGCAGGGGAGACGAATGGAAGACTGCCTTTAATACCCGTGACGGTCATTTCGAGTATTTGGTGATGCCCTTCGGGCTTTGTAATGCCCCTGCCGTATTTCAAGAGTTCGTCAATGACATCTTCCGGGACTTGTTGTACTCCTGTGTCGTGGTCTATTTAGATGATATCCTCATCTTCTCTTCTTCCCTCGAAGAGCATCATCGGCACGTTCGTCTGGTACTCTCCCGCCTTCGGCAGCATCATCTTTATGCCAAATTGGAAAAGTGTCTCTTTCACCAGACCGCTCTGCCCTTTTTGGGTTATACTGTTTCAGCCCAAGGACTACAAATGGACCCTAGCAAATTGAGAGCGGTATTGGATTGGCCTCGGCCTGTTGGTCTGCGTTCCATTCAACGATTTCTGGGCTTCGCCAACTATTACCGTCAATTCATACCCCATTTTTCCACTATCGTGGCCCCCATTGTGGCTCTCACCAAAAAGGGAGCCAACCCCAAGTCATGGCCTCCACAGGCGGAGGCAGCCTTTTTAGCATTGAAAAAGACATTCTCTATGGCCCCGGTGCTCTCCAGACCAGACCCTTCTCGTCCCTTTTCTCTGGAGGTTGACGCTTCTTCCATTGGAGCAGGAGCTGTTCTCACACAGAGGTCTCCTTCAGGAAAAAATCATACTTGTGGGTTCTTTTCTAGGACCTTTTCTTCCGCGGAGCGAAATTATTCTATTGGGGATCGTGAACTCCTGGCTATCAAATTAGCTCTTGAAGAGTGGAGACATCTACTAGAAGGGTCGCTTCACCCCATATCTATTTTTACCGACCATAAGAACCTTTTGTATCTTCAAACTGCTCAACGCTTGAATCCTCGCCAAGCTCGTTGGTCACTATTCTTCGCGCGGTTTAATTTCCGCATTCACTTTCGGCCTGCCTCTAAGAACATCAGGGCAGATGCTCTATCTCGCTCCTCGGACTTCACAGACGTGGACGCTGCTCCTCAGTTCATTATATCCCCTGATCATTTGATTCATTCTGCTCCTGCCTCCCTAGTGCAGGCTCCGCCTGGGAAGACCTTTGTCCCGGTTCGCCGACGCCTCCAAATATTAAAATGGGGTCATGCTTCCCGTATTGCCGGGCATGCTGGTATCAAAAAGTCTAACGCAATTATTGCCAGATATTATTGGTGGCCCTCCATTGAGAAGGATGTGGCAGAATTCGTGCAAGCTTGTACCACCTGTGCACATAATAAAACCCCTCGCCAAAGACCGGCGGGTCTTCTTCATCCTCTTCCTATTCCTGAAATCCCTTGGTCTCACATCGCTATGGACTTTATCACGGATCTTCCTCCATCTCAAGGCAATACAGTGATCTGGGTTGTTGTGGATCGTTTTTCAAAAATGGCGCACTTCGTTCCGCTACCAGGACTCCCATCCGCTCCTCAGTTGGCTAAGAACTTTTTTAAGCATATTTTTCGGCTCCATGGACTTCCTTCCCACATTGTCTCCAACAGGGGAGTTCAGTTTGTTTCAAAATTCTGGAGGGCTCTCTGTACTCAGTTAAAAGTGAAATTAGATTTTTCCTCGGCTTACCACCCCCAGTCCAACGGCCAAGTGGAGAGGGTCAATCAGGTTCTAGGACAATATCTACGTCACTTCATTTCGGCCCGACAAGACGACTGGGTCGATCTCTTGCCATGGGCGGAGTTCTCTTATAATTTCAAAGATTCTGAAGCCACAAAAAAATCTCCATTCTTCATTGTTTATGGCCGCCAACCTTTGCCTCCTCTACCCTTACCTACACAGTCGGGGGTACCCGCCGTGGATGACTTAACACAGTTTTTTTCCTCTATCTGGCGTGAAACACGACATTCTCTTGTGCTAGCCTCTACCCGCATGAAGAACAGCGCTAATAAAAGAAGGAGAATCGCTCCTGTTTTCTCTCCTGGAGATAAAGTTTGGCTTTCTGCCAAGTACATTCGTTTCAAGATACCCAGTTATAAATTGGGCCCTCGCTATTTAGGGCCGTACAGGATCAAGCAACAAATTAATCCGGTCTGTTACAAACTTCATCTGCCAGCCTCCTTACGTATTCCCAACTCTTTTCATGTTTCATTATTAAAACCTCTGACGACTAATCGATTCTCTTCTAAAACGTTGGAGCCACTTCCGGTCGCGGGTACCGAAGATGCCTTCTCGGTGAGAGAGATTCTGGCTTCCAAAACATCCAGAGGGAGACGATACTTTCTAGTGGATTGGGAGAATTGCGGTCCAGAAGAGAGGTCCTGGGAGCCTGAGGAGAATATCCTCGATCGGAGCCTTATTTCAAACTTCCTCGGTCCCAAAAAGAGGGGGAGACCTAAGGGGGGGGGGTACTGTTAGGGCGAGCGCTGCGTTTTCCCCGCGCAGCGCCCCCCTCCGTGCCTCTCCTCGGGCGAGCGCTGCGTCCCCTTCCTGCAGCGCTCCCCGCTCTACCGCCATCCGGGCGTCCGCTGCTGGCCCCCCAGGCTGCGTTTCCCCCTTACCTGGTCCCCGCGCCTCCTCCTCTGACCGGCATGGCCGCCGGCTTCCTCCTTCTGTTGCTGTTCCGCCTTCCCTGCGCGCACGTCCCCGGCCACTAGGGGGCGCGCGCGTCAACCTTCTCAGATTTAAAGGGCCAAGGCCCTGTTAATTGGTCTCTGTCATCCAATCCCTTTTTGGCTCTTCCTATAAATAGAACCCTGCCTTACTTCCTGTGCCGGATCTTCGGTGTTGTTCCCTGAATGATATTCGCTGTATTGCTTGATTCCTCGTGTATGACCTCGGCTTGTGTCTCCGCTACTGAACCCGCGCTGCCAGTCCTGACCTCGGCCTTCTCCTTCGACCACTGTTTGTCTCTACTGCACGTCACTTCAGCAGTTTGTGGAACTGTGCCGCTGTTGGGGGGTAGCGACCTGGGAGTCACCTGCCGCACAAGACCATCCCGCCTTGCGGTGGGCTCTGGTGAAAACCAGTGGCTCCTTAGACTCCGCTCCCCTGACGCGGTATCTGCCAAACAGTTCTGCAGATCCTGCGGGTCCACTTCTTCGCACGTTCAACCCGGAGCGGAACAACATATTATACAAGGGGCATTAGTTATATACGACAATTCGTTTGCTACTGGTTATGCGCTGGGGACCGAAAGTTCTTGCAGGATTATTAAAGTTGGTCATTTAGTGCTTTAACAGCTAGTGGGTAGAAACTGTTTTTGTACCGGGTGGTCCTGGATGAGATAGCTCGGTACCTCCGTCCAGAGGGTAGGATATTGAAGAAGGGGTGACCTGGGTGTGTGGGGTCTCCAACTATTCTTTTTGCCCTTGAGCGGATCCTTTCCTTGAATTGTTCATCTAGGTTAGGTAGGGGACATCCTGTGATCCGCTCAGCAGTCCTGGTGATCCTCTTCAGCCTGTTCTTGTCCTTGGCAGTGGTCCCACAATACCAGGCAGTGAAGGAGGAGGTCAGGAGTGAGCCTACTGCACCGATGTAGAAGGTCTTTAGGATCTTTTTAGACATTCCGTATTTCGCAAGTTGTCTAAGGAAATAGAGTCTCTGTTGAGCCTTCTTGTGGCTTGTCTACTCCACTTCAAGTCGTCCGTTATCATCGTGCCAAGAAATTTTGCGCTGGTAGCGATTTTGACCTCATCCTTACCCATGGAGATGGGACGGTGCGCTGGGTGGGACCGCCTGAAGGACAATAACATGCTTAACAGCAACCTATCCATCCCTTACACCAGCCACTGGCCCAAAATAAAAATTGTCCTGACAAGGACAATAGTTTGCTAAAGACAACATATCTAGCCATCACTAGAGCCACTGTCCCTCAGCGGCAGCAGCCAGAATCTCTCCCTATCTACTGCAGGAGCGCTCTGAGTGCGCCAAGATGGATCCCGCCTTTTATACTGTGAGGTCACGTGCCAGAACGGGCATGGCTATGGTTGCTAGAGGAGGAGGAAGGCTGATTGGCTGCTGTGTAGACAATCAGCCTTCTTCAGGGTTCGGGCTGAATGCCGAGTGCATACACAGATTTCAATTTGAAATCCGTGTTTAGCTTGAGTTCGCGCATCACTTCCTATAGTTCTACCTAGGTAGAGACTTCCTAGAGTTCCTAGAGGTCATAAGTCTATTTAGAATAGAGTTTTTTTTTTTTCAAAACCCGGTTTAAGGCTTTAATGTGGACCAAAACCCATGACTTTCACTATCCCTGGTTTTGGTCTGCCCCCCTGAGGCACCCTGGATTGGGATGCCCTGTTGTGTGAAAGCCCTCAGGTCGCCAAATCTACTCACTTCCCCTCAAGCCTACAGCACAGGATCAGCCTATCATCCAATCAGCTTCTCCGGACTTGCACATTAATGTGCGGCTAAAGAAGCTGAATGGAATGCCAGCTGCACACATCGACAGGGCAAGGCATCACTTGCATCCTTTGGCTGTGTGCAGCCACGCACAGCCATTCTGCTGCAGCGGGCATGGTCGCACACAGCCGAGAAGGGGTTGCCAGTGATGCCGGCACATGTGCCGTGGACTTGGAGGAAAGGTAAGAATTGCGGGCGATTCCCCAAGGGGAGGGAGTAAACCATTTTGGTCCACTTTAATGAGGTAATTGTTATATTTAGGTCCTCATTAAACCCAGCTCCGGTTTGATCATATCTCCTGTTCTAGCCAGCTTCCTGTAGATAAAATGAAAATATCTCAGTTCCAGTGTGGAGTTTTGACTGGCTTGTTTTTTAACCCTTTTCTGGCTGCGTGTCTCCAGCATTTGCGCTCATCCTGCAGGTAATTTATGGACATATGTTGGGAGCATGAAGGTTATTCTCTCCCAGCTGGCATGTTGCTGAACACTCAGCGCTTTCGGAGCCCTCAGAGAATCAACCTTTCAAGGTCCCTCATCCCGTCAACCCTGTCCGCGTGTCTCTATTACTAATTACTAACCGTGTGTATATAGTATAGTATAGTATGGTATGGTATAGCGTGTACACCGGGGCCCCTAACAGAGCCTGATGGGCCTCTTCCTGAGCTTGCTGCGCAGTTATCCCCTATTTTCAATCACAATATAATGAATATATCTGAACTTCACATCGGAGTGAATGCCGGGAAGCATAAACTCAACCCCACACACACTGACATCTGGAGAAGGCAACACTTCACCACTGTTGATTCCAGAGTGAGAAAGTTCAGGATGGGCGACAAAAAATACACATACACAGGCAGGACAGCTGAACCAAGCCATGCCCTGATGGATGTTTGTGGCAGACCATGTCGCCACAGCCCCCCAAGTGCATGCCAGCACACACTTAGCCAAAGCCAGTACCTCCTCAGCCAGAGTCAGACCAGTGCTAGGCCAAGCCAGAGCAGTTCCAGGCAAAGTTCTAGGCCAAGCCATACCAGTTCCAGCCAAAGTGCTAGGCCAAGCCACACCAGTTCCAGCCAAAATGCTAGGCCAAGCCAGAGCAGTACCAGACAAAGTGCTAGGCCGAGCTAGAGCAGTGCCAGGCAATGTTTGAGGCCAAGCCAGAGCAATTCCAGACAAAGTGCTAGGCCAAGCCAGGGCAGTGCCAGGCAAAGTTCTAGGCCAAGACAGAGCAGTGCAAGACAAAGTGCTAGGCCAAGCCAGAGCAGTTCCAGGCAAAGTTCTAGGCCAAGCCATACCAGTTCCAGCCAAAGTGCTAGGCCAAGCCACACCAGTTCCAGCCAGAATGCTAGGCCAAGCCAGAGCAGTACCAGACAAAGTGCTAGGCCAAGCTAGAGCAGTGCCAGGCAATGTTTGAGGCCAAGCCAGAGCAATTCCAGACAAAGTGCTAGGCCAAGCCAGTGCAGTGCCAGGCAAAGTTCTAGGCCAAGACAGAGCAGTGCAAGGCAAAGTGCTAGGCCAAGACAGAACAGTGCCTGGAAAAGTGCTAAACCAAGCCAGAGCAGTGCCAGGCAAAGTGCTAAGCCAAGACAGAACAGTGCCAGTCAAAGTGCTAAGCCAAGACAGAACAGTGCAAGGCAAAGTGCTAGGCCAAGACAGAACAGTGCCAGGAAAAGTGCTAAGCCAAGACAGAACAGTGCCAGGCAAAGTGCTAGGCCAAGACAGAACAGTGCCAGGAAAAGTGCTAAGCCAAGACAGAGCAGTGCCAGGCAAAGTGCTAAGCCAAGACAGAACAGTGCCAGGAAAAGTGCTAAGCCAAGACAGAACAGTGCCAGGAAAAGTGCTAGGCCAAGACAGAGCAGCCCCCCCGCACCCCTCTCCCAATATACCTAAAATCCCAACTTCTTACCATGTCACATGCAGCAGGGATCTGGGCAGCAGTAGCCCAGCTCTAATCTCTATACCCCCTCTCCTCGGAAAGCTCCACTCCACGCTCATCATGGCCGGCCCTGGGCCAGCTCCCCAATCAGCCATGTCCAGTCATCAGCCAGTCAGCAATATACACCCTCAGGATCCGGCTCACTAACCATTGCTCTGATCCCATATTCACAATACAAAAGTAGATGATGGCCACCCCTATGTTGGCCACCACCTTCGGTGGGGTATTCTGAGCAGCAGGTTTAATGATGCCCAATGTCTGTCTATAGGGACTGGGGTGTCTGACCATTTTGATCAGCTCTATAAACGCAGGTCTCGAGCCACGCTCAAAGCTATCAAGTCCGACCGTGGGTCGCCATCATCAGGCAGGTTAATAGTACCAGCCCAGAGCTAAAGGATGTGGATCAAGTCTAAAAGAAGTGTTCAGACATGAAATATGCAGTGAAGAAAAAAATCAACAAAGGAAGACAAGAAGGGTAAGTGACTGTGTGATATTGGTGCTATTAATGTGGGCCCTGACCTTTCAATGGCTACATCATTTGTGTCTGTTTTTCAGCTTGCAAACCTGAAGTGGAATACCCTGCAATCTGGAATTTACAGCTGTAAATGGTGTATGGCCTGTTGAACCCAGCAACACTCTAAGCCTTGCTGGGGACCATGAACTCTGACATGTGTGCTGCTGCTGGAAATGGTAAGTTGTGGCCTTGTTTAGGTTGTTGTGTCAAGTGTGTCAAGCCATATTTTAATGCCCAAGTTCAGGGTGCCAGCATGGCCTTAAAGTGGACCAACACCCAGGATTTTGACTATCCTGGGTTTTGGTCCACTTCGGCGGGGCACCCCGATCGGGGGTGTCCCGCTCCCTGAAACCCCCCAGAAACCCCAAAAAACTCACCTCTCCCCGCTCCCACGTGACCGCGCCGACCAAGCGGGTCACCGGAACGTCCAAGCCGCTTCCGCCGCCGCCGCACGTCACTCTCGGCGCGCGCGCGCCGGCCATTCACAGACGGCGGAAGCGGCGGCGGATCAGGTAAGGTCTTCCCGATCTCGGATGTCCCAAGGTGTGGGAGGTGATCGGCCCGGGAATCTTATAGATTTCCGGGCCGATCACCCCTGGGTGTTGGTCCTCTTTAATGTTCTGCCTGGCCCATGACACACAGGTTGGGCAACCAGGCAAATCTTAGAATAATGCCACATGCCACCTCAAAGAAAAGCACTGACCTTTAAATGCATGTGTATGTGCTTACTTGTACAAGGTGGAACCAGATAAGGTAGCTTATGCCCTATACATATTGCAGGAAACAGCAAAAAAAAATAGCCAACGAACCACAGAAGCACACAAGTACTGGGGCTATGTCAGCAAGGACTCCACCGATGGAAGACTTGGATCTGGTAAGTGTCATTTGCCCAAAGTGAGGATCCTGGGATCCCCATGTAGCCCTATTTTTGTGTACTGTGTACTAACTTATTTGTCTGGCCCTACAGACACCCCTGCTACTGGCTGCCATACAGGATCTCAAGAAGAGCAATCCACAGCATCTCCCTCCACAACAACAGCAGCATCAGCACCTTTGCAGCAGCATCTGCCTCCTCCACTCCCTTTGGCTGGATCCACAAATCCAGCATGACCAACGGCTGCAGCGTGGTGAGCATCTGCAGCCATCACCTCCTGGTTCCAGTAGTGGGGGTTCCTCATCCCCCGGGGGACCTACAATCCTCAGTCTGGGGTCTTCAGCGGGGCAGAGAACACCGATTCTCTGCCTTGCACATGGCTTTTGACAGCTCCCTCCCCGCCACAGGGATAGGCCATTTATATCGGCGCGTGTGATGGTGTCAGTCCCCCATCGGTATAAAAGGTCCCTCCCTGCAGCGGAAGTGAGCAGCTAAGCTTGGAGCCGTACAGAGGACACCAATCCACTGTCCCACTCCCAGATTCTGCTAATCACTTCCCGCTGTGATCAACGGCGTGCGACAGCACCCAGAAATGGAAGGAGGTAAGTACTAGTTCTTACTTAACCCTTGGTAAACTGATAAGAGGTCCTTTAGACCCCTGTTCAAAGGGCAGGAGAGGCTGGTAAGCAGATACCAGACCCCCACCCCATTACCTGCATCCCGAAAGGACAGGGGGCATTAAGAAGAGCCCAATGCTATACGGGCTGGTAGCCTTTAGGGCTGAGGGCCAGCAGCTCAGCCTCTGAGCACTGGTCTACCAGCACACATAGCTGATGCCTGGGCTGCTTTGGCTGGAGAGGGGGGAACCCTGCGCTGTTTTTGAAAAAAGGGTAAAGGTTTAATTCTCGATGTGCATAGTAGTATTTTATTTGAAAAAGTGCTCTTTTCAGTTTCCGGGGTTTCCGGGGTTTCCTGGGCAGGAACGGTTGTATACCTATACATATGTGGTGCCAATGTAATTGGGAGAAATGGGGCTATTACTGTATAAGCAATGTGGTTTTCCTGAAAAATTTAGATTTTCAATAAAAAGAAAAAAGCTACAAAATTTTAAAAAACATACAGTAGTTTTCGCCCTATATGACACACTATTTTCCCTAAAAGTGTGTGTGTGTGTGTGTGTGTGTGTGTGTGTGTGTGTGTGTGTGTGTGTGTGTGTGTGTGTGTGTCTATGGGAGGGGGGAATGACACAATGCCTATGGGAAATGGGAGGGGGAATGCCAGACTGCCTATATGGGGAATGGGAGGTAGGAATGCCACACTGCCTATATGGGGAATGGGAGGGGGAATGCCAGACTGCCTATATGGGGAATGGGAGGTAGGAATGCCACACTGCCTATATGGGGAATGGGAGGGGGGAATGCCACACTGCCTATATGGGGAATGGGAGGGGGGAATGCCACACTGCCTATATGGGGAATGGGAGGGGGGAATGCCACACTGCCTATATGGGGAATGGGAGGTAGGAATGCCACACTGCCTATATGGGGAATGGGAGGGAGGAATGCCACACTGCCTATATGGGGAATGGGAGGTAGGAATGCCACACTGCCTATATGGGGAATGGGAGGTAGGAATGCCACACTGCCTATATGGGGAATGGGAGGGGGGAATGCCACACTGCCTATATGGGGAATGGGAGGGGGGAATGCCACACTGCCTATGGGGAATGGGAGGTAGGAATGCCACACTGCCTATATGGGGAATGGGAGGGGGGAATGCCACACTGCCTATATGGGGAATGGGAGGGGGGAATGCCACACTGCCTATATGGGGAATGGGAGGAGGGGAATGCCACAATGCCTATATGGGGAATGGGAGGGGGGAATGCCACACTGGCCATGGGGGATGGGGGGGGAGAATGGCATTCTGCCTGTAATGGGGGAATTCTGCACCTTGCCTATTATTTGGTTCTTGGGGGGGGGGGGGGGGGGTGTTTTAGCAAAACATTTGTTTCAGAATATTTATCCTCTTATTTTCCTCCTCCAAATCCTAGGCGCGTCCTATGGACAGGTGCATCTTGGATGTGGTTTTTTTTATCACATATTTCAACCAATAATATTGCTAAAGCACTGAAAATAATACAAAAACCCAAGCTCTGCTGCAAAATACGATATATAATTTTCCTAGAAATTCCTGCAAAAATCACTGTTAAACCTATATATACCTGTAGCGCAAAATGCTTGATAACAAGAGGTGACACCATTTCTAGGTAGGCTGGCATTGAATGGGTTAATCCTCTTATCCCTGTGTTTGTATGCATTATGATGTGGCTGCCTTAGTTGCCCTTTACAGAATTAATTCTGATCCCAAATATTTGGAAAAATCCAGGAGAACTGCCTTGAGACTGATCAGTGGGTTATTGGAGGGCACTTTAGCCCCTCAATCATCTATCTTGTACCTTAGTAGGTGTCAGGCCAATTTACAATGACACAGACAAGGTTGATCATCAGTTTTTTATTCTGCGTATTCTCCGTGCGGACGCAGATTCCGTTTCCGTATCTGGAAGCGGAGTGACGGCTGCTCCCTCGGCGTCCTGCCAGCTTTTGCTCTATGATAGCGAGGCATCGAAAAGTTGCGCGGCCCCTCTGGCGAGGTCCCTGATGGGCCCGGTGCATCTGGCTGCTCTTCACATTCGGGGCTGACATGTGTCTCCTCGCCCTATCATGTCTTCTGTACGAGCAGCTGACAACTGTATCAAAAGGTCTGCCAGGCCGGGAAAAGTTGACTTTCATGCAAAACACCAATTAGTTACAAATTTATAGAACTTACGTAATCGCCCCTCGGGTGCATTCAGTTAACAGTATTTTATACAGTGAGGACCTTCGGAGTGTGTAACCTGTGTGATAGTACAGGTGTTAACATATGGGAAAATGTAAAGGTTACTAACCTGGTGGCGAGTGCTGATGGCGGATGACCCAATTCCCACTTTCCAGGACCCAAAGGCCTAAGTTTATAAGGGCTACCCTGGTCCTCCCTGGAACCCTCCACAAGGGAGTACAGGCATGCTGCAGGGGAAACACCAGGTAATACTCAGGGGAGTGAAGGGCCTGAACAGAAAGCAGTGGTTACTTGGTCTGTAGAAGTCAAGGTAGACAAGTCAAGGTCAGGGGGTCAAATGCAAGGATGCAGATTGAGATGGGTAGCCAGAGAGCATGCGTGGGTAAAAAGTCCAAGAAGGGGTAATCCAATAAGAGAGTCCAGAGATGAAGCCAGGATGATACAGGGGTACATAGTACAGAGGGTATTCCAATAACAGAATTTAAACTAGAAGCCAGAATCATACACAGGTAAGTAGTCCAGAGGGTAATCCAATAAGAGAGTCCAGAGATGAAGCCAAGATCATACTTAGGTAAGTAGTCCAGAGGGTGATCCAATAAGTAAGTGTAGAGATGAAGCCAAGATCATACATAGATATGTAGTACAGAGTTCAAAGATGAAGCCAAGGTCATACACAGGTAAGTAGTCCAGAGGGTAATCCAATAAGAGAGTCCAGCAATGAAGCTAAGATCATACCCAGGTAAGTAGTCCAGAGGGTGATCCAAAAAGAGAGTCCAGAGAGGAGGCCAAGGTCATACACAGGTAAGTAGTCCAGAGGGTAATCCAATAACAGAATTCAAACGAGAAGCCAAGATCATACACAGGTAAGTAGTCCAGAGGGTAATCCAATAAGAGAGTCCAGAGATGAAGCCAAGATCATACACAAGTACCTAGTACAAAGGGTCTTCTAATACCAGAATTCAAAATAGAAGCCAAGGTCATACAGAGGTAAGTAGTCCAGAGGGTAATCCAATAAGAGAGTCTAGCGATGAAGCTAAGATCATACCCAGGTAAGTAGTCCAGAGGGTGATCCAAAAAGAGAGTCCAGAGAGGAGGCCAAGATCATACACAGGTAAGTAGTCCAGAGGGTAATCCAATAACAGAATTCAAACGAGAAGCCAAGATCATACACAGGTAAGTAGTCCAGAGGGTAATCCAATAAGAGAGTCCAGAGATGAAGCCAAGATCATACACAAGTACCTAGTACAAAGGGTCTTCTAATACCAGAATTCAAAATAGAAGCCAAGGTCATACACAGGTAAGTAGTCCAGAGGGTAATCCAATAAGAGAGTCCAGTGATGAAGCTAAGATCATACCCAGGTAAGTAGTCCAGAGGGTGATCCAAAAAGAGAGTCCAGAGAGGAGGCCAAGATCATACACAGGTAAGTAGCCAGGAGATTAATCCAACAACAGAGTCCAGCCAATATAACAGAGATCAGGCCACTATCATACATGGGTAAGCATAGAAGGTTCCTGCAGGAACAATCTCAGGAACAGCGAGGCACAAAAAGAAGTACATATGAATCTTCTGGCGCCATATTGACGCCAGAAGCTTCTCTTTATAAGAGGCAGTCATTCCTCCCACTGTTGTCAGTCAACTGTAGTAGGTGCACCTGTTTAGAATAGGGGCTGGGATTGCGCAACACTGGGTCATAATTTGCTTAATAATTTGGAATGCTGGACAACCACGGTGAGGTAGTCCCTGCTATGCCTGTATATTTATTGTAATTGCATTTGGATGAGAACATATGGCCCCCTTAATCTGCCAGCCTCTTCTATAGGACCCCTAACTCAGATCTAATGTAAAGCTCTGCATTGAATTGATCGCTCCACCTCCTTACATTTTACATGAAATAAGGCGATAAGATCTGGCTGCAGCGGCTTCCGCAGATATTCCCTTGCTCTTGCAGCAGCTAATAAGCACCAGTTATTGATTTGTTTCTCCCTCGATATGTTTTTGTGGCTTCCTAGGAGGGGGAAAAAAAACAGTTGCGCAATCCATGTTGCGTTTTTTTTAATTTCCTATTTTGCGGCTCGCCTCGGGCTCGCCTGATTCACGGCCCCCCTGACATTAGTCTGTTGGTTAATTACATCTCATTTGTTTACAGACTCTTCTTTATGAAAGCACCAGCGGTGGCAATTATCTGCTTCACGCATAAATTCCGCCGTCCCTTTATTGGCGAAAGAGAAAGAATTCGGAACCCATGGCGCGACCCTGGCTCGGCTGTGTTAGCGGCCCTGGATGGCTGGATAGGCTGACAGGGAACGTGGTGATATTAAGAAGAAAGTCATTCTGGCGATGGTTACACTGTAAAACTTGCCAAAGATTCTGGCAACTTAAAGAGGACCAAAAAAACCGGATTTTGACTATCCTGGATATTGATCCTTGCCCCACTGTGTGAAACCCCCCAGATCGCCATGACCTCAGATGGAGCGCAAGTCAAACAAACTCATCTCTTTCCGGTCCTACGACGCATGCGTCCAATTGGTTGCGTCGCTGCAATGGATACCACTCTCCCTCTTGATATAGGTAAAAAAACGAAACATTGAGGGTCTTGTTGGTCCACTTTAACAGAAGCATTTCCATTTGATAATAGTATATCTGTAGGTAAAGTTAGGCCTCCCATTATTAGCATTTTGGGATGCCCCGCCATGTGAAATTCCCTGGATCACTGTAATAACTCACCTTATAGGCAATCCCACAGCTGCCAACCCATCAGCAGCTCCATTTATCTTCACTATGCCGCTATGACCTCAGATGGAGCGCAAGTCAAACAAACTCATCTCTTCCCGGTCCTACGACGCATGCGCGGCCGCTCGTCCGATCGGTTGCTTCACTGTAATGGATACCACTCTCCCTCTTGATAAAGGTAAAAAAACGAAACATTAAAGTGGACCAACACCCAGGATTTTGACTATGCGCTTGGACGCGCATACCAGCTCAGCTGGCTCTGAGCGCTGGAGGCCGCGTCTCATGCTTCCCTCTAACAGGGAGCGCGCCTGCATCGGCCATTCACAAACGGCCGGCGCGGGTGCGCGCCCTGCTAGAGGGAAGCGCGAGATGCGGCCTCCAGCGCTCAGAGCCAGCTGAGCTGGTATGCGCGTCCGATGGAACGGGGCTGAGGTAAGGTTTGTGGGCCTCCTGGGGGGTTCCTCCCCGCGGGACATCCCGATTTCGGATGCCCCGCGGGGAGGGATCTGATCGGTCCGGGAATCTTATAGATTTCCGGGCCGATCCCCCCTGGGTGTTGGTCCACTTTAAGGGTCTTCTTGTCCAACTGGTACCTCTACGCTGGCCTTAGATGAAGGCTTAGACGCCATGACGTCATCGGCTCAGAGTGCCCAGATGAGCAGCTGCGCATGCACCCAAGGACCGGGAGGAGGTGAGTTGGTTTCGGCAATCTGGGGGGTTTCACACAGCAGGGCACCCTGGGGGAAAAGGACCAAAACCCAGGATAGTCAAATCCGGAGTTTTAGTCCACTTTAACAGAAACATTTCCATTTGACAATAGTATATCTGTAGGTAAAGTTAGAGGCCTCCCATTATTACCATTTTGGGATGCCCCGCCATATGAAATTCCCTGGATCACTGTAATAACTCACCTTTTAGGCAATCCCACAGCTGCCAACCCATCAGCAGCTCCATTTATCTTCACTATGGCGCTATGACCTCAGATGGAGCGCAAGTCACTGGCCGCTCCTCTGTATACCCGTGCCAGCCATTCAGAAATGCCTCTTCCTGCATGGCTTCCGGTCAACTGTAATGGTAGGAGCCAGGGAGACCAGCTGCTATACTAGAGAGGTGGAATCTCTCCGTAAAAGCCCTCATGCATACCTACCAACTTTTCAGAGTGGGAAAGAGGACATTTGTTAAATTAGGCCACGCCCCCTGATTTGGGGATGGATAGGAGATAGGATGTAACAGCTAAAACAATATAAACACTTTAAAAAGGCAAATGAATAATTTATTGCTGCAGGTCTGCATGTTACACCTCAAAGAGGGACAAATGGGAACAACAAGGGACAGGGGGAAATGGGATCGAAATAGGAACAGTCCCTCCAAATCAGGGACACATGGGAGATATGCCCATGTGACATTGAAATCACTAGAGGGTGTAAGGTCAAAGATCAATTCAAAAGAGAGGAGGGGTATGGAGGGGGGTACCTCGGGAAATCACCCCCCATACCCCTCCCATGCAGTGAAATATTTAATCATGCATACCTCCCAGCTGTCCCTGATTTGGAGGGACTGTCCCTCTTTTGGGTCTGTGTCCCCCTGTCCCTCGTTGTTCTCATTTGTCCCTCTTTGAATAGGAAAATGAATCATTTATTGCTACAGATATGCATGTTACACCTCAAAGTGTTTATATTACTGTAACTTTTACAACCTCCTACCCTATCCATCCCTCAATTAGGGGGTGTGGCCTAATATAACAAATGTCCCTCTTCCCCACCCTGAAAAGTTGATAGGTATGGGGGAATCCTTAAAACCTTGGCCTCGGAGGCATCAAAGCCTTCCTCACCGGCTCCTGGCCATTACTCCTGGCTGGGAGCCAGTTTGGGAGGAGGAGAGACCTGTGTCCCTCCATTCACCGATGGTTGGAGCGGTGTCTAGTAATGGACCCAGAAGACCACAGCAATGACCAGATAACCTACCAGACAGAGCAGAGGACGCCTTGCAGTGGGGGAGGCATAAGGTAGAAGCAGTGGACAGCCAGCAGGTAACATCCCGGTACCCCCGGCTCAATTGGGGCACTGGGGGGGTATGGAAGAGCACAGTGCTTATCGGTATGTGCCCGTAATCTTCATGCGAGAAATTCCTGCATTTGCAAGAGTTTCTTTCATGAGAGAAAAATATCACTGAAGAGAAAAGGCTTTAATGGTTAATTAAGTTACAGTAACTGGATCATTTATAGATAAAATTATATTTTTAGGTGCAAATTGTTTGTATTTTATTAATAATATAACATATACAGATGTTATATTATTGTATATAATATATGGGGTGATTCACAACATGCATGACTTTTGCTATCCCTGCTTTCTACATTCGCGTGGCCAGAGGAGAAAACTGGCCTAATTGCGAATGGCAAATTGCATTAAACTTACAGCAGCAAACACCAGTGAGCGCAGACTTACGTCATGTATTTTGCTGTGTTTTCGCAGCAATTTTTTCTAGTGAAAGTCACTGGTTTACCACTGATATTGTAAAGTGGTTTGGAGAAAGGTGGTGAAATGGCGGCAAACTGATGTGGCGAAATTATTTTAGGAAAAAAAAACACCCTCTACGAACAGATTTCCCATGTTAAAGTGGACCAACGCCGATCACCTCCCTCCCGATCTCGGATGTCCCGTGGGGTGAAACCCCCCCAAACTCCTTACCTCAGTTTCGGCGGCGGCCGGTCGCCGCCGCCTCCCTCGCGCCCCTCTAGACGTGCGCGCGCCCGCGCCGGCCGTCTGTGAATGGCCGGCGCGGGCACGCGCACGTCAAGAGGGACGCACGGGAGGCGGTGGCGGCGGAGCCGCTTGTCCGCGGCTTGTCCGTCGGCGCGGGGAGAGGTGAGTTCGGGGGGTTCGGGGGGGTTTCACACAGCGGGGCACCCCGATCGGGGGTGCCCCACCGAAGTGGACCAAGAGCCAGGATAGTCAAAATCCTGGGTGTTGGTACACTTTAAACACCATCCTACCTGCACCTAGTACATTTTCTGAGCCTTTAAACATTCACAATGGCGGCATGTGGAGTCTCAGGCTGCCTGCAAGCAGGAAATTTCTTCCGTGCAAAGCACAGCTATAACATGGCCCCCTGCACTCTTGCCCCCTCTCCTCAGTATGTAATGCTTTTGAGGCAAGATGGTGGCGCCCATATCCTAAAGTGATGAACCGAGTTGCAGCCCAGTGGGGGGAAAGAATAAAAAGTGACTAAAACATAACATATATTAATTTTAGATGTTGGAAAATAGTTTCTAAGGGTTTGGGCTGAAGGTCTGGTTTAAGAACCATCCAACTTTTTCACATTGCCCATTTAGAGGAGGGGGTAACTGATAGCGGTACAGTGTTTAATATATGACTTTATTCCCATCAGTTTTGTCCCATTTTTCCCCATCACCGTCCATTACGAGGCGGCAGAATCCCAAGAAGGCAGCAAAGCCGGGGCAGATGGCTGTCACAATCTGCATCTTAGTATTGGGAATTCATTGATACGCCGATGCCAAAATAAATCAGCAGCGAGAAATCCTTCTGAGACTCATTTCTTCTTTTTTCAAGGAAAGGGAAATAAAAAAAAGAAATGTTTATCCCGGAGAAACGCGGCCGCAGAACCGGCGCTTAATATTTAATATACGTGTCTGTTGTCTCAAGCAGCTCAAATCTTATGTGAAGAATGGGAAGTAAGAGACGTCTCTGTGCTAAAGACAAACGGGAGCTGAGCCCTCTAGGAAGCAGGTGCCTGTAAACCCCCAGAAGGTGCCCGGCCCTGGACTTACCTTGATGTGGAGGCTGATTTAAGACTAGCGCCACGTATTGCCATTTGTGCGTCTACGTAGCGGCGTTTAGAGTGTCTCTGCAAGCGGGTGTCTGGCGCTATAACCTAGCATAGCGGGCGGACAAGTGACGCTGTAGTATCCTGTCCAGCATTGATAAATGTGATGTCTGTAGGGGGCGCTGTAGAAGCGCTCTCCCTCAATCAATGCACATGTAGCGCCCAGAGGAAAAGCCGCCCAAAGCAATGCCACATATAAAAACATTAGCTACAAATGACTTAATGCGTGGGATACAAGACAAACCACCATATACTTCTGCCCAAAAGGTATGCCGCACACTGAAAGTGCTATATTAAATGTAAATATTTTATTAAGCGCAACTTGCCAGCACCTGTTCAATTAAATTTAGTGGTGCAGTGTTCTTTTTTTGTTTTTTTACATAAAAAAACATGACAATGCTGCAGCCAGCGATATGTAACGCCAGCTAAACCGCACCTTCAGCATCATTTAATGAAAAGTCCAAACCCTTAAAATAAATATATTTTAAGCTTTTGGTCACTTACTTATTTTTCTCACCCTCACCGGGCTGCAACTCTGTTCAGGACTCTAGGCAAAGGGCGCCGCCATCTTGCCTCAGAAGCATCACATACTGAGGAGAGGAGAGGGGTGAAAAGTGCAGGGGGCGGGTTATAGCTGTGCTTTGCACAGACAGAGCAGAGCTGGGGTCAGGGAAAGGACAGCAATCCCAGAATGCTGAGTGACACAGTCAGAAGACACTTCCGGTTTGTAGGCTGCCTGATGTTCCATGAGCCGCCATCTTGGATGTTTAAAGGCTCATAACATGCAGTAGATGCAGGTAGGATGATTTTTAATGTGAGCAATCTGTATGTACAGGGTGTGGGAAACATATAACATAGGCCTTTTCAGGGTGAAGGTCCGCTTTAAGTGCGTCCGGCGCTGAAGCCCATATTTAAGAGAAAACTACACACACAGCGCTGGCCTCTAAAACTGGGCGTCTCTAGCGTTGAGCGCCAGACGCTATGTGATAAAAGTCTGTTTATCAACACATATCCACCAGCACCAGAGACAAAACATATGGAGTGATTTTTTTCACTGTGACACTGACACTGCAATGGCCGATCTGCACATACAATTCTGCATAACACATAACAATATAAGCGCTTGATTGCCGGGCAGGAGAGGACGCACAACCATTTGGTGCTAAAATTGATAAAAATTTTAAAAAATGAAAACGCTATTTAGACACAGACAAATGTATGGGAGAGCGATACTGAGTGGCAGGTGCTACATGACGCTGCTGAACCTAGAGCGCGGGCGATTTACACTGAGCCACCGCTAGTGATACATGTGATGCTACATCATGACGCTATCACCAGATTGACTTTCATATATACGGTTCTCACATACTGCGCTCAGCGATCACATGACGCTACATGGCGCTACCTGGCGTTAGCATTTCTTAAATAACCCCCTTAGTTTTGAGTCATGTCTTGGGAGTCGGCTGCAGGCTGTAACAGGAGCCCATGGCTATATTTGCCAGTACGCACTGCAGGAGCTGTGCTAGTGCAGCAGGTTGCGGGGGTCGGCAGTGGCTAGAGCCACGGGGAGGAAACCTGTGTCGGGTGGCCCTGACTGATGTCACCAAAATCACACAATATAAACTTTAATACAGGTCATCAGGACCTTGACCTGCCATGGGACCCTTTCATAACCACAAGTGAACGTAGTTCCGTCAGCCCATAATAACTGCCACCAGCTCTGTGGATTCACCCAAATTCACCGCGGCCCGTTAGCGCGCAGGTATCGTCCAGGAGCCTGCCCAAGTAGCGTGTGATGTAACCGAGAAATTAAAGATGGTAAAAAATGGTAAAGAACCAGCGCTCCACTAGATGATCAAAAGCACACAAATATATCCAAAGTACTCAAAATTTCATCGGCCCTTAGTAATCAGTCAACGTTTCGGGGGCCAGCAGGCCCCTGCATCAGGACCAACCATACACAACAGAAGGACCCATGCTACAAGCAGGTAAATCGATAATCTGGCCAATCTGCCAATTGTCCCAATTCCCAATACTTCTCAGTATAGCGGGGATGCCCCCCAGTCTGCTCAGTATAGCTGGGATGCCCGCCAGTCTGCTCAGTATAGCGGGGATGCCCCCAGTCTGCTCAGTATAGCGGGGATGCCCCCAGTCTGCTCAGTATAGCGAGGATGCACCCCCCAGTCTGCTAAGTATAGCGGGGATGCCCCCAGTCAGCTCAGTATAGTGGGGATGCCCCCCAGTCTGCTCAGTATAGTGGGGATGCCCCCCAGTCTGCTCAGTATAGCGGGGATGCCCCCAGTCTGCTCAGTATAGTGGGGATGCCCCCCAGTCTGCTCAGTATAGTGGGGATGCCCCCCAGTCTACTCAGTATAGCTGGGATGCCCCCCAGTCTACCCAGTATAGCGGGGATGCCCCCCAGTCTGCTCAGTATAGTGGGGATGCCCCCCAGTTTGCCCAGTATAGTGGGGATGCCCCCCAGTTTGCCCAGTATAGTGGGGATGCCCCCCAGTTTGCCCAGTATAGTGGGGATGCCCCCCAGTTTGCCCAGTATAGTGGGGATGCCCCCCAGTTTGCTCAGTATAGTGGGGATGCCCCCCAGTTTGCTCAGTATAGCGGGGATGCCCCCCAGTTTGCTCAGTATAGCCGAGATGCCCCCCAGTCTGCTCAGTATAGCGGAGATGTCCCCAGTCTGCTCAGTATAGCGGGGATGTCCCCCGGTCTGCTCAGTACAGCGGGGATGCCCCCCATTCTGCTCAGTATAGCGGGGATGCCCCCCAGTCTGCTCAGTATAGCGGGGGTGCCCCCCAGTCTGCTCAGTATAGCGGGGGTGCCCCCCAGTCTGCTCAGTATAGCGGGGATGCCCCCCAGTTTGCTCAGTATAGCGGGGATGCCCCCCAGTCTGCTCAGTATAGCGGGGATGCCCCCAGTCTGCTCAGTATAGCGGGGATGCCCCCCAGTCTGCTCAGTATAGTGGGGATACCCCCCAGTCTGCTCAGTATAGCGGGGATACCCCCCAGTCTGCTCAGTATAGAGAGGATGCACCCCCAATCTGCTCAGTATAAAGAGGATGCACCCCCAATCTGCTCAGTATAGCGGGGATGCCCCCCAGTCTGCTCAGTATAGCGGGGATGCCCCCCAGTCTGCTCAGTATAGCGGGGATGCCCCCCAGTCTGCTCAGTATAGCGGGGATGCCCCCCAGTCTGCTCAGTATAGCGGGGATGCCCCCCAGTCTGCTCAGTATAGCGAGGATGCCCCTCTGTCTGCTCATTATTGCAGGGATGCCCCCAGTCTGCTCAGTATAGCGGGGATGCCCCCAGTCTGGTCATTATTGCAGGGATGCCCCCAGTCTGCTCAGTATAGCGGGGATGCCCCCCAGTCTGCTCAGTATAGCGGGGATGCCCCCAGTCAGCTCAGTATAGTGGGGATGTCCCCCAGTCTGCTCAGTATAGCGGGGATGCCCCCAGTCAGCTCAGTATAGTGGGGATGTCCCCCAGTCTGCTCAGTATAGCTGGGATGCCCCCCAGTCTACCCAGTATAGCGGGGATGCCCCCCAGTCGGCTCAGTATAGCGGGGATGCCCCCCAGTCTGCTCAGTATAGCGGGGATGCCCCCAGTCAGCTCAGTATAGTGGGGATGTCCCCCAGTCTGCTCAGTATAGCTGGGATGCCCCCCAGTCTACCCAGTATAGCGGGGATGCCCCCCAGTCGGCTCAGTATAGCGGGGATGCCCCCCAGTCTGCTCAGTATAGCGGGGATGCCCCCAGTCAGCTCAGTATAGCGGGGATGTCCCCCAGTCTGCTCAGTATAGCTGGGATGCCCCCCAGTCTGCTCAGTATAGTGGGGATGCCCCCCAGTTTGCTCAGTATAGTGGGGATGCCCCCCAGTTTGCCCAGTATAGTGGGGATGCCCCCCAGTTTGCTCAGTATAGTGGGGATGCCCCCCAGTTTGCTCAGTATAGCGGGGATGCCCCCCAGTCTGCTCAGTATAGCGGGGATGCCCCCAGTCTACTAAGTATAGCGGAGATGTCCCCAGTCTGCTCAGTATAGCGGAGATGTCCCCAGTCTGCTCAGTACAGCGGGGATGCCCCCCATTCTGCTCAGTATAGCGGGGATGCCCCCCAGTCTGCTCAGTATAGCGGGGGTGCCCCCCAGTCTGCTCAGTATAGCGGGGGTGCCCCCCAGTCTGCTCAGTATAGCGGGGATGCCCCCCAGTTTGCTCAGTATAGCGGGGATGCCCCCCAGTCTGCTCAGTATAGCGGGGATGCCCCCAGTCTGCTCAGTATAGCGGGGATACCCCCCAGTCTGCTCAGTATAGCGGGGATACCCCCCAGTCTGCTCAGTATAGAGAGGATGCACCCCCAATCTGCTCAGTATAAAGAGGATGCACCCCCAATCTGCTCAGTATAGCAGGGATGCCCCCCAGTCTGCTCAGTATAGCGGGGATGCCCCCCAGTCTGCTCAGTATAGCGGGGATGCCCCCCAGTCTGCTCAGTATAGCGGGGATGCCCCCCAGTCTGCTCAGTATAGCGGGGATGCCCCCCAGTCTGCTCAGTATAGCGGGGATGCCCCAAGTCTGCTCAGTATAGCGAGGATGCCCCTCTGTCTGCTCATTATTGCAGGGATGCCCCCAGTCTGCTCAGTATAGCGGGGATGCCCCCCAGTCTGCTCAGTATAGCGGGGATGCCCCCAGTCAGCTCAGTATAGCGGGGATGCCCCCCAGTCTGCTAAGTATAGCGGGGATGCCCCCAGTCAGCTCAGTATAGTGGGGATGCCCCCCAGTCTGCTCAATATAGTGGGGATGCCCCCCAGTCTACTCAGTATAGCGGGGATGCCCCCCAGTCTGCTCAGTATAGCGGGGATGCCCCCAGTCAGCTCAGTATAGTGGGGATGCCCCCCAGTCTGCTCAGTATAGTGGGGATGCCCCCCAGTCTGCTCAGTATAGCGGGGATGCCCCCCAGTCTGCTCAGTATAGCGGGGATGCCCCCCAGTCTGCTCAGTATAGCGAGGATGCCCCTTGGTCTGCTCATTATTGCAGGGATGCCCCCAGTCTGCTCAGTATAGCGGGGATGCCCCCAGTCTGGTCATTATTGCAGGGATGCCCCCAGTCTGCTCAGTATAGCGGGGATGCCCCCAGTCTGCTCAATATAGTGGGGATGCCCCCAGTCTACTCAGTATAGCTGGGATGCCCCCCAGTCTGCTCAGTATAGCGGGGATGCCCCCCAGTCTGCTCAGTATAGCGGGGATGCCCCCAGTCTGCTCAATATAGTGGGGATGCCCCCAGTCTACTCAGTATAGCTGGGATGCCCCCCAGTCTGCTCAGTATAGCGGGGATGCCCCCCAGTCTGCTCAGTATAGTGGGGATGCCCCCCAGTCTGCTCAGTATAGTGGGGATGCCCCCCAGTCTGCTCAGTATAGCGGGGATGCCCCCCAGTCTACTCAGTATAGCGGGGATGCCCCCCAGTCTACTCAGTATAGCGGGGATGCCCCCCAGTCTGCTCAGTATAGCGGGGATGCCCCCAGTCTGGTCATTATTGCAGGGATGCCCCCAGTCTGCTCAGTATAGTGGGGATGCCCCCAGTCTGGTCATTATTGCAGGGATGCCCCCAGTCTGCTCAGTATAGCGGGGATGCCCCCAGTCTGGTCATTATTGCAGGGATGCCCCCAGTCTGCTCAGTATAGCGGGGATGCCCCCAGTCTGGTCATTATTGCAGGGATGCCCCCAGTCTGCTCAGTATAGCGGGGATGCCCCCAGTCTGGTCATTATTGCAGGGATGCCCCCAGTCTGCTCAGTATAGCGGGGATGCCCCCCAGTCTGCTCAGTATAGCGGGGATGCCCCCAGTCTGCTCAGTATAGCGGGGATGCCCCCAGTCTACTCAGTATAGCGGGGATGCCCCCAGTCTACTCAGTATAGCGGGGATGCCCCCCAGTCTACTCAGTATAGCGGGGATGCCCCCCAGTCTACTCAGTATAGCGGGGATGCCCCCCAGTCTACTCAGTATAGCGGGGATGCCCCCCAGTCTACTCAGTATAGCGGGGATGCCCCCAGTCTGGTCATTATTGCAGGGATGCCCCCAGTCTGCTCAGTATAGCGGGGATGCCCCCAGTCTGCTCAGTATAGTGGGGATGCCCCCCAGTCTGCTCAGTATAGCGGGGATGCCCCCCAGTCTACTCAGTATAGCGGGGATGCCCCCCAGTCTACTCAGTATAGCGGGGATGCCCCCAGTCTACTCAGTATAGCGGGGATGCCCCCCAGTCTGCTCAGTATAGTGGGGATGCCCCCCAGTCTACTCAGTATAGCGGGGATGCCCCCCAGTCTACTCAGTATAGCGGGGATGCCCCCCAGTCTACTCAGTATAGCGGGGATGCCCCCAGTCTGGTCATTATTGCAGGGATGCCCCCAGTCTGCTCAGTATAGCGGGGATGCCCCCAGTCTGCTCAGTATAGCGGGGATGCCCCCAGTCTGCTCAGTATAGTGGGGATGCCCCCCAGTCTGCTCAGTATAGCGGGGATGCCCCCAGTCTGCTCAGTATAGTGGGGATGCCCCCCAGTCTGCTCAGTATAGTGGGGATGCACCCACATTCCGCTCATGCACTGTGGGTTGACCAGGTGTGTAAGTATAAATTGCAGTCACTCATGTTTCATCACATGGGGGGTATCCCAAATCAGGTAGCTTGCACGACTCAGATAGATGTATAGCAGAAATGCGCCCGCAGGCTCATGTTCCGGCAAGCTATGTAAGTATGCATGCCAGGTATATATCACCAGCGCTGCACATAGTGGAGCATCTCAAATGTGGGCTGTGGACCAGGTTCTTACTTACCAGGGTCTTGGACCACATTACAGAAGCATCCCTATGTGTATTACACCACTGGGACCAGCTGCTTAAGCACCCTGGCACATGCACAGTCTCTTATTCAAACGGAATGTACCACTGTGTAAAATACCTCCAGCTATGCCTATGTCTGAAGGGGTTAATGCCTCCAGCTATGTCTATGTCTGAAGGGGTTAATGCCTCCAGCTATGTCTATGTCTGAAGGGGTTAATGTCTCCAGCTATGCCTATGTCTGAAGGGGTTAATGCCTCCAGCTATGTCTATGTCTGTAGGGGTTAATACCTCCAGCTATGTCTATGTCTGTAGGGGTTAATACCTCCAGCTATGCCTATGTCTGTAGGGGTTAATGCCTCCAGCTATGTCTATGTCTGAAGGGGTTAATGCCTCCAGCTATGTCTATGTCTGAAGGGGTTAATGCCTCCAGCTATGCCTATGTCTGTAGGGGTTAATGCCTCCAGCTATGCCTATGTCTGAAGGGGTTAATGCCTCCAGCTATGCCTATGTCTGTAGGGGTTAATGCCTCCAGCTATGCCTATGTCTATAAGGGTTAATACCTCCAGCTATGCCTATGTCTGAAGGGGTTAATGCCTCCAGCTATGCCTATGTCTGTAGGGGTTAATGCCTCCAGCTATGCCTATGTCTGTAGGGGTTAATGCCTCCAGCTATGTCTATGTCTGTAGGGGTTAATGCCTCCAGCTATGCCTATGTCTGTAGGGGTTAATGCCTCCAGCTATGTCTATGTCTGTAGGGGTTAATGCCTCCAGCTATGCCTATGTCCGAGGGGTTAATGCCTCCAGCTAGGTCTGTGTCTGAAGGGGTTAATGCCTCCAGCTATGCCTATGTCTGTAGGGGTTAATGCCTCCAGCTATGCCTATGTCTGTAGGGGTTAATGCCTCCCGCTATGCCTATGTCTGAAGGGGTTAATGCCTCCAGCTATGCCAATGTCTGTAGGGGTTAATGCCTCCAGCTATGCCTATGTCTGTAGGGGTTAATGCCTCCAGCTATGTCTATGTCTGTAGGGGTTAATGCCTCCAGCTATGTCTATGTCAGAAGGGGTTAATGCCTCCAGCTATGCCTATGTCTGAAGAGGTTAATGCCTCCAGCTATGTCTATATCTGTAGGGTGTTAATGCCTCCAGCTATGCCTATGTCTGAAGGGGTTAATGCCTCCAGCTATGCCTATGCCTGTAGGGGTTAATGCCTCCAGCTATGCCTATGTCTGTAGGGGTTAATGCCTCCAGCTATGTCTATGTCTGTAGGGGTTAATGCCTCCAGCTATGTCTATGTCAGAAGGGGTTAATGCCTCCAGCTATGCCTATGTCTGAAGAGGTTAATGCCTCCAGCTATGTCTATATCTGTAGGGTGTTAATGCCTCCAGCTATGTCTATGTCTGTAGGGGTTAATGCCTCCAGCTATGCCTATGTCTGAAGGGGTTAATGTCTCCAACTATGCCTATGTCTGAGGTGGTTAATGCCTCCAGCTATGCCTATGTCTGAGGTGGTTAATGCCTCCAGCTATGCCTATGTCTGAAGGGGTTAATGTCTCCAGCAATGTCTATGTCTGAAGGGGTTAATGTCTCCAGCTATGTCTATGTCTGTAGGGGTTAATGCCTCCAGCTATGCCTCTGTCTGAAGGGGTTAATACTTCCAGCTATGTCTATGTCTGTAGGGGTTAATGCCTCCAGCTATGTCTATGTCTGTAGGGGTTAATGCCTCCAGCTATGCCTCTGTCTGAAGGGGTTAATACTTCCAGCTATGTCTATGTCTGTAGGGGTTAATGCCTCCAGCTATGTCTATGTCTGTAGGGGTTAATGCCTCCAGCTATGACTATGTCTGTAGGGGTTAATACCTCCAGCTATGCCTATGTCTGAAGGGGTTAATACCTCCAGCTATGCCTATGTCTGAAGGGGTTAATGCCTCCAGCTATGTCTATGTCTGAAGGGGTTAATGCCTCCAGCTATGTCTATGTCTGAAGGGGTTAATGCCTCCAGCTATGTCTATGTCTGAAGGGGTTAATGCCTCCAGCTATGTCTATGTCTGAAGGGGTTAATGCCTCCAGCTATGTCTATGTCTGAAGGGGTTAATGCCTCCAGCTATGTCTATGTCTGAAGGGGTTAATGCCTCCAGCTATGCCTATGTCCGAGGGGTTAATGCCTCTAGCTATGTCTGTGTCTGAAGGGGTTAATGCCTCCAGCTATGCAGCACGGATAGTTCACCCTGGATGACACACTGGCAGAAGGAAAATGTTGGGGTTGTGATTCATGTGCGCAGGCGGCTGAGCAGCGACTGCTGTTAATCACCCGACACCGATGCTCCGCCATTGTCGCATTTACACCCCAAAGCCTCAACATCCTGCAATGTGACTAAACGCAGCCTAATTGCTGCTGTCACCTGTCACTATATCTGGAATAATACACAGTGTCTATATACATAGATAGATAGATAGATAGATAGATAGATAGATAGATAGATAGATAGATAGATAATTATGAGATGGCTAATTAGATAGATAGATGATACATAGATATATACATAGATAAATACTGGATAGATAAATAGATAGATAGATAGATAGATAGATAGATAGATAGATAGATAGATGAATTAAGTTCACTAGAGGCTCATGGGCAGTAATATGCCCAGTGTCTTCATAACCTTCCATCCTGGCTTCCTTTACCTGGCGCTGAGGCCAGACAGGGGGCTGCCAAAAAGAAAACATGGCCGAGATGCATTGTCGTTTCACTCTGTGTGGCCGCTGCCCTGTGACAGTGCTGAATTACAAGAGAGGTAAGGCTTTTTTTTAACCCCCTGTCTCAGCACCCGAGGGAGGACAGGGACACTGAACATCCGAATTAATGTTACATTCCAGCCAAGTAACATAATAAAAATAATGCTTGCCTTTGCTTGCACACTAAATGGAATGTCAGTTTCATTCCCCCGTGCCATGCTCCTGTTTAAACCACCTATTGCTGTACATCTGATCTGTGTATGGTGCGAAGATAGAATCTCTGTTCTGGAACCTTTTCTGATCCAAGGTATTAACCCTTTCCCATGACCACCCGGTGGCTGGACATTTTGGGGTATGTAAGACCCGAGACCTGGTTAATCGATCTTTTTGGTGGCCTCCCATTAACTCAGACATGAAATGTATAGATTATGTTAACAACTGTGACGTCTGTGCCAGATGCAAGACCCAGCATCCCACCCAGACGGCTTACTACAACCACTATCCCAAGTTGTCCATGGTTTAACATTGCCATGGATTTTATTGTCTAATTGCCGGTGTCGGAAGGGAACAATGCAATCCTGGTAGTAGTGGATCCATTTTCGAATATTGGGCACTTTATTCCCCTTCCTAGTCTTCCATCTGTAGCTGTTCTAGAAAGAACTTTCATAGAATACATTTTACGACCTTCATGACCTTCCTGATGATATTGTGACAGAGGATCCCATTTGACATCTAAGTTTTGGACAGCCTTGTGTAAGTGCCTAAAATTTCACTGTCTTTACACTCCGCATATCATCCCCAGACAAATGAGCAAACAGAGATAACCAAACAGACTCTTTAGCCACGCACCCGATCAGGGCCGGCATCAGCACCCGGCAAACCCGGTCAGCTGCCGAGGGCCCCACCCACCAGGGGGGCCCACTCACATCTTGCACAATGTGGTTAAAGAACTGCACACACTTCCTTTCTCTGTCTCTCTGCTCCATCCATTCCTGTCTCCTCGGCTCTGTCCTATTGGTTGTATGTCACTTCTGCCTCATCCATCCCTATCCCCTGACCCATCATTTCCTATCCACTCAGCCCTGCCCCATCCACCCCTATCCCCTGCCCCATCTATCCTTGTTCTCTTACCTCTGCCCCATCCATCCCTGTCCCCTAAGCTCTGCCCCATCCATCCATGCCCCACCCCAGTTCTGCCCCATCCATCCCTGTTCCCTCAGCTCTGCCCCATCCATCTATGTACCCCCAGTTTAGCCCCATTCATGCATGTACCCTCAGCTCTGCCCCATCAATCCATGCCCCTCCAGTTCTGCCCCATTCATCCCTGTCCCCTCCGCTCTACCCCAAAACCAGGGGCGGGCTGGCCATAGTGCATACCGGGCAGAATCCCGGTAGGCCGGCACATGGGAAGGCTGCAGGTGGTGACCGATGAGCAGAGCAGTGTAACGGGTGGAGGCCGCACTGCCCGCCGCCCCGCTGTTACACACTCACACCCAGATTATCTGCGTGTAAACATTAGTGTGTGTGTGTGAGCAGCGGCGGGCAGAGCGGCCTCCACCTATTACACTGCTCTGCGCATCGTCCGCTGTTAGAATGTTGGCTCCGCGCAGGCTCAGCATCAGCAATTACACTTACATGGACGGGGAAGCAGAGGAGCCGTCATAGATCTCAGTCATGTGACAGAGCAGGATATGTGTGCACGCTGCTGCCCCCTAGTGACAGCCTGTCCCAGGAGCTGGAGGTCAGTGGATGCTTCACACTAGGTTCTGCCATTTGTAACTCGGCTGCAGGGAAGTGCTGCTGCTTCTGCCACAAGGTAAAGGCTTCCCTTTGTGTGTCCTCCCTCCTGGCAGCTTATTAAAGAAAGTTTAGATGTTCAACCCCCTTTTACAATACAAACAGTGTCCCGTGTGCTGTCCATAGACTCGGCTGTGCAGAGCTCCATGTTGCCTGTCCTTCATATACTATATGTCTGCTAAATGGAGCCTCTCACAGCCCTGTAACAGGAGAGAGGCCGGGTGGCCAGTGTGACCAATGAGAAAACTTCTACAAAGCCACCTCACATCTGTCTCCAAATCTGATCTGCTCCTGATCTGTGTCCAAATCTGATCTGCTCCTGATCTGTGTCTCCAAATCTTATCTGCTCCTGATCTGTGTCTCCAAATCTGATCTGTGTCTCCAAATCTGATCTGCTCCTGATCTGTGTCTCCAAATCTTATCTGCTCCTGATCTGTGTCCACATCTGATCAGCTCCTGATCTGTGTCCACATCTGATCTGCTCCTGATCTGTGTCCACATCTGATCTGCTCCTGATCTGTGTCTCCAAATCTGATCTGTGTCTCCAAATCTGATCTGCTCCTGATCTGTGTCTCCAAATCTGATCTGCTCCTTATCTGTGTCTCCAAATCTGATCTGTGTCTCCAAATTTGATCTGCTCCTGATCTGTGTCCAAATCTGATCTGCTCCTTATCTGTGTCTCCAAATCTGATCTGTGTCTCTAAATCTGATCTGCTCCTGATCTGTGTCTCCAAATCTGATCTGCTCCTTATCTGTGTCCACATCTGATCTGCTCCTGATCTGTGTCCACATCTGATCTGCTCCTGATCTGTGTCCACATCTGATCTGCTCCTTATCTGTGTCTCCAAATCTGATCTGCTCCTGATCTGTGTCTCCAAATCTGATCTGCTCCTTATCTGTGTCTCCAAATCTGATCTGTGTCTCCAAATTTGATCTGCTCCTGATCTGTGTCCAAATCTGATCTGCTCCTTATCTGTGTCTCCAAATCTGATCTGTGTCTCCAAATCTGATCTGCTCCTGATCTGTGTCTCCAAATCTGATCTGCTCCTGATCTGTGTCTCCAAATCTGATCTGCTCCTGATCTGTGTCCAAATCTGATCTGCTCCTGATCTGTGTCTCCAAATCTTATCTGCTCCTGATCCGTGTCCAAATCTGATCTGCTCCTGATCTGTGTCTCCAAATCTGATCTGCTCCTTATCTGTGTCTCCAAATCTGATCTGTGTCTCCAAATCTGATCTGCTCCTGATCTGTGTCTCCAAATCTGATCTGCTCCTGATCTGTGTCTCCAAATTTGATCTGCTCCTGATCTGTGTCCAAATCTGATCTGTGCCCGAATCTACTCTGCCACCAACTGATCTATATACTAAACTAAATTGTGCTGCTAACTGTTCTGTGCCCCAGCTTTATCCACTACCGACTCATCTGTGCTTAAATGCATACCTTCTAACTTTTTGGTGTGGGAAATAGGGACAGTTGTTAAATTAAGCCTGTAGTGGGATGCCCCTCTCAGCCTGTAAAGTGGGATACCCCTCTCTATCTTTCTTATTTTTGTCCTCCTAAACCCTGGTTAACCATGGAACAAAATAAGATTATATATATATATATAATATATTATACCCTCAGCTCTGCCCCATTACATCAGCTCTACGCCTCTCCATCCCTGTCCTCCCAGCTTAGCCCATCTACCCCTCCTCCTTCCAGCTCTGCCAGTCTATCCATCTTTCGTCCAGTTCTGCCCATTTACCCCCCACACCAGCTCTACTCAGCCATTCCTGTCCTTTTCATTTTGCCCATCCATTCCTCTTCCTCCCAGCTACCTCTCCATCCATCCATTCCTGTCCTTCCTGTTTTGTCCATCCCTTTTCCTTAATACTCTGCCCATTCATGTGGGACCAAACTAAAAAAAAAAACAGCTCCAATAGGGGGTTGGAGGGCAAGCAGCCCTTCTTAGTTTTGGCCATGGAATTTATAGAGCCCTGACCCGCAACTCTTCACCGCAAAGGGGCCCACTGAGACCATGCCCCCCGAGGGCCCACATAAACCTGGAGCCAGCCCTGCACCTGATGTTACATTTCATATCTTCAAGATGACTGGAATTCGCTCTTGCCACTTGCAGAATTTGCGTTTAATAACTCCATACATGACTCAACTAACTTCTCTATATTTTTTGCACGTTATGGGTACCATCCTGCAGTAATTCCCAATTCAGTCTACCAGTGGTTTAGGAGTTTATCGATTGCCTCAGTTACACCAGCAACTCAAGGAGAACATTGAGAATGCCCAAGAAAAATATTAGAGAGCTCCAGACATCTCCAGAAATCCTGATCCATTATTTTGAGTTGGTGACTGGGTCCTGCTATCCTCAGGAAATCTGAAATTAGGAAGACCTTCCCGGAAGCTCTGGCCTAAGATCATTGGGCTTTCCCGAAACAGAATAATCAAATATATGGCATTCGAGGTACAACTATCACCTTCTTACAGGATCCACCCCTGTGTTCCACTCCTCTCTGTTGAAAGCATTTTGACTACCTGCCTGCAGTTCCCCTGCTCCAATACCTGTGGAGATTCTCAATTCAAGAGGACGCGGCCGAGGGTCGCAATAGCTTGTAAAATGGTCAGTTTATGGTGAGGAGAAGAATTCTTGGTAACCTGCAAAAAACATCCATGCTCCCTCACTTGTTCGAAGGTTCCATCAAGTCCATCCTGACAGGCCAGCACCCAAGGTCATCCGGAGGCCACCCCTTGGGGGGGGGGGGGCAGTGTCACGATGTGAGACCTGGTCCTACTCATGCCCACCAGTGGATGCGCGATCAGCACCGCTTGGTTGTGCTCCTCGGATTTCTCCACACAGGCTGTGGTTGGCGTAAGACGTGCACAGTCACGTAGGTGATCGATACGCTGGTCTGCACATGCCCTGACCCTGTGTCGGTTCTGTGCATGCACAGCAGGCACTTCCTGGTTGCCTAATGCCTTTTAAAAGGGGGCCTACAGCACTAGGAAGTTGCCTGCAGATCTTCTTGGAGTAATGCTTGCCTCTGTTCCTATTTAACTTCCTGGGTTGACATTCGGATCGGATTTCTGGTTTTGGATTACAAACAACTCCAGCTTTGACCCTCTGGCTCTTAGATTACGACCTCACTCTGGCTCTGACCCCCTGGGTTTGGCACCGTCTTTTCTCTGGCTCTCGACTCCCTGCTTAGATGGTTACCTATTATGGCTCTCTGAACTCCAGAACTGGATTATGGCTTTCCCTGGCTCTGAACACTCTGGCTTTCCTGCATCAGCTTCCCCAAAAATCCAGAATGGACATTCCATATATTTGGGCTTATTGGCCGCTGGCGACAGTAGTGGGACCCTAACGTTTGTGCAGCATAGTCCAACCCTCCTTGTGGAAGGCTCTGACGACACCCCACGCTGAAACCAATGTGTGGTGTAGCTCTCTACCAGTTAGTCCCCAAGGGTTTTCCTCAGTTACAGTCAGCTTTAACTCCCTAAAGCACAAAATGTTGTTTGGTCAGCTCAATCCTCCCCTTAGGCTCAGACAACTGAGGCTCAGCAAGGCGGCAATCAGTATGTGTAAATTGTCCGGTACTCAGGTATGTCTAAAATATAGATTTTATTGCTTCCATTAAAAGTTCACAAGTTCAATAAAAGACATCAACACTCACATGTCTAACTTCCTAGTCAGGCATGTGAGTGTTGATATCTTTTATTGAACTTGTGAACTTTTAATGGAAGCAATAAAAGCTATATTTTAGACATACTTACGTGCCGGACAGTTGACACAAACAGCCCCTTTGTTTCCCAGATCTCCCACAGTTCCTGCCTGGTGTTCCTGATTCTGTATTATCCGCACATGTGACACTTTGGCCCTCCCTTCTGCTGAGTTTTCCCAGCCTACACTGCCTGGGGAGGCCACAGGGAGTATTGCAGACAGATGTTCCTGCACGCTGGAAGATTGTTGTGTACAATCCACTGCCAACAGGCCCAGAGCAGGAATATCCCAGATTAACCCTGTCAAATTCAGGGTGTCATGCCTGACTAACCAGAACTACTATCCCTGGAAATTCTGTTGCTGCTGATAAGAGAAGGTACAAGGACATTTTCTCAGTAGTGTATGCCTAATTCATTAACAGATGATTGGCTAGAAAAGGATCAGAAAGCACAGAGCACTATCTCCCTCAGCATAGATGATAATCAGATTGTGCATATATGCAAGTGTGCAACTGCAAAGGAGATGTGGGATGAGTTACAGAACATGCATGAAAGATCAAACCTCAGCAATAAGCTCTATCTTATTAGAAAAGACACCTTAGAGATTGTGGTGCACCTCAAGGGATTGGGAAATAAATTACAGTATTTGCCGGCGTATAAGACGACTGGGCGTATATGACGACCCCCAACATTTCCACTCAAAATATAGAATTTGTTATATACTCGCCGTATAAGACTACTCCCTCTTCCGCACATCTTCCACACACCAAATAAACAACAAACCAAATAAACAACCTGAGCATGTTAGCAGAGATGGGATAATAGAGAGATGGGATGGGACAGAGCTGGGAAAAGAAAGATGGGATGGGACAGAGCTGGGAAAAGAGATGGGATGGGACAGAGCTGGGAAAAGAGAGATGAGATGGGACAGAGCTGGCAATAGAGAGATGGGATGGGACAGAGCTGGGAATAGAGAGATGGGATGGGACAGAGATGGGAATAGAGAGATGGGATGGGACAGAGCTGGGAAAAGAGAGATGGGATGGGACAGAGCTGGGAATAGAGAGATGGAATGGGACAGAGCTGGGAATAGAGAGATGGGATGGGACAGAGCTGGGAATAGAGAGATGGGATGGGACAGAGCTGGGAGAAGAGAGATGGGTTGGGACAGAGCTGGGAATAGAGAGATGGGATGGGACAGAGCTGGGAATAGAGAGATGGGATGGGACAGAGCTGGGAATAGAGAGATGGGATGGGACAGAGCTGGGAATAGAGAGATGGGACAGAGCTGGGAATAGAGAGATGGGATGGGACAGAGCTGGGAATAGAGAGATGGGATGGGACAGAGCTGGGAATAGAGAGATGGGATGGGACAGAGCTGGGAAAAGAGAGATGGGATGGGACAGAGCTGGGAGAAGAGAGATGGGATGGGACAGAGCTGGGAGAAGAGAGATGGGATGGGACAGAGCTGGGAGAAGAGAGATGGGATGGGACAGAGCTGGGAGAAGAGAGATGGGATGGGACAGAGCTGGGAATAGAGAGATGGGATGGGACAGAGCTGGGAGAAGAGAGATGGGATGGGACAGAGCTGGGAGAAGAGAGATGGGATAAGACAGAGCTGGGGATAGAGAGATGGGTTGGGACAGAGCTGGGAAAAGAGAGATGGGATGGGACAGAGCTGGGAGAAGAGAGATGGGACAGAGCTGGGGATAGAGAGATGGGATGGGACAGAGCTGGGAAAAGAGATGGGATGGGACAGAGCTGGGAAAAGAGAGATGGGATGGGACAGAGCTGGGAGAAGAGAGATGGGATGGGACAGAGCTGGGAATAGAGAGATGGGATGGGACAGAGATGGGAATAGAGAGATGGGATGGGACAGAGCTGGGAAAAGAGAGATGGGATGGGACAGAGCTGGGAATAGAGAGATGGGATGGGACAGAGCTGGGAATAGAGAGATGGGATGGGACAGAGCTGGGAATAGAGAGATGGGATGGGACAGAGCTGGGAAAAGAGAGATGAGATGGGACAGAGCTGGGAGAAGAGAGATGGGATGGGACAGAGCTGGGAGAAGAGAGATGGGATGGGACAGAGCTGGGAGAAGAGAGATGGGATAAGACAGAGCTGGGGATAGAGAGATGGGTTGGGACAGAGCTGGGAAAAGAGAGATGGGATGGGACAGAGCTGGGAGAAGAGAGATGGGATGGGACAGAGCTGGGAGAAGAGAGATGGGATGGGACAGAGCTGGGAGAAGAGAGATGGGATAAGACAGAGCTGGGGATAGAGAGATGGGTTGGGACAGAGCTGGGAAAAGAGAGATGGGATGGGACAGAGCTGGGAGAAGAGAGATGGGACAGAGCTGGGGATAGAGAGATGGGATGGGACAGAGCTGGGAAAAGAGATGGAATGGGATGGGACAGAGCTGGGAGAAGAGAGATGGGATGGGACAGAGCTGGGAAAAGAGAGATGGGATGGGACAGAGCTGGGAGAAGAGAGATGGGATGGGACAGAGCTGGGAGAAGAGAGATGGGATGGAACAGAGCTGGGAATAGAGAGATGGGATGGGACAGAGCTGGGAATAGAGAGATGGGATGGGACAGAGCTGGGAATAGAGAGATGGGATGGGACAGAGCTGGGAATAGAGAGATGGGATGGGACAGAGCTGGGAATAGAGAGATGGGATGGGACAGAGCTGGGAGAAGAGAGATGGGATGGGACAGAGCAGGGAGAAGAGAGATGGGATGGGACAGAGCAGGGAGAAGAGAGATGGGATGGGACAGAGCTGGGAGAAGAGAGATGGGATGGGACAGAGCAGGGAGAAGAGAGATGGGATGGGAGTCATGGGACAAAGCTGGGAACAGAGATGGGATGGGACAGAGCTAAGAAAAAAGAGTTGAAGCAGGGAAAGGTGGGTTTTTACAGGGGCCCGGGTGGGGGGGTTCACACAGTGGGGGCATCCCGATTCAGGATGCCCCAGAGAAAAGCTGACTGGCGATAAAAGGCGCGCTCAGCCATCTGCAACTATCCCAGGAGGCTGAGCGACGCACACTCATAAACGTCCTGCTTCATGCACTGTTTTATATCCGCTGGGCAGCTGCAAACAGAACTATGCAGGGCCAAACTAATGCATAGTCCTGCTTGTTGCTGCCCGGAGGATATTAAGCAGTGCACTGCAGAACTTAATTGAGCGCCGCTCAGCCTCCTGCGATCGAAGCAGACAGCTGAGCCGGCCGCTCCTCCATACATCACCCACCTGCTGGCTTTCCTCCCGCCCGCCGTCTGTCCTCCCGGACGGCCGGCCCCGCCCGCTGCCTTCCATCCTGGCCGACGGCCCCGCCCACTGCCTTCCATCCTGGCCGACGGCCCCGCCCACTGCCTTCCGTCATGGTCTCGGACCCCGCCCACTTCCCCTCCACCCGGTCGCCGGCCCCGCCCGCTGCCTTTGTTCTTGTCTCCGGCTTGCGCGCTGCCTTCCCTCCCGGCCGCCTCGGAATCCTAGCAGCCCCGCAGGTAACAGTGCTGTGCCGTGCACCTGGCGTATAAGACGACCCCCCCCCACTTGAAGGCAGGTTTTTCAGGGGCAGAAAGTCTTCTTATACGCCAGCAAATACGGTAAAGATTTTCATGTTGCTTTACTTCCACTAAGTGGTCTTCCAGAAAGTTATGGCACACTTGTCACTGCACTAGATGCCTGGCCAGATGATGAGCGCACACTAGAGTAGTGCAAATAGCGACCACTGGATGCTAATGCACACATGGATTTTTTTCTCCGCATTTTTCCCATCCGTGTACTTGTGAACAACACATTCCATGAACAAAAGAGTGAATAAACACTATATTAGTGACTACATGCAACTGAATTACACACAGTGGACACGCCAGTGAATAAACACTATATTAGTGATTACACACAGGTGAATAACACACTGGGGCAGTGAAGTGCACATGTGCCCTGAGCGGTAGGCCACCTTAAACTCAGCACTCAAAGAACAATTGGGGGTTAGGTGCCTTGCTCAAGGGCACTTCAGTCATGTCCCATGGCTGGGAATCGAACCGGTCACCTTCCGGCCACAAGCCCAATTCCCTTACCTCTAGGCCCAAACTTGCTGATGAGTAAAAGAGAAAAGCAGAGACTCTAAGCAACAACAATATGTTCAGAGTAGAGGCTGCATTACAAGCACAGGATATCTATAAAAATAAGCACTATCTAAAGGAAACTGGTGAATGTTTTGTGTGTAAAAAGCCAGGGTACCTAAAGTAAAACTGCAGAGTTTGAAAATCTAGAATGAGTCATGTTCAGAAGCAGAAAGTTCTGCAAGGGGTTAAGTCTGCTGTGGAGGAAGCTGATGCTCCTGAATTTATCAAGGCTGATGAATGTATCGAAGCCACATTTAAAGTGGACCAACACCCACAATTTTAAACTACCATCCCCTGATCTGCTCCCCTTTGAAGAGTACCTTTCACTAATTTGCACTGCTCCTGCTTTACTCTAATCCCAGATAATGCTATCTGTTTTAGGTGTAAAGATCCAACTTCTCCATTCATTGCCACTGTTGTTTGTGCACCTATGCAATGACTGATTGCCTGCCATCGCACACCGAGGGACAGCAAAAGAATCAATGTACCAGGACAACTTGAAAATATCCATTTCTACATCTATGTAATGGTCAATGAGAGTTCAAACCTCCGACAAGTAAATATATTTTCTCACATTCATTGATGCTTTTTCCAGATACACAATTGTCTACCAGCAAAGATGAAGTGTCACAGAAACTTGAAAAGGTGCCATTTTAAAAAAGAAAGGAATCTTGTTCCAGACTATTCCATAAAACCTAGAACAAATTGTTGTTGCGGAAAGAAAGAAACACTCACTCTGTGAAAGTGCTAGAAGTATGCTGTTTGATGCAAACCTATTGGGGAGAAGGCACCAATGATAGCGTTTCATCTTCTATCCTATCTACAAACAAAACTCCATATGAGCTATGGAACTGCAAGAAGCCTGACCTGCAGCACAGGATACTTGGAAGCAAATAATTTATGCATGTTCCCTAAGAAAAATGTTGCCATTGGGAATCTCGCACAAAAAAAGTGGTCCTGGTTGGCTATAGTGAAACCCAAACAGGATACAAGATCCTTCACCCAGAGACCAACACAATTTAATGATGTTTTGCCAGTAATTCAACCAAAGTAGAACGAACAAGAATCTCAATCACAAGCTCCAGATGCTGAATAGGAAAGCACTGAAGTCTGGAAAAACTCTGAAACCACCCAGGAATGTACATGAAAGCCAAGTCAATCTCCAGTCAGGAGACCAGAGAGGCCAAACAAAGGAATCCCAGTTAAGTACCTTTCTTATATAGTCAGAACACTTTCTGAACCAGCAGATGCAACAAATGTCTGTCCTTGAAAAGATCAGTACAAGGACTAAGCACAATGATGTGAAACATCACCATCTGCGTGGTTTAGTGGCACGTGTGTTTATTGTGAGACCAACAAGATAATAACCAATGGCATGACAAAGCCACTTAAGACCCAAGTTTGAGTTCCAAACCTCAATGGGACTAACAGGATAAGTAGTTCTAGGTGTGTTAATACAGCAACTACATCCTGTATGCGACTGCTTGCTAGGATGTTGATACGGTTAGTTTAAAAGAAAACCAGGAAGTCGTATGAAGACCGTGTGACTGTATGCATATTGTGTTTAACCAGCTGAAAGGAGCTGTTTGCTTTGCTCCACATAGAGATATCTTGCTGATGTATCATGATCACCTTTATGTTCCTGATTGTTGCTGAATAAACAACTGCTGTTCCTGCATACTGGAAGAGTGTTGTGTACAACACTGTCTATAGTGGGTGAGCAGGTAGGCAGATAGATGGGTAGGTACTCAGATAGTAGGGGATAGTTAGGTGACGGGGTATGTGGTTTTCAGACAGGAATAAATTGAAATTCCTATTAGATAGGTGGGTGAGTAGATATGTGGATAGGACATTAGGTAGGCGGGTCTGTAAGTAAGCAGGTATATAGTTGGGTATGTAGGTGAGTAGGTAGGAAGGTAGGCGGATAGGTAGATTGGTGAGTGGGTTGGTAGGTGGGAGGGCAGGTAGCAAGGTTGGTGAGATGTTAGGTAGAAAGATTGCAAATGGGCAGGCAGGTAGGAGACTGCCACCTCGGCTCCAGGCTCTGACAATTCTGCCTTTGCACTGGGGCTGCCAGGTTCTGGGTGGGAAGGCGAGTGGGCAGGTATGTAGGTAGGTGGGTGGGTCAGTAGGCAGTTGAATAGGAAGGTGGGCTGGTAGGTGGTTGAGTCGGCAGGTAGATAGGCAGGTACGTAGGTCGGGGGTGAGTCAGAAGGAAGGTAGATAAGTATGTAGGTGGGTGTGTGGGTTAGTAGGCAGGTAGATAGATATGTAGGCAGGTGGACAGGTAGCTTTGTAGGTGGGGGTCAATTGGCAGGTAGGTAGGTGGGTCAGTAGGCAGGTAAATAGGTGATTAGGTCAGTCAGCCAGTCAGGGTGAGAACATCAACATACAGCAGCTGCCAACATACCTCTTTGACTGATATCACTGCTGACCTTGCGGCCTGCCTATAATCGGGCCCTGGACAGATAGATATGGGATAGATAGATATGGGATAGATAGATATGGGATAGCTAGATATGAGATAGATAGATAGATAGTCTGCTGGCCAAGCAGGCCATTCCTGATCTATGCTAGTAGGACTATAAAGCCATGTGAGTTTTGCTGGCCAAGTAGCCCAGTCCTGATCCATGAAGGACTACAAAGCTGGGTGGTTCCTGCTGGCTCAGTAGACCAGTCCTGATCCATGCCAAAAGGACTATAAATCTGTGTGGTTCCTGTTGGCCATGCAGACCATCCTGATCTATGCCAGAAGGACTATAAAGCTGGGTGGTTCCTGCTGGCCATGCAGACCATTCCTGATCTATGCCAGAAGGATTAGAAAGCTGGATGGGTCCTGCTGGCTAAGTAGCTGAATCCTGATCCATGCCAAAATTACTGTAAAGCTGGCCGGTCCTGCTGACCAAGTAGCCCAGTCCTTAGCCATGCCAGATAGACTATAAAACTGGGTGGCTCCTGCTAGATAAGTAGCTTATTCCAGATCCTTGCTAAAAGCACGATAATGCTGGATGGGTCAAGGAATGTTCTTGGAGAACATAAATGGACTAGGGGGCACATGTGCCCACAGCAGTGGGCTGCCCAAACGTAAGCACCCCTGGGGAACAGTTGGGGGTTTGGTGCGTTGCTGAAGAGCAAGTCATGTCCTGGACGGAAATCAAACCTGCAAGCTTCACAACTCCTCCAATCACTGGATTGGTTCCTTAACTATAAGGCCATGGCTGCCCCCTAGTCTGCATGAGATTGATACCGGGGCAAAGATGCCCAAAAGAGTCCAAAAATACAATTCTGTGAGGTACTCACCTGTAGAATTTGTATTATACGTATACAGTACGTCCTGCTCCAAATATAATACTTACAATTGGTTATCCTCCGCCAGAGGGCGCTGTGCACTGCAGACATGCAAAAACAGGCTCCTCCCAGCCCTTCATATACCGAGGGACCTCCCACAAATCCCCAGCATTGAAAAGCAGTGAACCAGAAACCGGGAGAAACCAACCACCAAAACAACTGGTAATGATAACAATAACAACAATCACCATACAGGGGATCCAGAATAATGTAAAACCAGGGTGGGGTGGAGCAGGACGTACTGTATACGTATAATACCAATTCTACAGGTGAGTACCTCACAGAATTGTATACCTCACAGAATTGTATTATTGTAAGTATACAGTACGTCCTGCTCCAAATATAATACTTACAATTGGGACATCCAATAGCAGTGTCCATAAAATAGGGTGGGGTCCCGAACAAAAAAGGCACATTAGGCCGTCGAGGCACTGTAACCTGCAACCTCGCCACCGAAAGCGACAGGAGCAAAGGCTCCAGCGTCAAATAGTAAAAACCCATGAAAAAGGTATGAACCAGAAACCAAGGTAGCCATTTAGCAAACCTGTACAACAAAAACCTGGTGATGAAAGGCCAAAGGATACCTACTCACCAGTAGAAACAGAATAAGGCGAGAGAAGCTCAGCACCTCAAAGGAATAGGTCTGAGCAACAGCCTAACAAGATAAAGCTCTAACAATCATTCCAGGAAGAAGCCAATCTTCCCTAGGACCAGAAGGAAAAACCATCCAAGTAAAAGCTAGGCCAAGGCCGCGTAACCCCTGGAGGCAGATAAGATCAGGCACATACAGAGTTAGGTGCCCACAAACCCTGAGGGGCATCAGTCCCCTTAAGGGACCAGAAAAACAATACAGGAAAAGGATTCCAGCACCTGATGAGGGAAAATAAATCCCCGTGCCTCAGAATTACTAGGAATAAGGCACAAAAGAAAGACGATGTCTTGAGCCATGACACATGAGCCTAAACCACCACCAGAGGTAGAAAGGTCCGGCGTAAAGCGGAGCACTACCTTATCCTGGTGCATAACAAGGAACAAGGGCTAGCGAAAAAGAGCCACCCGCTCAGACACACGTCGGACTGAGTCAGCAGGCCCAAGGGACAACGATGAATGTAAAAGACAGTCAGACAGCCTCCTGAATAGGCCCAAAGGAAAGTCCCACAAGGCGACAGTAATAAAAAATTCAAATCCCAACAGGGATCATAGAAATAAATGAGGCACGCAATGAGCAACCCCCGAAGGAAAGCATAGCCAAGGGAAATAGGCAAAAGACTTCTGCCAGAAGGTGGACAGGGTAGAACCTGACCCTTCAGAGTACCGAGTTGGGGAGCCAACTCCAAGTCATGCTGTAATAACGCTAGAGCCCTAGGAACAGAGAACGCCCAATGGGAAAGAGACCTAGGCTAACACCTATCCATGTGGGTAAGCCATACCTCATAAGAGTGGAAGAAGAAGACAAGCGCTGCTCTTAGACTTCCAATAGTCACTACCACAGAGGGAAGAATCCCGTCTCCATAAGGACGGAAGAACCAGCAGCCAGGCCGGCTAGGTCAGAGACTGTAGAATTGGAGTGATGTAACGGAGGCCCTGGGCGAAACAGGGCGACACCCCTGGCAGAACGTATAGAACAACTACCATAAGGTATCACGTCTGCGAATCCACACTCCACTAGGCCCCCCAGGGGCCACCCGAATCAATGGTCCCCCTACCAGAGCGAATCTGCACAGAAAACTGCCTAACAAGGGGAAGGGAGACAAGGCCAAAGGGCCAGAATGCCCTGTCATAAAAATACTAAATCCTCATGAACACGGTCAGAGGAGCCAGGGACAGGGAAATAAGTGGCAAGAGCCTGAAAAGGTGACGGAGCACCAAACAAGCCATACTGGTTGAACATCATAGAGAACCCAGGGATAGCACCACCTGTCACAGAGGGAACTCATCAGGGGCGAATACCAATGATAAGCAGGGAACATTATCCTCCACCCAGAACAGGAAAATATACCTTTCTGGGGAACCATCCTGCACTAGGTCCCACACAGATGAATAATGGCAGGCCACAGTCGTCAGACAGGCCGAGCACCACCAAACAGGCAGGCCTGGAAGAGGAGAAGACAGGCGAGATAGCGTCAGCCTGAAAACTCACTGTACTGATAGGTACAAGGACCTCCTATAAGGCCCCATCTTCCCCACACCCGCATGGGGATACAGAAGGAAGAAACCTCCCCGCCACCTGAAGGGTTGGCATCCACAGTGATCATCTGTGGAAGGGGCAAGCAAAGAACTGTCCCCAGACAAGATCCTAGAGTAAATCCACTCAAAGAGGGACCCCTAACCCAGGGGAAGGGTATACATGATCCCGCTCCAGGGATGCTAGGTCCCAGTCCAGTATTAAGAATAGAATTTGTGGAAGGAAACCCCTGGTAGAGGAATATAAGAAACTTCACTAAGCAAGTCACCAAGACGGGCCCACCAGCCGCGTTCCTGCCTGGTGAAGGGACTGGAACAGCAAGTAGGGACTGAACCCATGCAAGCAGATTGTCCACCTTATTGTAGAGGGAGGAAGATTCTCGCCTGACCGAGACTAGATTCATCCCTAGAAATGGAGAGAACCATCAAGAGGACAAGGCGGACAAGAGGTGAAGAAAAACACCCATCCAGAAGACTCTCAAGTGATGGCACCAGCTGAGTAGCTAACTCGACCTGACATAGAGATTGGGAAGCGAGAAGGACCACCTGGCAGGCCTCTTGCGGACTCCCCTTGTTCTCCACAGAGACATGGCTTCCATTAGTACCCTGGTGAATACCGTGGGGCAGAAGAGAGGCCAGAAAACAAGGCCACAGAATAGCGGTGTTGGACACCCAACACTACCAGAAAAGCCTGAGTGTCTAAAAAGACACAGGGAAGTGAGCATAAGCATCCCTGATCTCCCCAGAAGGCAAGGACCCACTAGGCGCAAGGCGCTAGTGGCCCATCCCAGAAATTTTCATGCAGAAAAGTGCCTGCATAGCAGAATTGCCAACATTTGTGATTAAGAAGGGCCGGCGGACTCATTCTTTTGGGAGAATGTGAAGGGGTTGGCATAACGGCACCTGCCTCTGCCTGATAAGGGCAAACTGCAAGTGACCTCCAAGGCCCCGCAGGCCATGTATGGCCTGCACCAGCATCTGAACATAGGCAGGGGACCGGGAGTACCCTGACAATCATGGGGGAGGCCGCGCGGCAAACTTTATCCTGTATCCGGAGGAAACTACCTCCTGTGCCCCCTAGAAAGAGGCAAAATGCCTCCTGATAGGAGTAAGGTGCCGCAGTCTTCCCCTCGTCCAGGCGGGCGAGGGCGCCCCCTCATGCTTGAGGGGATTTGGTGGAAGATATAGGTTTCACCCTGCCGGAGGGCCCAGAGCATTGTCTGTTGCTCGTGGGGCAGGGGTCTGTGCTACAACTCCGGGAGGACACCCCCGGTTCTTGTTTAACGCTATGGTATGGAGGGGGAGGGGTGACCCTGTTCAGAGGGGGCCGAGACGGGCGCCTGCGCCGGGGTGATTTGCCCTTCTTCCCAAACAGGTCCAGACGGGCCCCAAACAGGCGATGCCCTTTAAAGGGGAACCTGGTAAGAGTCCTTTTAGCAGCATAGTCCGCACCCCACTCTCGCAGCCAGACCATGCGACGCATCGCCACCACAAGGGCGGAAGTCCTCGCACACATTCTAATGGTGTCATCCATAGCTAAAAGGATAAATCTTAGAAATACATCACAACTGGAGAGTGCCTTAAACACCTCCCAGGAGAGATCGTTAACGTGATGCTCAAGCATCTGTCCGATGAGGATTTTGGCGGCCACTGCAGTGATGGCCGTGGCACAGACCGGGCGCAGCGCCGTTCCTGCACAGAAAAAAGCGTGGAAAGCCAGTTTATCCATGCGCCGGTTCTCGGCGTCCCAAAGGGTACAGTAAGCAGGAGCTGCCACAAAGGGGGGTTTAGGAACCCCAATGATCGGAGCGTCTACCACAGGGGCGAAGACCAACAATCAACCATCTCAGGGGGGAAGGGGTATTTCCAATCCCAGTCCCCTAGAAGCCGACCGGGGTGTTCCCATTCCTCGAGTACGAGAGCCTGGAAATGAGCCTGCTCTAGGAATTCCAAGCGCGGTGTCGCTGTATGGAAACTCTCCTCTCTCGGCTGGGGAGCCGCGTTGGGGAGGGAGATAGACAGGGTCTTAAAGATTCTACTCAGTAAGCCAACGGTATCAAAATGGTTCCAGTCTTCGAAGTTAGAATCTCCATGACTCCTCGGCTCCTTGTCGGATGAGCCCGAGTCCGAGAACAACCTTCCTTCCTCAGAAGTGGTGCAGGCCCGCGGAGTAGCGGACTCCATCGATCCCTTAGCAGGGGTAGAAACATAGGGCGTAGAGGACCGCTTCATGTCAGGGCCCGAGCGCTTTCTCGGCCCTGTAATAGTCTAGGCAGCCGCGGGCAGTCTGGAAGCCGCAGCCGTAACTCCTTACTCGTAAGCGACTCGTCAGCAACGAGATTTAAGCCTGGTGGAATAGGAGTGTTAGGGCGAGGAACAGCCCCTGGCGATCCTGGCAGCCGGATCAGTACTTGATCGGCACAGGGTGCACAGATCGGTGTGCTCTCAGCACCGAAGTGGGAGTAGCCACACGTTATACACAGCGGGTCTTGTCCCGGGGGAACCGCTGGTACAAAATTCCGAGATGCCTCCATATGGTGATTATCAGTGCAATATATGTCAGTAGGGATTTATGCAAAAAGCAACCCTGGATGTCCCAAAGGCCCGCTGGGAATGTGGGAGAATTTATGTAAGCCCGCTACGAGTTATGTTAGGCCGGGAGAAGCCACCGGAGTCTTTAACGTCTGAAAGACAGAAGGGGAATAGTAGGTGTCAGAACCATGTGCAGCAAAAGAATGAATAAAGAGTGGAATCGCCAGCAAAGGGCGCTTACAGACCAGGGGAGGAAAGGGACCGCCAACACGCGCGCGCGAAGATCCACAAAATGGCGCCGCCCGAACTCAGAGGGTGGGTCCGATCAGGGCGTGACGCGGAGCGCGCCACGCCAGGTCCCCGCCTTCCCCCAAAGAGCGCGAAGCTCAGAAGCAGCCGTTAAGGCTGGCAAGTCAATCATGTAGTATGAATAAAAGCATCTGCTAGTGGTACTCATAAGGACCAAAGACGCCGCCACCAATTTGCCACCCGTAGGCGATGTTAAAAAGATTACCTTCCTGCCTCAAGCTGCAGGATGATAAGTCAGCGCGAGCTGTACACAATTACATAGATTGAGAAGTCAAGGGGAAAAGACGGCGGCGGCCAGAATAGACGGAGCAAGCAGCGCGGCTCTGACTAGATGCCGGTCGGGGGCAAATACGGCCATAATCTTGAGAATAGTAGGTACTGAGAGCGCCAACCCCCCCCCCCTTCTTTTCCCCCGAAAACGGGGGAAAACGGGGGAGGATGGCGACCCTCTAAACAGGGTCCACCTCTACACGGGGCATGGGGCAATAATGCGGGAGGGACATCCACTATGAGGCTCACCATCAGCCTAAACCGCCTACCCTATGGTGGGGGACTGCGGTGGAGCATGGCTCCGTTAAGCACCCATGGTGCTGCCTACCTTCACCCGACCAGCACAGCCCAGGCTGGGAGGCACATCACAAGGAGGATGGGCGGGAATAGTCCAACAGGGCCGCAGGCTGTAATAGCCCCGCTCACCTGCGAGAGAGTGATACTTCATGTCTTCGCAGTCAGCACTGCAGAGAAATCTGGGGATTTGTGGGAGGTCCCTGGGTATATGAAGAGCCATGAGGAGCCTGTTTTTGCATGCCTGCAGTGCCACAGCGCCCTCTGGCGGAGGATAACCAATTGTAAGTATTATATTTGGAGCAGGACGTACTGTATACTTAGAATATTGAGTTGCCATATTCCGGCGATGAGTAAGCCAGGAGGCTGTTTGGGATGTCCAAAAGACTCCAGACCCTTATAGTATGAACAGAGAGAATTGTGGGTAGTGGCATGGCTCCTGTAATTGATGGCAGGACTGGAATGATAATGAAATGAATAATGAGCAGTGTGTGAACATTGTAATTTGGAAGCTAATTGGAGTTGCGCCTTGCCCCAGGTGATGGGGAGATCCTTCCATGTTGAAGACCGGAGGCCCCCTCCTCATCCTCCCCTGATGCAGCATGCTGATCCCCCAACATCACCACCACCACCCTCAGGCTCCTTTAATAATTAGGCTGGAGAACTAATTAACCCAATGGCTGCCAATCAGAGAAGTATTTAAAAAGTGATTTTTCCAAAAGAATGGGTTTATTGCATCACATGTGTAGGTGACCTCCCTGTGGGCTGTGTGCCTTGGGATGCTCGCTTGGGGTTGGGGTCGCCCATGGCCTAATAAATACTCGGCTCATTAGTTTGTCAGGAAAAGACACCTTGCTGACTGTAACAATGGAAGTGTCCCTATATTATAGTCATTAAGCCTCTCTTGCTCACATTCCTGCATGGAGTGGTGTGAAATCTTGGTTTAGCCATTTTTAGACCTCGTGCTATTCAGTATTGTCCTATTTTGTGTGGGCTTGCTGTTTTCCAGGACTTTTCAGCTCACGTACGGGAAAACAAAGTATTATTACATGTATTACCAAGTTTATGGGTTCTTGCTTTCGGAACTTCACGGATTTTGTCTGTGCTTGTAGATTACTATGAGCCCTGATTTCCCCTTTGTCTGGCCATTTAAATGCATTCCCGCATGTGGGGGTGGTGTGAAATCTCAGTTTTAGCCATTTTTCTACTTCGTGCTATTCATTATTGGCCTTTTTGTGCGAGTTTGCTGTTTTCCAGGACTTTTCAGCTTATGTACGCGAAAACGAATCTTCATCGTATTATTACATGTATTACCAAGTTTATGGGTTCTCGCTTTTGGAACTTTACGGATTTTGCCTGTGCTTGCACATTACTATGAGCCCTGATTTGCCCTTTTTCCGGCCATGTAGATGCACGAATGACTTGCCTTCAGCCTGTGCCCGTGGTGTCCCTAGGCAACTGGCCGGGGTTTCTCCAGCCCAGCAGCCGCTTCCGCCTTAGGTGCCAGCTTCAGCGGTGCGTGCGTCGCCGTGCTCGCCCTCGTCCACTGTCATTCGACTCGTGCTTGCGCACGTGTACAATCAGCTTATGACCTCCGGTGCTATACACAACGCCGGCCATGGAGGCTGTTTAAAAGAGCTAAACCTAGGAGGTGCAGTTCTGGGCAGTATGCCTTTGGAGTTCAGCTGGGGCAATCAGCCCAGAGCTCTCTAAGTGCACCAATCAAACCACAGATCCGAAGTGCACCAATCACATTCACTGCCTCCCTGTCCAATCCAGCCAGGTTCAGTCCTATAAAGGGATTACCACTTCAGTGTGTCAGTGCCTGTGATAGCGTTTAGCTGGCTTTGTGATTGCTCCTGTGAATTCCTGTATATATAGTTATTGATCATCTGCTTGAATCTCAACCACGTCTCCGTCTCATCCCTTTGTACTGCACAGCTCTCTGACCTCCCGGTGTGACCCTTGGCTTGATGTCTGACTTTGCTTGTTTTCTCCTGAGCACCCGATTTTCTTCCAGTACTTACCTGTTTCCGAAGCACCCGAACTGTTTCCAGTACTTACCCAACATTGCCCAGTCTGGCCTCTGGTTCATCCTCCTTCACCCCCTGTAAGCTCACAGCCTTTTGCTATTAAGTCTTGGGGGCAACCGTGTCCGGCGAGGCGTATAAAGCGTCCCGGCAAACGGGGGCTTGACTAAAGGTGAAACTAGCAGCAGAGATTGGGGGTTGTGGGCTTACTCTGAAGGCAGGTGTCCCACGGGGCCTGACATGAGGGTGGTGTGAAATCTCAGTTTTAGCCATTTTTCGACCTTGTGCTATTTAGTATTGTCTTTGCTGTTTGCTGTTTTCCGGGACTTTTCAACTTACGTACGCGAAAACAAATCTTCAACATATTATTACATGTATTACCAAGTTTATGTGCTCTCTCTTTCGTAACTCTATGGTTTTTGCCTGTGCTTGTACACTATTATGAGCCCTGATTTGCCCTTTGTCCGTTGCCGGTTCAATCTTACACCCTCTTTTTGCTGGCGGGATTATTGGCGGACGTTCCACTGTCTTGTGCGATGGAGCCCCTAGACGAGTATCTTGCAGAGTTTGAGCATATGCAGTGGCATGGGCTGCTCACCTTGTACATGCCAGAGCTTATACACACCCGCCATCATCATGGACGTTGATCATATGCCTGATCAACATGTGTTTGGATTGACCCAACTGAACCGTCTTTCTCTCGAGAAGCTTTATTTTGCCGCCATGGTTGGCCCTCAGCACAAAAAGGGGGCATGACCAAATAGCTTGGCTGCCTTCAATATTTAGGGAATGGCTCCTTCCAGAGGCTTTGGGCATTGTTTGTTGCATGTTGCTGCCTTTGCTGAGCCGCACCCTGACAACAATGGCATAGTTGCCCTGCAGGAGAAATACGTCTGTTTTCCTGACAGCTTGGCAGCCTGAAGTTGGGTTATTTCAACACAATCAGAGAAACCCGGAATGAGGCATAACAGCTCCACTTCACGACCTAAATACTCTTATAGGCTGTCCCCTGGCTCTAGATCAGCACCATCCGCCCGGCTTTAGGGCGGATGCCGGCTCCCTCTGCAGCAGCGCTGTAATATTAAATGGAACAGAATACTGGACATTACCACAGCAGCAAATAGAATCAGAACATTGTAGATAAGCAAATAAAATATCAGGGGAATGCTAGTGGCCCTGAGGGGCCGTCCCGCCAAAAACCTTTTGAATCAATTGGTCAGGCTAACAGTCGCCACCCTTGAACAATATTAAGTGTACTGATGAAGCACTAAGGGGGTTATTTAAGTAGTGATAGCTCCAGGTAGCGCCTCGTAGCGTCTGGTGAACGCTGGGCGCTGTACGCAAAACCACATTTATGGTGAGCGCCTCTAACAGCGCCATGTAGCATCACATGTATTATTACAGACGGCTCAGCGTAAAACGCCGGCACTCTAACTTCCAGAGCGCCAGGTATTACCTTTCGCTCAGTGTCACTCTCCTATACATTTCAATGGACGTTCATTTGCTTGTGTTTAAACAACATATTTGACGTTTTTTTTGCTCTAATCATTGTGTGACATCTCCTGGCTGCAAACAAACACTTTTGACTTTTTATATTTTTATGCCGAATTGTCATTACAGGTCTGGCACTAAAGTGTTATTTTCACAGTGTTATAACAATGTCATTCCATGTGTTTTCGCTTTGTTACTGGTGGATATGTGTTCAAAAACAGACTTCAAATCACACAGTGTCCTTTTTTGATAAGTATGTTGTGGAACGCAGAGAGTCCGTCGCACTGAGCTGGCACTACCTCTCACTCGCTGCAGTGCTGTACTGGTGTTAGAGCTCCCAACATACATCACATTCATCAATGCCGGCCAGGTTACTACAGCGACTGAGGCACTCTGTTACAGCGTCTACTAGCGGTCGCTCTAAGTGCCGCTATATAGACGCTCATCTGCCGATACCTGACGTTAATAATGACTCAGCCTCCAGGTTGCATAACGCGTCTACACTTGCTACAACTGAGAAATATGCTTGCTACAATTGAAAACACCGGTTTTAAGTTGAACCACAACAGATTGTAAAGAATAAATAAATATTTATAAAGAAAACCATACAATATATGTTTTTGAACAGAATTGAAGGTATATTTACAGTATATGAATATCTATGAACTAGCAAACAAAGGCAAGGCACCAATACAAGATTCCTACCTTTGTCTCTTACCCAGACCCTGGGTACTCACAGCACCAGGGGAAGGTTAGAGGGACAACCCCCCCCCCTCCTTCCTAATACATGTAAAACAAAGGGTTCAGGAGCATGCCAAAATAAAACCAGATTGGAGCCAACTATAAGAGGGGAAAAGGGGCCTGACTCGCCCACTTTATCTTAACCTCTCCCCCCTCTCTATTTTAACATAGCAAATATGCCTAACGTCATGGGCACCATCGACTGCACGCATATGGTGTTGATGCCTCCTGTGAGGTATGTTTAGGTACTCATTGGTCCTCCTGCTCCTTCCTGCCAAGTTGCCTGTGTTTAGCCTAGGCTTTGTTCTGCTCTCCTAAACTAGCTAATCCTTGTTGCTCATTGGGCACACTGATCCCTGTGTCCAAGTTGCCCATGTATCTGCATGCTCTTTGCCTGATACTGTAATATTGCTAGTGTATTAACCATTTCTATCGTTAGCCTTGCATTTGTAATGTTGTATGTTGGTATCAGCTGGGCCCCATAGGATGCATATATGTGTTTTTTTAGTGTGGCCTATTTGCCCTTTTTCCCTAATTGTGTTGTGAAGTCCCTATTTTAAAGTGGACCATCACCCTGAATAAGAGTAAAAAATAAAATCGTATATGTTTCCCCCCCGTACATACAGATTTCCCACATAAAAAATCAGCCTACCTGCATCTACCGCATTTTATGAGCCTTTACATCCAAGATGGCGGCCCATGGATTCTCAGGCTGCCTGCAAACAGGAAGTGTCTTCTGACTGTGCCACTCTGCATTCTGGGATTGCTGTCCTTTTGATGACCCCAGCTGTGCTCTGTGCAAAGCACAGCTATAACCCGCCCTCCTGTACTCCCCCCCCCCCTTTCCCCAAAATGTGATGCTTTTGAGGCAAGATGGCGGCGCCCGTATCCTGGAGTCCTGAACAGAGATGCAGCCCAATGGGGAAAAGAATAAAAATTAAGTGACAAAAAACTTAAAATATATTAACTTTAGATGTACACACAATATTTGGATGGGTGGCACCAACCCACAAATATATGTTTCGTGGTGCACTGCCCCGTGGACACTTGTTACCAAGTTATATACATCCACACTAGAGGTTGCCTCTATAAACCCCTAATTAATGGGCCCACAGAGTCTGACAATTGCACTCATCACATCACTGAATTTAGATTAATCATTAATTTTTATTAGAGCCATTTAAAACAATTAAAAACAGTATGCCATGCCAATAGCGTTAAAGTGCCACAGGGGGTGCTGTCTCGCTAATTCATTATCCATAATATATAAATTAACATAACAAAATAATCCTATATACCCGTGCTAGTTCTACTGATCAGAAAAGTGCTAGTGCTCTTCAAAGCAATAAATCATGTGCAAAAATACAATCAAGTTCAAGAGTAAAGTGCAATGCACCAGTGCCCCGCCCCCCCCCCCCCCCCCCCCCCCGCAACGAAGCCCACATGTTCCGAGACCTCCCGGGTTTCTTTCTCAAGAAAGGGTCTTAATTTTAGATGTTGGGGAATAGTTTTTTTAAAGGATTTGGGCTTTGCATTAAATGATGCTGAAGGTCCGGTTTACGTCATATCCCCGTTCATAGTTTAACTCATTTGGCCCTGTAGTGTGCATTACCTCTAGTTGGTCCTTCAAACTGTTCGTTGCAGCAAAATTACATTCTTGACCTACTTGTTACAGGGGTCCCCTATCTTATCAGCTTCCCTGAGCAAGCCTTGCCTTGTTATTGTGGTTGCTGTTATTGATTGTCGCCAGCCAAATACATACAGTAATTGCTTGGAAAGCTTACGCGAAACACATCCACTCGCATACGGCTGGCCGAGGAAATCTCGCACGCGGCTGAGAATAATCCGAGGGTTCGCAAAATCCCGGTCTGCGATTTTGCTTCAGCGCAAAACCAAGCAATCACGGAGAGGCTTAATGGCAGCAATATGCTTGATGGGTTATCAAACATTTAGGAAGGGGGGGGCATGTGCCCAACCAGGGACGATACTTAAGAGTTATGGGGCAAATTACTTCTCCTTAAACTTGGTTGGAAAAAAAAAGTGTACAGTGTTATTACACCTATTACTGTACTGTGCAACAAACACTAGAGGGAGCTCATTCTAAACAAAGCTCATGATGTCACGGTGTGCCGCCTCTAGTGACCAGTGTGTGATATTACACCGTTCATACGGCATGCTAAGAGAAAGAGTGTAAGGGACTCCCCAATGGCTCTTTGCAGAGTGTGTGTCCCGCCATTCATTCATTACTGATTATTTAGTCTCTGTCTCTATTTTTGTAGATGACACAAAGATATGTAGCACAGTGCAGTCTATTAAAGATGGTCACAAGCTTTAAGCTGATTTGAACACTTTGAGTGTCTGGGCTCCACTTGGCAAATGAAGGTCAATGTGGAGAAATGGAAAGTCATGCACTTGGGGTCTAACAACCTGAAGGCCACATATTGTCCTTGGGGGAGTAAAACTGGGAGAGTCACTAGTTGAGAAGGATCTGGGGGCACTGGTAGATCACAGGCTAAATAACAGCATGCAATGCCAAGCAGCTGCTTCCAAGGCCACCAAGATATTATCATGTATTAATAGAGGCCTGGAATCACGGGATAGGGATGTCATTTTGCCTCTTTACAAGGCACTGGTGCGCCCTCACCTGGAATATGCCGTCCAGTTCTGGGCACCTATTCACAGAAAGGATGCTCTGACTATGGAAAGGGTGCAGAGAAACCACCAAACAAATAAGAGAAATGAAGGATCTTAGTTATGAGGAAATAGATTAGGGGAATTAAATGTGTTTAGTCTTGAGAGGAGACGACTGAGGGGGGACATGATTAACTTGTATAAATATATAAATGGCCAATACAAAAATATGGGGAAAATAACATTAACAGTTACTATTAGCTGTTATCAGTAAAAAAAATAAAATAAAAAATAACTTCCCCTACCCCAACACCCTTGGTTGAATTTGGACATATGTCTTATTTCAACCGTATTAACTATGTAATTATTAGTGTTATTGTATCCCCTATTTATTCATTGCAGAGTGATAGGCTCCTTTCACACTGCTGCACCTTTTTCCTCCTAATTGCAATTGCAGATTTGTAGTGTATTCCCTATTTAATAATGCAAGCAAGTGGACTTTCCATAATTTTTGACTGGAGGTTCCCATTTAAGCCTGCACCCAGTGAGCAAGCCAAGTCATCTAATATAATTTAAAAGCGGAACAAGAAGAAACACGGCCAGCAATGGGTCATTGGTGATAGGAAAAGAGCCCGCATTTGCACCATTGGATCAGTGGTCGGGAAGGATTTAATGGGGATCCAGGGGGTTTCAGCAGGGGAATTCATAATAGGGATTCTCTTGGCAAAAGAAACAAGACCCAGACATTTCCCAAAGCAGGTCCTCTTTAAAGAGGAACAATACCCGGAAATTTGAATTTCCCGGATGTTGTTCTGTGCCCCGGGGCATCCTTAAAATGGGATGCCCCACTTTGTGAACCCTCCCCAGTTTGCTCTCATCCAATCAGAACCCGTTGGCATGTTTACATCCTTCAGCAAAGGGCTCTGATTACCTTCAATGGAGAGTGTGTGTTCGGTGAGAATTGTTCTGCTTTAAAGTGGACCAAAACCAACCATGATCGATTCCCTCCTCTCTCCGGGCATCAAAAATCAGGATGCCCCACTGTGTTAAACCCCTCAGTTTGCCCTATACACTTACCTTTTTTCCCGGTCCAATGGTACATGCACAAGCCACATCCCCGCCCCAGGTATTTGTGAATTGCCGGTGCGGCACGCTCCCTGTCACAGAGTAGCAAGGGATGTGACCGCCAACACGCCTGGAGCCGCTGGCCTTAGACAACGCAGCTCTGAGCGCACTGATTGGACGAGCAGCCACACATGCACCTTAGGACTGGGAAGAGGTGAGTTGGTATCGGCGATCTGGGGAGTTTCACACCGCATGGCACCCCTCATCGGGGTGCCCGGGGGAAAGGACCAAGACCCAGTATAGTTAAAATCCTGGGTTTTGGTCCACTTTAAGACACGCTGCAGGGACATGCTTGGTTTTCATACAGAGGTTGCGCACTTGGCGGCACTGTGCTTGTTGGACGCTGGTCGGACGTTGATGGGTGTTATTTGTGAGATATCTGATTTATTCTAATAATAATCTGCCATCCAAGAGACTGAATGTACTAATTTGCCAAGAGGACCAGATTTTAATAAATATTAAAAAATCTTGTGCAGCTGTCATGCGTACAGAGTGACTAACACAAGTCTGATGTACAGCCAGTCCTGCCCGCATCTAAGCCGCTTATTAATACCATTATTAATATTACTACTGTCACTAATATCATTATTACTCACAGGCCTAACTATTGCCACAGTATCCCATGCAGGAACTATGGGACCCAGCCATGAGGGGGGACAAGCCCACAGCCATAGTTAACATTATAACCTAATAGATTGTAAGCTCCTCTCCTCCTGTATCCTCCCTTATACCCTAATAGAGTGTAAGCTCTTCTCCTCCTGTATACTCCCTTATACCCTAATAGAGTGTAAGCTCTTCTCCCTCTGTATCCTCCCTTATACCCTAATAGAGTGTAAGCTCTTCTCCCTCTGTATCCTCCCTTATACCCTAATAGAGTGTAAGCTCTTCTCCTTCTGCATCCTCCCTTATACCCAAATAGATTGTAAGCTCTTCTCCTTCTGTATCCTCCCTTATACCCTAATAGAGTGTAAGCTCTTCTCCTCCTGTATCTTCCTTATACCCTAATAGATTGTAAGCTCTTCTCCTTCTGTATCCTCCCTTATACCCTAATAGAGTGTAAGCTCTTCTCCTTCTGTATCCTCCCTTATACCCTAATAGATTGTAAGCTCTTCTCCTTCTGTATCCTCCCTTATACCCTAATAGAGTGTAAGCTCTTCTCCTCCTGTATCTTCCTTATACCCTAATAGATTGTAAGCTCTTCTCCTTCTGTATCCTCCCTTATACCCTAATAGAGTGTAAGCTCTTCTCCTCCTGTATCTTCCTTATACCCTAATAGATTGTAAGCTCTTCTCCTTCTGTATCCTCCCTTATACCCTAATAGAGTGTAAGCTCTTCTCCTTCTGTATCCTCCCTTATACCCTAATAGATTGTAAGCTCTTCTCCTCCTGTATCCTCCCTTATACCCTAATAGATTGTAAGCTCTTCTCCTTCTGTATCATCCCTTATACCCTAATAGATTGTAAGCTCTTCTCCTTCTGTATCCTCTCTTATACCCTACTATATTGTAAGCGCTTCTCCTTCTGTATCCTCTCTTATACCCTAATAGATTGTAAGCTCTTCTCCTTCTGTATCCCCCTTATACCCTAATAGATTGTAAGCTCTTCTCCTTCTGTATCCCCCTTATACCCTAATAGAGTGTAAGCTCTTCTCCTCCTGTATCCTCCCTTATACCCTAATAGATTGTAAGCTCTTCTCCTCCTGTATCCTTCCTTATTCCCTAATAGATTGTAAGCTCTTCTCCTCCTGTATCCTTCCTTATTCCCTAATAGATTGTAAGCTCTTCTCCTCCTGTATCCTCCCTTATACCCTAAAAGTTTGAAAGCTCTTCTCCTCCTGTATCCTCCCTTATATCCTAATAGATTGTAAGCTCTTCTCCTTCTGTATCCTTACTTATACCCTAATGGATTGTAAGCTCTTCTCCTTCTGTATCCTCCCTTATACCCTAATAGATTGTAAGCTCTTCTCCTCCAGTATCCTACCTTATACCCTAATAGATTGTAAGCTCTTCTCCTCCTGTATCCTCCCTTATACCCTAATAGATTGTAAGCTCTTCTCCTTCTGTATCCTCCCTTATACCCTAATAGATTGTAAGCTCTTCTCCTCCTGTATCCTCCCTTATACCCTAATAGATTGTAAGCTCTTCTCCTCTTGTATCCTACCTTATACCCTAATAGATTGTAAGCTCTTCTCCTCCTGTATCCTCCCTTATATCCTCCTGTATCCTACCTTATTCTCCTCCTGTACCCTACCTTATACCCTAATAGATTGTAAGCTCTTCTCCTCCTGTATACTGATTAGCCGTGACGTCTGGCCATTGTGCTGCTACGGGCGGCGCAGCTTCGAGTATTGGCGGAAGTGTGGCTCGCTGCGTCATTTCCGCCCCACTTGCGAATGACATGGCGGCCTCGGCGCGTTGGGAGGGCTGACGCTCGGAGCACACATGATGAGAGGTGAGTATTTATGCAGCATATTGTCGATGAACACTTTCCCTCACCCTTGGAAGCGGCACGGGAGCCGCGTGTGCGGGTGTTCTGCTGCTCTCTCCCCCCTCCCTTATGTACTCTGGATGGCTGCTACATTTTTAAATGCTGGCTGGGAACTTTGTACTGTATCTCATGCACTTACACTTTTGTGTCTTTTGATTGCTTAGAAGTATTTCTCTTTATTGTTTCAAATTGGATATTCTGTGTACATATATATATTTGGACTTCAAGACACCCACAATGGTTTATATTTGTATTGATATTTATATTCGTATTGATCTTCAGTAATTGTTTTTCATTATCAATTGTGGATTATAATGAATTTTTTAAGATAGTTAATTATTCACATAGTCACTTTATTAGGGTTTTTTTGGAATATTGACTTTTCTGGTTAGGGTAGTTTTTTGTGCCGGCACAAAAAAAATAACATAATAAGGGTTCCCCCTTTTTCAGAATTACATACATCCTTCTGTCTCTTTACATTTTATTGCAGATTTTCATGATATAGTAAAAAACATAGTCGCAAGCCAGTATGTGGAGAGACCCATGTTAGGCTTAATATAGGGGGCTAAAGAGACCAAAACACCCTCTACTTAGGTAAAGGAAAAGAGGAGCTTTCCTAGACCGGAAAGTATTTGCACAGTACCAAAATCTCTTGATATTTGGAGAAATTAGGAGAGGGAGTAACAGTGTTTTTCAAGTGTCTTGTGGATTTTAACATTTGTTATTTGTAATGATTATTTAATAAACTTTATTTGATCTAGATATTTGGTTTGGTGCTCCTTATTTGGAGAAAGGTGTGGCTTAGGTCCACGTCCACTCCATGTTATATGTACTTGGTAGACTTGAATGTCTGTGTATACCTCCCAACTTTTCAGAGCGAGAAAGAGGGACAATTGTTAAATTAAGCTACGACCCCTCATTGAGGAATGGATGAAGCCACGCCCCCTCATTAGGGGATGGATAGGAAATACATTGTAACAGTTACAACAATAGAAACACTTTAAATGGGTAAATGAATAATTTATTGATGCAGATCTGCATGTTATACCTCAAAGAGAGACAAATGAGAACAACGAGGGACAGGGGGACATGGACTCAAAATAAGAACAGTCCCTCCAAATTAGGGACACTTGGGATGTATGTAAGTCTGTGGGCGGAGCTGAGCGGGCTGCAGGAGGACAGGATGCAAAGTGCGACAAAGCTGTCAATCCAGGGATGCCCCTATGACAGGGATTCTGCCAGTCTTAGACTGTAGAGTTTTGGTCCTCTTTAAGGTGACCAAAACTCAGGATTTTGACTATCCTGGGTTTTGGTCCTTTCCCCCAGACACCCTGATCGGGGAAACCCGCCAGACCGCTGATGCCAACTCACCTCTCCCAGGGCCTACGGCATGTGCGGACACTCGTCCAATCAGCACAATCGGAGCTGCTGACGTCACGTTGCCTAAGCCTTCGTCTAAGGCCAGAGGCTCCGATTTCGCTGACAGCCGCAATCCGTCTCACAGGGAGCGTGCCCGTGCCGGCCATTCACAAATGCCTGGCGCAGGCGCGTCCTGCTAGAGGAATAAGGGGGATGTGGCTGTGGCTCATCCATGTGCTGTTGGACCGGGAAGCAAGGTAAGTGTATGGGGCGACCTGGGGGGTTTCACACAGCAGACATCCCGATTTTGGATGCCCCGGGGGGAGGGAATCGATCGGCCTGGGAATCTTCCCGCGCTGATGGCGGTGGGTTTTGGTCCACTTCGAAGTGGGTCAGCTCATTTCTATTGCTTTTGTTACACTTTAAGATTGAATCAGAACTGAAACCTGCACCCAGAATCTGTCAACGGCCCATTCTAAGGTCCACCCATTGGCTGAGCAGCAGCTGCCACAAAGCGCGCTGGGGCCCCGGCGTGTGCGTGTCCGCTGAGCGCAGCAGATCGCATTCCGGCCATTTCTAGCTAATCACAATTACATTTGTTTGGATATAATCTAAACATTTTCTTGGAACGCAGCGGGCGGGATGGGGGTGACGGGCGGGTCACTGAGTGCGAATTGTGGTCAGGAGGATTGATGAGCACGACTCAACCCAACATTTGTATTACCTTGGGTTTTGTTTCTCCTGCACGAATCCATAAGAAAGAAAGAAAGAAATAAAACTGGAAAATTAAAGCGAAAGAATGAATGATGATTCAATATATCCTAATAGATTGTAAGCCCTGCTCCTTCTATATAATCCCTTAAACCCTAATAGATTGTAAGCTCTTGTCCTCCTGTATCCTCCCTTTTACCCTAATAGAGTGTAAGCTCTTCTCCTTCTGTATCCTCCCTTATACCCTAATAGATTGTAAGCTCTTCTCCTTCTGTATCGTCCCTTATACCCTAATAGAGTGTAAGCTCTTCTCCTTCAGTACCCTCACTTATACCCTAATAGAGTGTAAGCTCTTCTCCTTCTGTATCCTCCCTTATACCCTAATAGAGTGTAAGCTCTTCTTCTTCAGTATCCTCCCTTATACCCTAATAGATTGTAAGCTTTTCTCCTTCTGTATCCTCCCTTATACCCTAATAGATTGTAAGCTTTTCTCCTTCTGTATCCTCCCTTATACCCAAATAGATTGTAAGCTCTTCTCCCTTCTGTATCCTCCCTTATACCCTGATAGATTATACGGCTCTTTTCCTCCTGTATCCTCCCTTATACCCAAATAGATTGTAAGCTCTTCTCTATTCTGTATCCTCCCTTTTACCCTAATAGATTGTAAGCTCTTCTCCTTCTGTATCCTACCTTATTCCATAATAGAATATAAGCTCTCCTCCTGTATCTTCCCTTATACCCTAATAGAGTGTAAGCTCTTCTCCTTCTGTATCCCCCCTTATACCCTAATAGAGTATAAGCTCTTCACCTTCTGTATCCTTCCTTATACCCTAATAGATTGTAAGCTCTTCTCCTCCTGTATCCTCCCTCATGTCCTAATAGAATGTAAGCTCTTCTCCTCCTGTATCCTCCCTTATACCCTAATATAGAGTGTAAGCTCTTCTCCTTCTGTATCCTCCCTTATACCCTAATAGATCGTTAAGGTGGGAGGAGGTGTGTGAGTGAGCTCTGCAGGTGCTGTGAATGTCTGGCTCTAGCCCAGGGCCTGGCTGCCTTGGGTGGGGTCGCTCCCCAGGTGAGCTCCAGGCTTCTGGGTCTGAATCTGGAGTCCATGTTAGAGACCCTCTGGCCACTGAATATGCTGCTGACCGGCTGACCGCAGTGGATTACAATTAAGGTGGAAGAGTCTTTATGGAAGAAAGTTACAGTAAAGTAAGTGAAGCTGGAATGGAAGTGGTGGATAATAATGATGGGCCGTGTAGCAGTGTCTGTGTGCAGCATGTAATGGAGGGAGGGCGGCAGCCCCAGCAAAGTGACTGTGCTGATCCAGGCAGGGAGATCCAACAACCTGTTGTGATGGACACTCAGCAGCCAGCTCAGGCCGGCAGTGGGAAGCAGCACAAGCTGAGGAGGACATCTTTGGAAAGACTGACAATGCAGGAAAACCTGCAGCAGAATGTGTGTGTGAGCCAAGAGTCCCGGGCCCTGCGATCCAAGACCCCATAACTGGGGGGAAATCTGCTAAATCTGCCACTGGACATAAATCTGGGAAGTTATCAGACAAGGCAAATGCTGAGCTGGGGGCAAATGGCCACAAGTCTCCCAGGACTGAGGCAGCAGAGACTTTCAAAGACCCAGCAGAAAAGCCAAGACGCAAGGCAAGTCTTAAAGAGACAGAGCGCGCACCAGAACTGCAGCTTGCAGACAAGATTCCAGATTTAGTGAACAACATTAACAGCTTAAGAGCATCCAGGACACAACTGCAAGGACACATAGAGGAAATGAATGAACTAAAGACAGCAAACCCCAGCATGGCAGCCTACTATGATGGGCTGTTAGAGACTTGCCGCACACAGCTTGCTACAAATACTAGAGACATTGAGACACTTGAGAAACAAATGGGGCCCATGGCAGAGAGATACAAGAACCTGGATCAGTTTGAGGAGTCTCAGAAGCTCCTAAAATACAGACAGATACCTGAACCCAGCTCAGCCACCCCCTCACCATCAGGAGCTGCTGTACAGGACCCCAGTGCTGCAAGATTCTGCCCCTTTTCATGATGCCAACCAAGTAAGCCAACCACCCCCAGGGGGCAGCTGTGAGCAATCCCTGAATAGCAATGAACTCTGTGTTTCAATAGACACCCTCCCCCAGCCTGAGAATGGATGTGATGCAGCCAGTGACACTATGGAAGTTGGAGAGACCCCCCAAATTGCAACCCTGGGGTCACATCCGGGACATAGTGACACCTCTGAACTGTCCCCCAATCGAGGAAACAAGCAAGCAAGTCCCACTGCATTGCAATCTGTTTGGGACAATGAACAGCCTGCGGTTCCTGATAGTAATGGAACTAAATCGTCTGCATGCACTAATAATGTTTTTCCTCCCACAGGTGACCGACCACAGGTAGCGGGTTTCCCTCAATCCAGACCCCGCAGTGATAATACTGACAACGCATCTGGCCACGCTCCTCCTCAGAATGCCTGGAGCCGCAGTGCCCCATCTTTTAGCCCCGGCTTACATTACACCGGTCAGGCATTTAAGAGGAGGAACGTGGTAAGATTTAAGAATAAGGGGGAAAATGAAGATTTGCCAGACAGGAGACATGTGATCCGGGAGCTCCTGTGTAACCAGATGGGGTTCACACCCACAGATATATCGGCCGTCATAAACCTCCCGGACAGGCAGGGCTACGATATAAGCTTTAAGCTCATGGCCAGCTTGGACAGATTCTGGGCAAGCGTGACAAAGTTTAGGGGCGCTGAGGGATGGGACCAGTTTATCCTTATCCCGGTATCAAAGCCGGGCACTGTGAGCGTTAATATCTTGATCTGGAACGAGTCCGTCCCCCCGCAGGATATCGTGATATGGCTGAGGAGACATTGTGATATGGTTTCTGACCTGACAAAGTGTCTTGATGATGGGATCTGGACGGGAGGCTGGAGGGTGCTGGTGAAGCTCAGGCAGCACAGTAATGTTACTTTACATTTGCCCAACTCCTTCTTTATTGGCCGTGAGAGGGGGGTGTGTTTCAAGCCCCGCTTGTGCTTTAAGTGTGGGAAGGCCGGTCATGTGGCCGGAGTGTGTACTGTAGTGAAGTGTAACCTGTGCGGGGAGATTGGTCACACCAGCGCCATGTGTACAAATGTCCGGTGTAACTTGTGTGGTCAGATGGGTCATTACCATAAGGACTGCTCGGAGGCCTTCCATAACCTCTATAGCCAGGCTGCGGAGGAGCTGGAGGCATCAGGTGAGGTTACAGAGGAGGAGGCTCTGATGTCTGGGCAGATAGTAACAAGGCCAGGGTCTGAGACAACTGAGATAAGAGATCAGACAGATGTAACCCCACAGCCTGTGGCCACCATCTCACGGCCAGAACCGGAGCAAGCTGATAGCCCATCTTCCCCTGTAGCTCCTTCCCCTGCTATGGCCCATTGCCCTGCTCCAGCCTCTTCTGCAGATAGTAAAGCCCCTGGTGATAAGAGAGGGAAAAAAAAGACAAGTCCACCCGCAGACCAGAAGGCGCATGGTCCTTAGTCCAAAAGCCAGGGAAAAAGCCCAAGTGCAGAACAGATACAGCAGTGACAGTTACATCAAACCGATATAACATACTGTCTGAGTCAGGGGCAGATATTTCTGGGCACGATACTATGGAGCTGGAGCAAGAGTTAAAGTGTATAGCCAGAGAATGTGACTCAGGGTCAGAGGAGGACCCACCGACTAAGAAAAAGACACCAACAGCTATAGACCCTATAGACTCTGATATGGAAGTGACTGGCAGGCAGGACAACTCTGATGATTCTGATCTATGATGGTGTTTAATGTGTTACTGCTCTAAATAATGATGGCACCTAACCCCTGATCTGTAACCTGATGTATCTGCACTGAGTAATCATTAAGAGTATAGACACGATAGATAATGTATAGTATGTAGTATTCTGCTGTGTTATGTTTATTGTATACAAGTATACGTTTTCTTTATATTATGTATTAATGCTGATTAGCTGAGTTTTGTTTGTTTGTTTACCAATAAAAATTCCCTTATACCCTAATAGAGTGTAAGCTCTTCTCCTCCTGTATCTTCCCTTATACCCTAATAGAGTGTAAGCTCTTCTCCTTCTGTATCCTCCCTTATACCCTAATAGATTGTAAGCTCTTCTCTCTTCTGTATCCCCCCTTATACCATATTAGATTGTAAGCTCTTCTCCCCCAGGCTTGCCATCATCTGCTTTCTATTAAAATGACAGGATCAGGGGGTGGTCGTTTATTCTTTACATTCTCTGAATTTCATGAAGACAGGGATGTTAATCCGCCATCGTCTCGGTTTTCCATGATCCTCCTGCCACAATGTTAGGGAATGTCTTGTACCACCTGGTGCCGGTCTCCCTCAGCTTTCTGGGAAATCTCGGAGCCTGTTTGCGGAATCCCGGGATCATTCCTCCTCCTTACCGGACATTCCACAGGCGCTGCTCACCTATCTGCTGCCTAATTGCTGTAACGCGCTGCTGCCGATCTTCGGACGGATCCATCTTTTCTAATCGGAGCCTCTGACAGCGATTATCTGCAATTTGGATTGAAGCTGGCACAGGGTGATCATCGCCACTCCCCCACCACGTCTCTGGAAATTTTTGTGGTGTCACCCCCCCCTATAAACAATTAGTCATCTCCAGCAGCCTATTGGCTGTTAATCCGCGAGCAAAGCCAAAGGGGAGATACAAGGAGCCTCCACTTGTAACTTATCCACCCCCAACATTTCTCACATCAGCGGTCAGCAGATTCATCACCGGGCAGCTCAGGCTGCTCTACTGGGAAGGGGGAGTTGGGCCCGGGTCCATGTGATATAGCACTAACATATACCACAGCACCGTACAGAGCTCACGTTCTACATTTCTTAAAGTGGACCAAAGGCGGCCATGGAGTCCAGATTTGGGATGCCCCACTGTCCCCTGTAAAACCAGCCTTCAACCCGATACAATTTCACATGCGCTACATGCAGCCGCCGCAAGCCCACACCAGCCATATGTGAATGGTCAGCACCGGCACACACCTTGGTAAAGGTTAGCGGGGATGCGGTCTCTGGGGCTCTAGGACTAGCGAAGGGTGAGTTTTACTGGGTTACTTTGGGGGTTTCACACAGCGGGGTATGCGCAATTAGGGTGCCAAGGACCAAAACCGAGGATAGACAAAGCCCTGGGTTATGGATCACTTTAATACACACATACACATACTATACAATATGTTTCTATATGTTCCTGTTGAAAGTACACTAGGGTGCATTAACTGGCAATACAAAGAGCTATATGGGAGAATCATACTTGGACTGGCCACAGGATTACCAGGGAACTCGAGGTGAGGCCCTGGTCCCAGGGACCCCCGCTAAAAGATACTAGGGGGGGATACAGAAGGAGAAGAGCTTACACTCTTTTAGGGTATAAGGGAGTATACAGAAGGAGAAGAGCTTACACTCTATTAGGGTATAAGGGAGGATACAGAGGGAGAAGAGCTTACACTCTATTAGGGTATAAGGAAGCATACAGGAGGGGGAAGAGCTTACAATCTATTAGGGTATAAGGGAGGATACAGAAGGAGAAGAGCTTACAATATATTAGGGTATAAGGAAGGATACAGGAGGAGAAGAGCTTACAATCTATTTGGGTATACGGGATGATACAGAAGGAGAAGAGCTTACAATATATTAGGGTATAAGGAAGGATACAGGAGGAGAAGAGCTTACACTCTATTAGGGTATAAGGGAGGATACAGGAGGAGAAGAGCTTACAATCTATTTGGGTATACGGGATGATACAGAAGGAGAAGAGCTTACACTCTTTTAGGGTATAAGGGAGTATACAGAAGGAGAAGAGCTTACAATCTATTAGGGTATAAGGGAGGATACAGAAGGAGAAGAGCTTACAATCTATTAGGGTATAAGGGTGGACACAGAAGGAGAAGAGCTTACACTCTATTAGGCTATAAGGGAGGATACAGGAGGAGAAGAGCTTACTCTCTATTAGGGTATAAGGGAGGATACAGAAGGAGAAGAGCTTACACTCTATTAGGCTATAAGGGAGGATACAGGAGGAGAAGAGCTTACAATCTATTAGGGTATAAGGGTGGACACAGAAGGAGAAGAGCTTACACTCTATTAGGCTATAAGGGAGGATACAGGAGGAGAAGAGCTTACTCTCTATTAGGCTATAAGGGAGGATACAGGAGGAGAAGAGCTTACTCTCTATTAGGGTATAAGGGAGGATACAAAAAGAGAAGAGCTTACAGTGAAAGAGTGAGAGTGAAATTCTTGGGTTTTGTTCCTCTTTAATTACTTAAAGGGGGGTTCTACTTACCATCGCCTTTAGCCGCTCCAGCCATTCATAAATAGGCTAAAGGTATAGCAGGGGCACGGGGTGGGATCCCCAGCAAGGTAAGTGCATGGGGTCATCCCGGGGATACACACAGCCGTGGGGCATCCCCATTTGAAGAGTCCCCTTCACTAGGACTGGCAATGGATGCCATTGGCAGGTTTGATTTCTTCTAACAAATCGCTAATTTTCTCTGCTGCAGAGATCAATAGCAATCAGCGAGAATAAATCAGAAACCTCCAATCGCATCTCTGATGTGATCACATAAAAAGGGAAACCTCCACCGACCCACTCTCAGCTTCCGAGGGCAATAACGTCTTCAGGAGAGGAAACTCATCGCCAGTCCGATCAGGTGCTGAGAATGCACTGGCATCCATCCAAATGTAACCTTCTCTACACTCTATATAAGACTATAGGGCTGGCGGTCTTTGTGTATGAAATTGGGATGCCCCACAAAGGAGCTGCAAGACCTAGGATACTGATCTTGGGTTTTGTTCCTACTCTTACTTCTGATGAGTTTGTGTAGGCATGAGCTCCCTCTAGTGTTCACCCTGCAGTATAATGGGTGTAATGCCACAGACTGGCCACTAGAGGCAGCCTATTATGACATCAAGAGATCATATTGTTCAGTTAGTTATAAGAGTGGGCTTCCTCTAGTGTTTAGTGTGCAGTATAAAGGGTGTAATACCACAGACTGACCACTAGAGGCAGCCTATTATGACATCATGAGATCCTATTTCTCTGTTTTTTTTATAGAAGTGTGCACTCCCTCTAGAGTTCAGCATCCAGTATAATGGGATGCAATGCCACAGACTGACCACTAGAGGCAGCCTATTATGACATTACGAGATGCTATTGCTCAGTTAGTTATAGGTGTGTGCTATCCCCCTCTAGTGTTCAGCCTTCAGTATAATGAGTGCAATACCCCAGACTGACCACTAGAGGCAGCCTATTATGACATCATGAGATTGCATTGCTCAGTTAGTTATAGTGTTCAGTGTGCAGTATAATGGGTGTAATGCCACAAAATGACCACTAGAGGCAGCCTATTATGACATCAAGAGAACCTATTGCTCAGCTTGTTATAGGAATGGGCTCACTCTAGTGTTCAGTCTCCAGTATAATGGGTGTAATACCACAGAATGACCACTAGAGGCAGCCTATTATGACATCAAGAGAACCTATTGCTCAGCTTGTTATAGGAATGGGCTCACTCTAGTGTTCAGTCTCCAGTATAATGGGTGTAATACCACAGAATGACCACTAGAGGCAGCCTATTATGACATCAAGAGAACCTATTGCTCGGTTTTTATTTATATGGCGCCATCATCTTTCATAGCGCTGTACAAAGTAGCAATTACAGACAGGGTACAGCCATACAGTACATACAGACTATTACAAATGCAGTGTTACAGAGTTTACAATGAATATTCTGAATCTGAATATAAGATACAATAGGAGATAGAGACCCGCCCTTGCGAGCTTACAGCCTTAAGGTATAATATAATGAGTGTAATACCCCAGACTGACCACTAGAGGCAGCCTATTATGACTCAAGAAAACCTATTGCTCGGTTTGTTTAGACATGAGCTCCGGCTAGTGTTCACCCTGCAGTATAATGGGTTTAATGCCACAGACTAAACACTAGAGGCAGTCTATTAAGACAGCAAGCGAACCAGTTAGTTATGAGTGAGCTCCCTCTAGAGTTCACCCTGCAGTATAATGGGTGCAATACCCCAGACTGACCACTAGAGGCAGCCTATTATGACATCATGAGATTGCATTGCTCAGTTAGTTATACGAGTGGGCTCCCTCTAGTGTTCAGTGCGCAGTATAATGGGTGTAATGCCACAGAATGACCACTAGAGGCAGCCTATTATGACATCATGAGATGTTATTGCTCAGTTAGTTATAGGTGTGTGCTATCCCGCTCTAGTGTTCAGCCTTCAGTATGAGTGCAATACCACAGAATGACCACTAGAGGCAGCCTATTATGACATCAAGAGAACCTATTGCTCAGCTTGTTATAGGAATGGGCTCCCTCTAGTGTTCAGTCTCCAGTATAATGGGTGTAATATCACAGAATGACTAGAGGCAGCCTATTACGACATCAAGAGAACCTATTGCTCGGTTTTTATTTATATGGCACCATCATCTTTTAAAGCGCTGTACAAAGTAGCAATTACAGACAGGGTAGAGCCATACAGTACATACAGACTATTACAAATGCAGTGTTACAGAGTTTACAATGAATTATCTGAATCTGAATACAAGATACAATAGGAGATAGAGACCCGCCCTTGCGAGCTTACAGCTTAAAGGTATAATATAATGAGTGTAATACCCCAGACTGACCACTAGAGGCAGCCTATTATGACATCAAGAAAACCTATTGCTCGGTTTGTTTAGGCATGAGCTCCGGCTAGTGTTCACCCTGCAGTATAATGGGTTTAATACCACAGACTAAACACTAGAGGCAGCCTATTAAGACAGCAAGCGAACCAGTTAGTTATGAGTGAGCTCCCTCTAGAGTTCACCCTGCAGTATAATGGGTGCAATACCCCAGACTGACCACTAGAGGCAGCCTATTATGACATCATGAGATTGCATTGCTCAGTTAGTTATACAAGTGGGCTCCCTCTAGTGTTCAGTGTGCAGTATAATGGGTGTAATGCCACAGAATGACCACTAGAGTCAGCCTATTATGACATCATGAGATGCTATTGCTCAGTTTGTTATAGGTGTGTGCTATCCCGCTCTAGTGTTCAGCCTTCAGTATAATGAGTGCAATACCACAGAATGACCACTAGAGGCAGCCTATTATGACATCAAGAGAACCTATTGCTCAGCTTGTTATAGGAATGGGCTCCCTCTAGTGTTCAGTCTCCAGTATAATGGGTGTAATATCACAGAATGACTAGAGGCAGCCTATTACGACATCAAGAGAACCTATTGCTCGTTTTTTATTTATATGGCACCATCATCTTTTAAAGCGCTGTACAAAGTAGCAATTACAGACAGGGTAGAGCCATACAGTACATACACTATTACAAATGCAGTGTTACAGAGTTTACAATGAATTATCTGAATCTGAATACAAGATACAATAGGAGATAGAGACCCGCCCTTGCGAGCTTACAGCCTAAAGGTATAATATAATGAGTGTAATACCCCAGACTGACCACTAGAGGCAGCCTATTATGACATCAAGAAAACCTATTGCTCGGTTTGTTTAGGCATGAGCTCCGGCTAGTGTTCACCCTGCAGTATAATGGGTTTAATACCACAGACTAAACACTAGAGGCAGTCTATTAAGACAGCAAGCGAACCAGTTAGTTATGAGTGAGCTCCCTCTAGAGTTCACCCTGCAGTATAATGGGTGCAATACCCCAGACTGACCACTAGAGGCAGCCTATTATGACATCATGAGATTGCATTGCTCAGTTAGTTATACAAGTGGGCTCCCTCTAGTGTTCAGTGCGCAGTATAATGGGTGTAATGCCACAGAATGACCACTAGAGGCAGCCTATTATGACATCATGAGATGCTATTGCTCAGTTTGTTATAGGTGTGTGCTATCCCGCTCTAGTGTTCAGCCTTCAGTATAATGAGTGCAATACCACAGAATGACCACTAGAGGCAGCCTATTATGACATCAAGAGAACCTATTGCTCAGTTTGTTATAGGAATGGGCTCCCCTTAGTGTTCAGCCTCCAGTATAATAGGTGTAATGCCACAGAATGACCACTAGAGGCAGCCTATTATGACATCAAGAGAACCTATTGCTCGGTTTGTGTAGGCATGAGCTCCCTCTAAAGTTCACCCTGCAGTATAATGGGTGCAATACCACAGACTGACCTCTAGAGAAAACCTATAATGACAGCATGAGATCCTGTTGCTCAGTTTGTTTTAGGAGCTTGCTCCCTCTAGTGTTCAGGTTCCAGTATAATGGATGTAATACCACAAACTGACCACTAGAGGAAACCTATAAGGACATCATGAGATTCTATTGCTGTTATAGTAGTGGGCTCCCTCTAGCATTGAACCTTTGGTATAATGAGTGTAATGTCACAGACTGACCACTAGAGGCAGCCCATTATGACATCATGAGATCCTATTGCTCAGTTTGTTATAGGTGTGTGCTCCCCCTCTAGTGTTCAGGTTCCAGTATAATGGATGTAATACCACAAACTGACCACTAGAGGAAACCTATAAGGACATCATGAGATTCTATTGCTCAGTTATAGTAGTGGGCTCCCTCTAGCATTGAACTTTTGGTATAATGAGTGTAATGTCACAGACTGACCACTAGAGGCAGCTTATTATGACTTCATGAGATCCTATTGTTCAGTCAGTTAAAGGAGTGACCTCCCTTAGTGTTCAGCCTCCAGTATAATGGGTGTAATACCACATACTGGCCACTAGAGGAGGCCTATTATGTCGTCATGAGATCCTATTGCTCAGTTGGTTTTAAAAGTGTGCTTCTTCTAGTGTACAGTGTGCAGGATAATGAGTGTAATACCACAGACTGACCACTAGAGGCAACATAATGTCCCTGCAGCCCCCCCCTCTGTTTCCGTGCATGTCCGCCAGCTGATTATTTTCCCTCCCTGGTTGCCATGTGGACGGCGATGGATGATAATGGCGCAGCATCTGCATGAAATGACTGTAACCTTTAAATAACACGAGTAGAGCGTCCGGGCTCCCCCGCCATGCTCAGATCTGATCAGCGATTTTACACATAGCGGGTGGGGGGCCGACAATTACACGAATACCAAGAAAAGCTCCTGAGGCTCAAATAATGTCGCCAACAACAGGAGCGGCTCAGTATGGGCGCTGTGCGATGACCACTAGGGGTTAGACAGACGTTTCGGGCACCTTTTTATTGCTTATTTTTCCATTTTGGGAGAGGCAGGTGAGTACAAGCGATCTGATCGCACTTGTTTAGTTCAGGCTTTAAATGCCCCGCCCCCATATAGCTAAAAATAAAATAAAAGGGTTTTCATTTTCTTCCCTTTGTATTTTATTGTTTTCACCAGTGCTTCCTCTACTGGCCAGTTTTATATTACAAAAACAAGCAGTTTATTTAAAGTGAACCAAAACTCAGGATTTTGACTATCCTGGGATTTGGTCCTTTCCCCCGGGGCACCCAGATCAGGGCACTCACCTCTTCCCAGTCCTACGGCACATGCGTGGCCACTCGTCCAATCAGCGTGCTCGGAGCCGCTGACATCACGCCATCTAAGACGGTGTCTAAGGCCAGTGGCTCCGAGCGCGCTGGCGGCTGCTTCTCCCTCTTCCCTCTAACAGGAAGCGTACCCGTACCAGCCATTCAGAAATGCCTTGCGTGGGCACACGCCCTGCGGGATGTGGCTCGCGCATGTGCCATTGGACTGGGAATGAAGGTAAGTGAACAGGGCGACCTAGGGACCCAGGGATGCCCCGCTGTGTGAAACCCCCTGGGTGACCCAAAAACTCACCTTCTTTCCCGGTCCGATGTCACATGCGCGAGCAGCGGCTGCATCCCCGCTATCCCTTTAGGAGGGCACGTGCCCACGCCAGGCATTTGCATTTGTGAATGGTGGCGCGGGCATGCTCGCTCTTAAAGTGTAGTGGGGGATGCGGCCGCCAGCGCGCTTGGATCCGCTCATTCTAGACAAGCTCCTGGAGGAAGAAGCAGGGACGGATCCGAGCGTGCTGACTGGACAAGGACCGTCGTAGGACCGGGAAAAGGTTAATTTGTTTTGGCGACCTGGGGGGGTTTCACACAGTGGGGCATCCCTGATCGGGGTGCAACCGGGGGCAAGAACCAATACCCAGGATAGTCAAAATAGAAGTGTTTTCATTTTCTTCCCTATGTATTTTATTGTTTGGCCAGTTCTCCCTCTAGTGGCCACTTGTATATTACAAAAAAAGTTGACCAAGCCGTTCATTTAAAGTGGACCAACACCCAGGATTTTGACTATCCTGGGTTTTGGTCCATTCGGCAGGGCACCCCGATCGGGGGTGCCCCGCTGTGTGAAACCCCCCAGAAACCCCAAAAAACTCACCTCTCCCCGCTCCCACGTGAACGCCGCAGCCAATCCCCGCCAACGTCCAGGCGGGGGACAGGAACGTCCAAGCCGCTTCCGCCGCCGCCGCCTCCTGCGCGTCACTCTCGGCGCGCGCACGCCCGCTGGCCATTCACAGGCGCGCGCACGTCTGGAGGGGTGCGCGGGAGGCGGCGGCGGCGGAAGCGGCGGCGGATCAGGTAAGATCTTTTTGGGGTTTCTGGGGGGTTTCACCCCGCGGAACATCCCGATCTCGGATGTCCCGCGGGGTGGGAGGTGATCGGCCCGGGAATCTTATAGATTTCCGGGCCGATCACCCCTGGGTGTTGGTCCACTTTAAAGAGGAACATCGGCTTTCTTGGCCGGCCCTGGAGTCTTTTAGATTAGATTCAGACTGATTCACACTCCCTGGGGCATCTCGAGTTGGGGTGAAGCCCCATGGAATCCCTGTACTGACTCACCTAGCTGCGTTCCTATGGCGCATGTGCAGACTGTGGCCCCGCTATAACTTTAGCTAGGCGCGTACCTGCACCAGGTGATTGATGCTGTGGGAGCGAGTTTACAGGCGGTTCCAGGGGTTTCACACTGTGGGGCATTACAAACCGGGATGCCCCAGGGGCATTGACTACATCCTAGAGTGCTTTAGACTGTATGGTCCTTTTCATTGGGTCTCAGTCTGCTTTAATGTGGACCAAAACCCAGGATTTTGACTATCCTGGGTTTTGGTCCTTGCCCCCGGAGCAGCCTGATCGGGAATGCCCCACGCTGTATGAACCCCCCCCCCCCAGGTCACCCGTACAAACTCACCTCTTCCCGGTCCTACGGCGCATGCATGGCCGCTCATCCAATCAGCTCAGATTCGCTCCTGTCCCTTCGTCTAAGGTGAGCAGGGCTGACGGGTGCATCCCCCACTACCCTTTAAAAGGGAGTGTGCCCGCGCCGGCCATTTAAAAATGCCTGGCACAGCACGCGCCCTGCTAGAGGGATAGCGGGGATGCAGCCACTGCCCACGCATGCGCCGTTGGACCGGAAAAGAAGGTAAGTGTACGGGGCGACCTGGGGGTTTTCACATAGATTTTGGATGCCCCCGCGGGAGGGAATCGAGCTATAAGATTCCAGGGCCGATCGCCGTTGATTTTGGTCCACTTTAATTGTGGGAGCTTTTCTGACCCGTCCAATGGTATTCAATAATAATTGATGATCCCCCTCCTACCAAAAACAAACAATGTGTGGAGTCTCCAAACACCCACTTCCATATGTAGACGCTCAGCTGTATAAACTGTTATTGGCGGTGTTTCCCTTTAAGCAGCTCCTATAAACAGGATGAGTTGTGCAACATTGTATCACAAGAGAGACATATGGAGAGACTCAATGTATAGCGCGCCCCCGATCATCTCTAGCCAGAGCCGCGGCTCATCCGATCGTCTCTGCTTTTAGCTATATAACTATGTAACCTTGTAACTATATAACTATGTAACTATATAACTATGTAACCTTGTAACTATATAACTATGTAACTATATAACTATGTAACTATATAACTATGTAACCTTGTAACTATATAACTATGTAACTATATAACTATGTAACTATATAACTATGTAACTATATAACTATGGAACCTTGTAACTATATAACTATGTAACTATATAACTATGTGACCTTGTAACTATATAACTATGTAACCTTGTAACTATATAACTATGTAACTATATAACTATGTGACCTTGTAACTATATAACTATGTAACCTTGTAACTATATAACTATGTAACTATATAACTATGTAACCTTGTAACTATATAACTATGTAACTATATAACTATGTAGCTATATAACTATGTAACCTTGTAACTATATAACTATGTAACTATATAACTATGTAACCTTGTAACTATATAACTATGTAACTATATAACTATGTAACTATATAACTATGTAACCTTGTAACTATATAACTATGTAACTATATAACTATGTGACCTTGTAACTATATAACTATGTAATTATGTAATTCCCTTAGCTAATTAAAGTCTCTGTATATTAAGCCAACAAAAGCGAGCAAAACCCAACAGGGCCGTCTGCTGGAATCCAAATAGAGATCCCTGGGCTGTGGAGCGCTCCCCAGCCAATCAGATAGGGGACATGGCCACTCTCACTCCCCATTGCCATACACAGAGATATTTACCGAACATTAAATATGCGCGCCAAGCATCTCTGATTGGACAAGAGCCCGCACATGCGTCATAGGACCCTGGAAAGGTACATTTTTATCTGCAGGCGGCTTCACACAGCGGGGCAACCCAAATTGAGGTGTCGATCGGCCGACCCTGGAGTCTTTTAGATCGGTATACAGCCACTTGCGCTTCTCTGTGCATTAATATGCATGGCTTACAGCGCTGATGAGAGCCCGCGCATGCGCAACAGAAACAACGGTAAGGTGCGTATTTAGGAGGGAGGTTTAACACGCTGGGTCATCCCCAATTAGAATGCCTGAGGAAAGTGGACCAAAACACAGGATGGTAAAAATCCAAGGTTTTTGTCTATTTTAAAGCGGAACAAAACCCAGGATTTTAACATTCCACGGGTTTTGTTCCTTGCTTCGGAAGAATTGCGATTTTATAAAGAATAAAAGAAAGAGGGAAGGAATAAAAAAGAAAAGTAATGGCAGGTGGAACAGATGAAAGAAAGAAAAAAGAATAGAAAGAAAGAATCACATAATAAGGCTGACAGAAAGAATAGATTAAATAAAGAAAATAGAGGAAAAGAAGAATAAATAACAGAAGAATAAACACACTAAGATAAAGAAGGGATCCCGCGATGGCCAACCTGCCCCTGGCTGGTAGTCCCTAGTCCTGATTACTGCACGGTCCTGCGTCCTGCTTAGGGGCTGCCCAGGGTAGAGAGAATGAGGTGGGACCCTTCCACATACAAACTTATCAGGGTGGGAAAGAAGGACAATGTTTATTTTTTAAATGAAGCCACACCCCGTCATTGAGGGATGGATAGAAGTTACATTGTAACAGTTACAGCAATAGAAACAATTTGAATAGGCAAGTGAATCATTTATTGCTGCAGATCTGCATGTTACACCTCAAAGAGGGACAATATGTAAATGAAGCCACGTCCCTCATTTAGGGATGGATGAAGCCACGCCCCCTAACTGAGGGATGTATAGGAGATAGGATGTAACAGTTAAATCAATAGAAACACTTTGAATAGGTAAATGAATCTTTTATTGCAGCAGATCTGCATGTTACACCTCAAAGAGGGACAATATGTAAATGAAGCCACGTCCCTAATTGAGCGATGGATAGGAGATAGGGTGTAACAGTTACAACAATGAAAACAATTTGAATAGGCAAATTAATCATTCATTTACTCAAAGAAGGACAAATGACAACAAGGGACAGGGGGACATGGACTCAATAGAGAGACAGTCCCTCCAAATCAGGGACACTTGGGAGGTATGCCATAATGCCGGGGGCTTTAAAGTGGACCAACATCCAGGATTTTGACTATCCTGGGTTTTGGTCCACTTCAGGGGGGCACCCCGATTAAGGGTGACAGCGGCGGACAGCGGCGGACAAGCGGGTGACAGCGGCGGACAACACAGCGCGTCCGCCGCCGCCTCCCGCACGCCCCTCTGACAGTGCGCGCGCCCGTCTAGAGGGGCGCACGGGAGGCGGCGACAGCCGCCGCCGAGCTAAGTTTTTGGGGGTTTTGGGGGGGGTCCCTCACCGCGGGACATCCCGATCTCGGATGTCCCACGGTGAGGGAGGTGATCTATAAGATTCCCGGGCCGATCACCCCTGGGTGACGGTCCACTTTAAGCAGTGCAGGTCAAATCTTGGGCTGAGGTGTTTTGGCTGGGGGGGAAGGGGGGTTACAATGGGGCCAGGTATGTGGGGAGAGCTGGGAGGCAGGGGATGGGAGGGTTCAGAGAATTAAAGCAGACCCACAGTCAAAAATACAATAAATTGGACCAACACAACAAACAGTGCTCATATATAACCCTCTCCAGGGGAATTCAGATTGCTGCACATAAAAAATAGTTTACCTTTTTGTAAACGCCTACTGGAATAAATTTTAAAAACAAGATGGCGGCTCATGGGCTTGCAGGCCACCAGCAAACAGGAAGTCGTGCTGGACTTTCGGTTGCGTTGGTGCGTTTCAGTTATGACAGTTAGGAGAGGAAGCTCCAAAATGGCCGCTACCTTTCTTTTCCAACTGTGCCAGGCTGTTGGTCTAGTTTACAGGGGACCTTCACCCTGAATAAGAGCCTATACTATACGTTTCTACTGCATGTTATGAGCCTCCAAGATGGTGGCTCATGGAACATCAGGCAGCCTGCAAACAGGAAGTGCCTTCTGACTGTGTCGCTTTGCATTCTGGGATTGCTGACCTTTTCCTGACCCCAGCTCTGCTCTGTCTGAGCAAAGCACAGCTATAACCCCGCCCCCTGCACTTTATCCCACTCTCCTCTCAGTATGTGTGATGCTTCTGAATCAAGATGGCGGCGCCCGTATCCTAAAGTCCTGAACAGAGTTACAGCCCAGCGGGGGAAAGAATATTAAGTGGGTGACTAAAAACTTAAAATGTAGATGCTGGGGAATCGTTTTTTAAGGGTTTGGGTTTTTCAATAAATCATGGTGAAGGTCCGGTTTAAGTGAATTCTTACACAGGGTCTGGGTGAGGTGACAGGCCAGTTAGCCTCAAAGCGACGCAGCCGCCGGGAATTCTCCCTGTGCTCCTTATGACCAGTCCGCCTTCTGCCAGTGAGGGTTTTATAGGAAGGAGGGGGAAGGAGTAGCTTCATCACTATTATTTATACAAAATTATTATTTATCATTATTCAGGGCCTGGGAACCAATTTACCGCCCAGTTTAACCCTCTCATCATCTAAGTATTAAGCAACAAACATGTCTAGCTATGTGGAAAGACAGAGATTTGGTTGCACATATCTGCAGATACATGTGGAAGCCACACTGCCCCGGCAAGGCACTCTGTGTATAGTGTGGTCCCTACTCTTATTTTTGAGTCCCCAAAGTTGGGACATGTTTGGTGCTTAATACTTAGATGATGAGAGGGTTAAACTGGGCGGTAAATTGGTTCCCAGGCCCTGAATAATAATAAATAATTATTTTGTATAAATAATAGTGATGGAGCTACTCCCACCCCTTTACTCGGTTTCATTGTCTCCTAATACCAATGGTGAGTGTAACCCTCGAGATCTGGGATTTGGAGACAAAAGACAGAACAGAATTCCTCTCCCGTCTGACACATCCCGACAGAGAACAACTAATTCATTTACCTTCACAAGCATACAACTGCGAATGTAATCGCCCCCGCCGCCGCCGCCATCTGTTCTGCCGCCGCTGACCCGCTAAAAACTCCAAAAACAGAGATATAGATATTCTTTATGATGCAACATAATGCTCATCTCTCAGTTTATAATCCGCAGTAACAGGATGATGTGTTCAGTGGGCCCACAATGCTCGAACATAGGGGCCCCGCAATGCTCCACCACAGGGGCCGCCACTATGCTCCATCACCAGAACCCAACAATGCTCCACCACTGGGACCCCGCAATGCTACATCAAAGGGGCCACCACTATGCTCTATCACCAGGACCCAACAGTGCTCCATCACTGGGACCCCGCAATGCTACATCAAAGGGGCCACCACTATGCTCTATCACCAGGACCCAACAATGCTCCACCACTGGGACCCCGCAATGCTACATCAAAGGGGCCACCACTATGCTCTATCACCAGGACCCAACAGTGCTCCATCACTGGGACCCCGCAATGCTACATCAAAGGGGCCACCACTATGCTCTATCACCAGGACCCAACAATGCTCCATCACTGGGACCTCGCAATGCTACATCAAAGGGGCCGCCACTATGCTCCATCACCAGGACCCTGCAATGCTCCATCACTGGGACCCCGCAATGCTACATCAAAGGGGCCGCCACTATGCTCCATCACCAGAACCCAACAATGCTCCATCACTGGGACCCCGCAATGCTTCACCACTGGGGGCCCGCAATGCTACATCAAAGGGGCCGCCACTATGCTCCATCACCAGGACCCTGCAATGCATCACCACCGCGGCTCTCCAATGCTTCACCACTGGGGGCCCGCAATGTTTCACCACTGGGGTCCCGCAATGCTCCACCACCGGGGTCCTGCAATGCTCCACCACTGGCGTCCCGCAATGCTCCACCACTGGCGTCCCGCAATGCTCCACCACTGGCGTCCCGCAATGCTCCACCACTGGCGTCCCGCAATGCTCCACCACTGGCGTCCCGCAATGCTCCACCACTGGCGTCCCGCAATGCTCCACCACTGGCGTCCCGCAATGCTCCACCACTGGCGTCCCGCAATGCTCCACCACTGGGGGCCCGCAATGCTCCACCACTGGGGGCCCGCAATGCTCCACCACTGGCGTCCCGCAATGCTCCACCACTGGCGTCCCGCAATGCTCCACCACTGGCGTCCCGCAATGCTCCACCACTGGGGGCCCGCAATGCTCCACCACTGGGGGCCCGCAATGCTCCACCACTGGGGGCCCGCAATGCTCCACCACTGGGGGCCCGCAATGCTCCACCACTGGGGGCCCGCAATGCTTCACCACTGGGGGCCCGCAATGCTCCACCACTGGGGGCCCGTAATGCTCCACCACTGGCGTCCCGTAATGCTCCACCACTGGCGTCCCGTAGCGCTCCACCACTGGCGTCCCGTAGCGCTCCACCACTGGCGTCCCGTAATGCTCCACCACTGGCGTCCCGTAGCGCTCCACCACTGGCGTCCCGTAGCGCTCCACCACTGGGGTCCCGCAATGCTCCACCACTGGCGTCCCGTAGCGCTCCACCACTGGCGTCCCGTAGCGCTCCACCACTGGGGTCCCGCAATGCTCCACCACTGGCGTCCCGCAATGCTCCACCACTGGCGTCCCGCAATGCTCCACCACTGGCGTCCCGCAATGCTCCACCACTGGCGTCCCGCAATGCTCCACCACTGGCGTCCCGCAATGCTCCACCACTGGCGTCCCGCAATGCTCCACCACTGGGGGCCCGCAATGCTCCACCACTGGCGTCCCGCAATGCTCCACCACTGGCGTCCCGCAATGCTCCACCACTGGCGTCCCGCAATGCTCCACCACTGGGGGCCCGCAATGCTCCACCACTGGGGGCCCGCAATGCTCCACCACTGGGGGCCCGCAATGCTCCACCACTGGGGGCCCGCAATGCTCCACCACTGGGGTCCCGCAATGCTCCACCACTGGGGTCCCGCAATGCTCCACCACTGGGGTCCCGCAATGCTCCACCACTGGGGTCCCGCAATGCTCCACCACTGGGGTCCCGCAATGCTCCACCACTGGGGTCCCGCAATGCCTCACCACTGGGGTCCCGCAATGCCTCACCACTGGGGTCCCGCAATGCTCCACCACTGGGGTCCCGCAATGCTCCACCACTGGGGTCCCGCAATGCTCCACCACTGGGGTCCCGCAATGCTCCACCACCGGGGTCCTGCAATGCTTCACCACCGGGGTCCCGCAATGCTCCACCACTGGGGTCCCGCAATGCTCCACCACTGGGGTCCCGCAATGCTCCACCACTGGGGTCCCGCAATGCTCCACCACTGGGGTCCCGCAGTGTTTCACCACCAGGGTCCTGCAATGCTCCACCATATGGGCCTCGTAATACTCCACCAATGGGGTCCTGTAACCGCCATCTGTTCCGCTGCCGATGACCCATTAAAAACTCCAAAAACACAGATATAGATGTAGCACACAGTCCCTGAGGGGTTTAGCTCCTCAGGCGAGCAGGGAAGTGGATCCTTTGATAACAGGCTTGGGGGACCTCTTGATGTGGTCTTGCATCCAATAACTCCAAATAAGACTTTATAAAAAGGGCGCTTACCTTATTAGCAGGACTTCAGGTACACTTGACGGTCACAGCAGGTCATACAGTCATTATCCACATCAGTTCCATTAGCAGTTTCCATAGCACAGCATTACATACGGGTGGTGGTCACTCATCCTGGGCCCATAGCAGAATACTGAGGCCTTAGCTTCCTCCATCAGCATCTCGGGTGCAATGGCTCACCTTTCCTGTGGCCACTTGTTAGGTATGAATGTGGCTCCTCTGCTCTCTCTTACACCTGTGACTGCTGACTGCTACCAGTGACTCTGCTGGGACCTTCCTCACTTCCTGTTACTACAATACTGAGGCGACTTCTCTCTAGTTCTGATGTAACTCTCCTCATAACCTGCTTATATAGGTTCCCTCTGGCTGGCTTCTAGAACCTGCTATAGTCTTACTCACCTCAGCCAATGGCAGCTCAGCTGTACTCCTATGTGGTTAGGTTATAGCCAACAGTTTGGTAGAGCCGCAGTGTCACAATCCATTACTCACCTCAGCCAATAGCAGCTCAGCTGTACTCCTATGTGGTTAGGTTATAGCCAACAGTTTGGTAGAGCCGCAGTGTCACAATCCATTACACACCTCAGCCAATGGCAGCTCAGCTGTACCCCTATGTGGTTAGGTTATAGCCGACAGTTTGGTAGACCCGCAGTGTCCCAATTCATTACTCACCTCAGCCAATGGCAGCTCAGCTGTTCCCCTATGTGGTTAGGTTATAGCCAACAGTTTGGTAGACCCGCAGTGTCACAATCCATTACTCACCTCAGCCAATGGCAGCTCAGCTGTACCCCTATGTGGTTAGGTTATAGCCAACAGTTTGGTAGACCCGCAGTGTTACAATTCATTACTCACCTCAGCCAATGGCAGCTCAGCTGTACCCCTATGTGGCTAGGTTATAGCCAACAGTTTGGTAGAGCCACAGTGTCACAATCCATTACTCATCTCAGCCAATAGCAGCTCAGCTGTACCCCTATGTGGTTAGGTTATAGCCAACAGTTTGGTAGACCCGCGGTGTTACAATCCATTAGTCATCCAACAGTGACATCATGTAGTGATGTGGCGACTGCAAGACAGACATGAACTACCGCACTGAAACCGGACCTTCACCCTAGTAAGAGCCTATCTTATATGTTTCCCACACCCTGTACATACAGATTGCTCACATTAAAAATCCTCCTACCTGCATCTACTGCATTTTCTGAGCCTTTAAACATCCAAGATGGCGGCTCATGGAGCATCAGGCTGCCTGTAAACAGGAGGTGTCTTCTGACTGTGCCGCTCTGCATTCTGGGATTGCTGTCCTTTCCCTGACCCCAGCTCTGCTCTGTCTGTGCAAAGCACAGCTATAACCCACCCCCTGCACTGTATCCCGCTCTCCTCTCCTCAGTATGTGATGCTTCAGTCAAGATGGCGGCGCCCGAATCCTAGAGTCTTGAACAGAGTTGCAGCCCAGTGGGGGAAAGAATAAAAAGTAAGTGACTAAAAACTATATTAATTTTCAGATACTTGGGGAATAGTTTTTAAGAGTTTAAGCTTTTCATTAAATCATGCTGAAGGTCCGGTTTAATTCATCCCGGGGCCCCATTTTGCCTATAAATGCCTCCCAGCACCTTCACATTGTGACTGGTTCCCTTTAAATACAGAGCAATGCGTTGGCTGACTTCTCGGTTTGGCCACTTGGTGTCACTCTTGCTCCTCGGATAAACCCGTCGCTGCTTTCCAGGATGGGGAACACGCGGGTGGATTGTGCAGAACAGCAGCAGAGGACGGAATGACAGGCATACCTCCTAGCTGTCTCTGATTTGGTGGGACTGTCCCTCTTTTGGGTCCATACCCCCCGGCCCTAGTTGTTTTCATTTGACCCTCTTTGAGGTGTAACATGCAGATCTGCAGCAATAAATGATTCATTTGCCTAATGAAAGTGTTTCTATTGTTGTAACTGTTACAATGTATCTCCTATCCATCCCTCAATTAGGGTGTGTGGCTTCATCCATCCCTCAATGAGGGAGTGTGGCTTCACCCATCCTCCAAGGAGGGGGCGTGGCTTCATCATCCATCATTGAGGGGTGTGGCTTAATCCATCCATCAATGAGGGGTGTGGCTTTATCATCCATCAATGAGGGGATGTGGCTTCATCCATCCATCCATCAATGAGGGGCGTGGCTTCATCATCCATCATTGAGGGGTATGGCTTAATCCATCCATCAATGAGGGGCGTGGCTTTATCATCCACCAATGAGGGGGCGTGACTTCATCATCCATCATTGAGGGGTATGGCTTAATCCATCCATCAATGAGGGGCGTGGCTTTATCATCCATCAATGAGGGGGCGTGACTTCATCATCCATCAATGAGGGGGCGTGGCTTCATCATCCATCAATGAGGGGGCATTGCTTCATCATCCATCAATGAGGGGGCGTGGCTTCATCATCCATCAATGAGGGGCGTGGCTTCATCATCCATCAATGAGGGGGCGTGGCTTCATGTTCATATCTTGCCTCTTTGAGGTGTAACATGCAGCAATAAATGATTCATTTGTCTATTCAAAGTGTTTCTAGGGTTGTAACTATAACATCCCATTTCCTATGCATCAATTAATGAGGGGGCGTGGCTTCATTTAACAATTGTCCCTCTTTCCCACACTCAAAAGTTGGAGGGTATGGAAAGGGACCCTGGGCCCAGCAGGAATCCTTCTTGGGCTCTTCCCTATGTCTCAAGCTGGCCACACAATCTATTTGGATGGGGAGCTATAAAGTGGGGTGTAAATCTACCCCCCTCCCCAATCCATTCTATAAAGCTCATTTTTTTGTGGACTTTCTTTTCTCTTTTCCCTGTTTCCCACCTTCTCTTCCTATCCTCCCTCATTGAGGTGTAACCTGCAGATCTGCAGCAATAAATGATCCATTTGCCTATTCAAAGTGTTTCTATTGTTGTAACTGTTACATCCCATCTCCTATCCATCAATCAAAGAGGGGGTGTGGCCTAATTTAACGAATGTCCCTCTTTCCCCCCCTAAAAAGTTGGTAGGAATGCCATTAGGTAGATGCATACCCGGGGCAGCCATTTGTGATTGGCCGGGCAGGGCACGCCCCCAGCTGGAGGTTCAACCAGTTGCCCGCTCTGCACCATTCAGCTCCCTAGCTGCTGTGATGTCATAGACCCTCCCACCCCTGTGTGTGATGTCACAGCCTCTTACATAACTGAATGGAGCTGAGTGCGCTGATTCTGCAGCAGCTGCTGTGATGTCATAGACCCTCCCACCCCTGTGTGTGATGTCACAGCCTCTTACATAACTGAATGGAGCTGAGCGCATTGATTCTGCAGCAGCTGCTGTGATGTCATAGACCCTCCCACCCCTGTGTGTGATGTCACAGCCTCTTACATAACTGAATGGAGCCGAGTGCGCTGATTCTGCAGCAAATGCTGTGATGTCATAGACCCTCCCACCCCTGTGTGTGATGTCACAGCCTCTTACATAACTGAATGGAGCCAAGCGCGCTGATTCTGCAGCAGCTGCTGTGATGTCATAGACCCTCCCACCCCTGTGTGTGATGTCACAGCATCTTACATAACTGAATGGAACTGAGCACGCTGATTCTGCAGCAAATGCTGTGATGTCATAGACCCTCCCACCCCTGTGTGTGATGTCACAGCATCTTCCATAACTGAATGGAGCCGAGCGCGCTGATTCTGCAGCAGCTGCTGTGATGTCATAGACCCTCCCACCCCTGTGTGTGATGTCACAGCATATTGTATAACTGAATGGAGCCGAGCGCGCTGATTCTGCAGCAGCTGCTGTGATGTCATAGACCCTCCCACCCCTGTGTGTGATGTCACAGCCTCTTACATAACTGAATGGAGCTGAGCGCGCTGATTATGCAGAAGCCGGCTCACAAAAGTGCTGCACACACATTGTTTTACACGATCCCGCACTCGTGGCAGCCAGTCGAGTGCTGTTATTTATTTATATTTTATATTTATATATATTTATTAAACAAAAAGTTGCTGCTGATCTGCCTTTGAGGGTCCCTGGCAGATGGCGGCCCCATGCATTTGCGTGGTATGCGTAGTGGTTAAGCACGTCGCTGCTCCTTGGCAGGGTCAGCCTTATGGAATATTACGCCATGTGCAAGAATTTAGGATGGTGCCCGACACATTCACTCAATGTGAAAGGAAAGGGGGAAATGTAGAAAAAAAGAGGGAACAGAGAAGAGGAAGACGGAGAGGTGGATGGCATACATTCCAACTTTTCAGGGTCTACAGGTTTATGTGGGCCCCTGTGCAATAGTGAGTCCCTTGGCCTTGAATATTGGCAAAGAATAGAAAGAAATAAACTAAAAAGGAATGACAGAAAGAATAGAAGAAACAGAGAGAATGACAGAAAGACAGGATAGAAGAAATAGAAGAAATAACAAAAAAGAAGAAATAAATTAACAAAAAGAATAGATTAAAGACAGAAACAAATAATAGATGCAAAGAAATAAATATAAAAAAGTAAAGAAACAATGAAAGAAAGAAAGAACAAAGGACTGACATAATTAGGAGAAGAAAGAAAGAAAGAAAGAAAGAAAAGGAATGACAGGAACAACAGATGGAATATTGCAAGAATTAAAGAAAAGAAAGAAAGATACAAATAGAAAGAAAAAAATGAAAAGAATAGAAGGAAAGAAACAAAGAAAAGAAAAATAAATAGTACATAAATAGTAGAAGGAAAGAAGGGGAATGGCAGAAAGAATTGTTGAAATAAAGAAAGAACAGAAGGAAAGAAATCAATTAATAGAAGCAAACAAACAAAAAATTAAATGACTGACAGGAAGAAAGAATGGCTCCCTGATGGCCAATCTGCCCCCTTAGTTCTGGTTACTGCACGGCCCTGCATCCAGGGACTGCCTGGGGTAGAGGGAATAAGGTGGGCCCTCCTAAGGTGCAAGTGCCCCAGCACCTGTCCAGGTATGCTGATGCCTGCCCTGCCACCTTAGGATGTCTGGGGCCCACCAGTAGAACTGACTAAGGGGGCCCATCCCACACTTGGATGCAGGTATCACTGGCTTATATTTAGGGCCCATGTACATTATGCCATTGTCTGTGTGTGCAATTCAGATACCACAGATAAGCTAGACGGGGAGGCTGATTCATTAATAGCGACAGATAGCGACAGATAGCGACTGTTGAGCGACTGTAGCGGTATTTTGACAGCGACCGCTAGTAGTCGCTGTGCTTGGCCATTGTTCGGTGGATGATAGCGACTCAGTTGGTGTGCCGTAATGTTGAATACAAGATGCTGAGTGCCTATTTGACAGGTTCGCTGTTGTATGGGAGCGCATGATAGCGACTGGACATAGCGACCGACACCCACCATATTCATTAAAAAATCAGCCTTAAAAATTCCTAGCGCTGTGAAATGCATGTTAAAATCCCAGAGCGCAGTAGGCGATGTGTTAAAAGTAGTTTTTTAACCCCCAAACCACCCCAAAAAAAATGGAATGATTTTGAAATAATATTCAAACCTGAATAGTTTAAAATCAGACCTGTAATATCAATTCTGCAAAAAAAAAAAAAATTTTTTTTTTAAATCCCCAAAAAATACATTTTCAAAGGAAGAAGTGTTCACAGATTTTTTTTTTTTTTGAAATTTGAAAAAAAAAAAAATATTAAAAAAAAATTATTAATTAAAATACATTCTGCCATTGAAATGCATTGGAGAGCGCCAGGTAGCGAGAGGTCATACCTGTCGCTGTTCAAGGATGTTCGCTGGCGCTGTGGGATGAGGCTGGGATAATGATGAATGAGTTGCTAGGTGGCGCTATCTCAGTCGCTAAGCAGTATCGGCTTGATAAATGTGTGATTGTGGAAGGGAGCCGGCGTTCTATTTGCGGTACCTGGCTTTACTGGCCGGCTCCCCAGTCACTATCTGTCGCTATCTGTCGCTATCTGTCGCTATTCCTTGATAAATAAGGCCCTTAGTTCAGGTTTTGGTGATGAAGGTCCTGAATCTGATCCCCTGGGACCAATGGCCCATTGTGCGATTTCCTGGTAATCCTGTTGGCCAGTCCGAGCCTGCCTCCTTCAACCATCCCTTACAGAGGATAGTCCTCCAGCTAGACAACCAAGGTCCTCCAGATGGGCAATGTGTCTCTCTAGCACAGCGTCTACCAGATGCTTCTCTTGCCCTGGACTTACAGACTATTCAAGCCTTTAATAGGCTCAGGAGCCACTCAGTAGGCCTGGGCGAGGTCTTCCCTAGTCTGTGCCAATACTGTGCTAACTGTGCAGTAAGTGCAACACCTAGTGTCTAGACAACCTCACTTTCGCTGAAACTAAAACCTAGTGTAACTATCTACTCTAACCTAGGGGTTCCCAACCATTGGTATGAGTATCATTGGTGGTACTCAGAGAGGTTGCAGAATGACCTGCTCCTCAACCCCATTTGCTACCATCTATACTTCACTCAAGCCAGTACAAAGCTGCTCCAAAAGGTGACCCATAATCCTCACCTACGACCCAGGTAGTACTTGAGATAACTGGAAAATGAAAAGTGATACTTGATGACAAAAATTATGGGAACCACTGATCTAACCCTAAATCTTAAATCTATCTAACACTTTCAAAAAGGGTGATGGCTTCCACCACCCTGTTGAAGCCGCAAGCCGGCCATCAACTTTCTGGGTGAGATATATGTTGGGGATAACTTTTGCATTCTTGGAATAATTTCACCAGGCTGAATGTGAACATGAGATTTTCACCCCAAACAGGCAGCCTATCCAAAATTCTATCTCTGCAGGGTAAGGGCATCTATGGATCCCATTTCTATTGGAGGAACATTTTGAAAAATAACATATACACAGCAGCACATTTATGAATCTATCTCTACTTGAAGAACATATTCAAAGCCTTTTGCCTTTTTTAAACCCAGGGTTTAAGGGTTCATCTCAAAACGTCCTATCTCTATAGGCTTAGAGCATCTATGGAAATCATCTCTACTTGTAGAATCTGTCCAAAAAATCAAATTCTATAGGGTTAGGCCAACTATGACTCCCATCTCTACCAGAGGCACCCATCCAAAATGTCCATCTCTACAGGATTAGAGAATCTATGAATCCCATTCTTACTAGAGTAACCTATACAAAAGAACCAATACAAAATGTCCATCTCTACAGGGTTTAAGGGTTCATCTCAAAATGTCCTATCTCCATAGGCTTAGAGCATCTATGAAAATCATCTCTACTTGTAGAATATGTCCAAAAAATGCAATTCTATAGGGTTCGGCCAAAAATGACTCCCATCTCTACCAGAGGCACCCATCCAATATGTCCATCTCTACAGGATTTGAGAATCTATAAATCACATTGCTACTAGAGGAACCTATTTAAAAATGTCTACAGGGTTAGAACTATGAATCACATTTCCCGTCTCAGAGGGACTCTATGGTCCCTATGGTCGGAACCTATCAAAATCAGCGATAAATCAGTGATAAAGCATTTTCCATCTCTACTTTAAGAACCTACCCAGAATCCAATCTCAACAGGTTTAGAGAATCTATGAATCTCATCTCTAGTTGAGAAGCTTATTTACATTTTCAATTTCCTCAGGGTTAGAGTACCTATGCTGAAATAACTCGTCCAAAGACCCCATCTCTACAGGGTCAGAGCATCTATGAATTCCATCTCTACCAGAAGAACGCCACCTCTACAGGGTTAGAGCATCTATGAATCTTTTCTCTATTGCAGGGACATTTAAAATAAATCCCATATCTACAGGGTTAGGACATCTCAACTGGAGTTGCCCATCCAATTTTTTCTCCTCAACAAGGTTAGGGCATCTATGGATCCAGTCTCTATCAGAGGAACCCATCCATAAAGTCCACCTCTGCAGGGTTAGAGCACCTACAGTATGAATTTCATCCCTACAGGATAAACTCATCCAAAGACCCCATCTCTAAAGGGACAGAGCACTTATGTCTACTGGATGGATCTTTACAGGGTTAGGACATTTATGAATCTGGGTTATGAATTTCATTTTAACTGTCCTGCCGGGCACAGGCCTTCCCCTGGGGCCTCCCAAATGCTTTACTGTGTGAACCCCTAGTTGGCTGGTAACAGTTTACCTTTCCCAAATCAGGCTGCCCCGTGGACATGGAAGAAAACCTAGGATAGTCATAATCCCGGGTCTTGTTCCTCTTTAAGTTCTTATCAGTACCCACCTCCCAGAAAGCAACTGCACACAACTTCACTTGTTTCTCTACCAATATGAGGTGTGTCGTGGCCGGCTATGCTTCCTGTGCTGTGTCCCTTGTTGGTGGCTGGTTCCGTGGATCAGAATCTATAGCTGGTTTCAGGCAGTGGGTATCCTAAATCTACTATGACTTTTGCTATGGGGCCCTGTACAATCTATGCACACCCCTGCCCTGAACTGCCTCTTTCCAGTGTAATTTCTTTGTATACTGTAATGGTATACTAGGAGAATAAAAGTGATTCTGATGGATCATCTCTACTTGAACCAATTCAAATATCCCATCCCTACATAGTTAGAGCATCTATGGAATCTCTCTCAACAATTACTCTTCTGCAGGGTTAGCATGTGTATAAATGCCATCTCTAGTGGAAGAACCTATTAAAAAATAATCTCTAGAGGGTAATACCAACCAGACCTGACTGAATCAAGGATTTCTGGATAAGATAATCCAGTAGATATACTGTAGGGTTCTTGGTGAAGGCTTCTCCAATGTTAACAGGATTCTTTAATTGCCAAGTAGAGATGTCTTTCAGTGAATGCTTACAGTAGAGATGGGATTACAGCCTTACAGTAGAGATGGGATTACAGCATTGCATCTCCCAGTAAAGATGAGATAATATATTAGCTGATCTCAGTAAAAATGGTATAACAGCATTGCCTGTCCCCGTAGAGATAGAATCATTGCATTGGCTTGTCACAGTAGAGATAGGATTATGTCACTAGCTCTCCCAGTAGAAGTGGGGTTATTGCTTTGGCTCTCCTAGTAGAGATGATATTAAAGCATTGGCTCTACTCGTAGAGATTACATTAAAGCATTGGCTCTCCTAGTAGAGATTAGATTATTGCATTTGCTCTCCTCGTAGAGATTAGATTAAAGCATTGGCTCTACCAGTAGAGATGAGAATATAACATTGGATCTGTTAGTAGAGATTAGATTAAAGCATAGGCTCTCCTAGTAAAGTTTAGATCAAAGTATTGGCTCTACCAGTAGATATGAGATTATAACATTTGTTAGTAGAGATCAGATTAAAGCATTGGCTGTACCAGTATAGATGAGAATATAACATTGGATCTCCTTTTAGGGATGAGATTATAGCATTGACACGACCAGTACATATGAGATTTTTTAATTGGCTCATCCAGTAGAGATGAAATGTATAACATTAGCTCTCCTATTAGAGATTAGATTAAAACATTGGCTCTCCTAGTAGAGATTAAATGAAAGCATTGGCTCTCCTAAGATATTCGATTAAAGCATTGGCTCTCCTAGTAGAGATGAGAATATAACATCCGATCTCCTCCTATTAGGGATAAGATTATAGCATTCGCACATCCAGTAGAGATAATATTATTTTATTGGCTCATCCATTAGAGGTGGGATTAGTGCATGCCCCCACCCTGTAGAAATGAGGTCACAGCATTGGCTTTCCTAGTAGAGATTAGATGAAAGCATTGGCTCTCCTAGTAGAGATGTGAATATAACATTGGATCTCCTATTAGGAATAAGATTATAGCATTGGCACGCCCAGTAGGGATGAGATTATTTCATTGTCTCATCCAGTAGGGGTGGGATTAGTGCATGTCCTCACCCTGTAGAAATTAGGTTATAGCATTGGCTTTCCTAGTAGAGTTTAGATTAAAGCATTGGCTCTCCTAGTAGAGATTAGATTAAAGCATTAGCTCTCCTAGTAGAGATTAGATTAAAGCATTGGCTCTCCTAGTAGAATTTAGATTAAAGCATTGGCTCTCCATGTAGAGATTAGATTAAAGCATTGGCTCTCCTAGTAGAGATGAGAATACAACATTGCATCTGTTAGTAGAGATTAAATTGAAGCATTGTCTCTCCTAGTGGGAGTGAGAATATAACATTGGATCTCCTATTAGGGATAAGATTATAGCATTGGCATGCCCAGTAGGGATGACATTATTTCATTGTCTCATCCAGTAGGGGTGGGATTAGTGCATGTCCTCACCCTGTAGAAATTAGGTTATAGCATTGGCTTTCCTAGTAGAGATTAGATTAAAGCATTGGCTCTCCTAGTAGAGATGCGTATATAACATTGGATCTCCTATTATGGTTGAGATTATAGCATTGCCACCCCCAGTAGAGATGAGATTATTTCATTGGCTCATAGGGGTGGGATTAGTGCATGCCCTCACCCTGTAGGGATGAGGTTATAGTATTGGCTTTTCTAGTAGAGATGAGATTATTTAATTGGTTCACCCAGTAGAGATGGCATCTATAACATTGGCTCCCCTATCAGAGATTAGATTAAAGCATTGGCTCTCCTACTAGAGATTAGACTAAGGCATCGGCTCTCCTAGTAGAGATTAGATTAAAGCATTGGCTCTCCTAGTAGAGATTAGATTAAAGCATTTGCTCTCCTAGTAGAGATTAGGTTAAAGCATTGGCTCTCCTAGTAGAGATTAGATTAAAGCATTGGCTTTCCTAGTAGAGATTAGATTAAAGCACTGGACCTGTTAGTAGAGATTAGATTAAAGCATTGGACCTGTTAGTAGAGATTAGATTAAAGCACTGGACCTGTTAGTAGAGATTAGATGAAAGCATTTGCTCTCCTAGTAAATATTAGATTAAAGCACTGGACCTGTTAGTAGAGATTAGATTAAATCATTGGATCTGTTAGTAGAGATTAGATTAAAGCATTGGCTCTCCTAGTAGCGATTAGATTAAAGCATTGGATCTGTTCGTAGAGATTAGATTTAAGCATTGGATCTGTTAGTAGAGATTAGATTAAAGCATTGGCTCTACCAGTAGAGATGAGAATATAACATTGGATCTCCTATTAGGGACGGTATTATAGCATTGGCACGCCCAGTGGAGATGAGATTGGCTCATCCAGTAGGGGTGGGATTAGTGCTTGCCCTCATCCTGTAGAAATGTGGTCATAGCATTGGCTTTCCTAGTAGAGATTAGATTAAAGCATTAGCTCTCCTAGTGGGGATGGGAATATAACATTGGATCTCCTATTAGGGGCGAGATTATAGCATTGGTATGCCTAGTGGGATTAGTGCATGCCCTCACCCTGTAGAGCTGAGGTTATATCATTGGCTTTCCCAGTAGAGATGAAATGATTTAATTGGCTCACCCAGTAGAGATGACATAACACTGGCTCTCCTAGTAGAGATTAGATTAAGCATTGGCTTTCCAAGTAGAGATTAGATTAAAGCATTGGCTGTCCCAGTAGAGATAGGATTATGTTACTAGCTCTCCCAACAGAAGTGAGATTATTTCATTGGCTCTCCTAGTAGAGATTAGATCAAAGCACTGGCACTCCTAGTAGAGATGAGAATATAACATTGGATCTCCTATTAGGGATTAGATGATAGCATTGGATCTGTTAGTAGAGATTAAAGAATTGGCTCTCCTAGTAGAGATTAGATTAAAGAATTGGCTCTCCTAGTAGAGATTAGATTAAAGAATTGGCTCTCCTAGTAGAGATGAGATTATTGCATTGGATCTCCTAGTAGAGATTAGAATAAAGCACTGGCTCTCCTATTAGGGATTAGATTAAAGCATTGGCTCTCCTAGTAGAGATTAGATTAAAGCATAGGCTCTCCTAGTAGAGATTAGATTAAAACATTGGCTCTCCTAGTAGAGATTAGATTAAAGCATTGGCTCTCCTAGTGGGCATGGGAATATAACATTGGATCTCCTATTAGGGACGGTATTATAGCATTGGCACGCCCAGTGGAGATGAGATTATTTCACTGGCTCATCCAGTAGGGGTGGGATTAGTGCCTGCCCTAATCCTGTAGAAATGTGGTCATAGCATTGGCTTTCCTAGTAGAGATTAGATTATAGCATTGGCTCTCCTAGTAGAGATTAGATTAAAGCATTGGCTCTACCAACAGAGATGAGAATATAACATTGCATCTGTTAGTAGAGATTAGATTCAAGCATTGTCTCTCCTAGTGGGGATGGGAATATAACATTGGATCTCTTATTAGGGATGAGATTATAGCATTAGCAGGCCCAGTGGAGATGAGATTATTTCATTGGCTCATCCAGTAGGGGTGGGATTAGTGCACACCCTCACCCTGTAGAAATGAGGTTATAGCAATGGCTCTCATAGTAGAGATTGGATTAAATCATTTGCTCTCCTAGTAGGGATTAGATTAAAGCATTGGACCTTCTGTTAGATATGAGATTATAGCATTGGCTCACCCAGTAGAAATGAAAAGTATAACATTGTCTCTCCTATTGAGATGAGATTATTTCATTGGCTCATACAGTAGGGGTGGGATTATTACATACCCTCACCCTGTAGAGATGAGGTTATAGCATTGGCTTTTCTAGTAGAGATGAGATTATTTAATTGGTTCACCCAGTAGAGATGAAAAGTATAACATTGAATCTCCTTTTATTACAACAGAAAAATACAGCGCTATTAGGATAAGAAAAGAGAAAAAGCCCGCTCACCGTTAGAAATAGAGGTGCGCGCGCAGATCGAACCCTGGTTGGAAGGGGTTCATTGCGCATGCGCAAGGGTCGATTTGCGTGCGCACCTTTATTTATAATGGCCGCTTTAGCATTATTATAGTTACGATCTCCCTGGCTGGAAGGGGTTCATTGCGCATGCGCAGGGTTCGATCTGCGCGCGCACCTCTATTTCTAACGGCGACGCTAGTATTACTAGCCTCCCCTGCTTTTATCTGTTAGATCGCGCGTGCGCAAATGTTTATCTGCGCACGCACGTCTATTGTCAACGGTGACGATAAAATTACCAGTCCCGTTTTTATTTACCATGACAGCTGGGTGCATCACGTGCTCTTGGCGTCAGTGGCCTTCCGGTTTAAAAGACCGGTTCTTCCTGTGTCCAGACATTCCGGCTGAAGTCGCAACCGCGACGAAACGCGGTGGAGAGTTTGGACACTAATCGGTTACAGTGATTTGGATTTTTTGGAGACTGATTGAATCTCGGGACGGTTGGCGGTGAGAAGTTGCTGTGTCCTCTCTGTTTACACGCCTTTTTAGATGGAATGTTTGTGAGTGCATTTTAATAAATCTTTTAGCTTTACAATCTGATTGGACGTATTGCACTATTCTTTCCTTGTTTTTGCTTTGCATGCAAAACGATATCGTTATACCCATGTTCATGCGAGTGCCTTAACTGAACCTGACCATTGGCATTACTGTGAAGCATTTGAGAATGAGGGCCTTATTTAACAAGGGATAGCGCCAGGTAGCGAATGGTGAGCGAACGGTAATGACGGTCACCGCCACGAGAACGCCGGCTCCCCTCCGCAATCACACATTTATCAAGCCGATCCTGCTTAACGACTGACAGAGCGCCAGATAGCGAATCATTCATCATTATTCCAGCCTCACCCCACAGCGCCAGCGAGCGACCTTGAACAGCGACAGGTATGACCTCTCGCTACCTGGCGATCTCCAATGCATTTCAATGGAGCAATCTTTAAATTTTCATAATTAATTGATATTAATGTTTTTTTTTTTTTTTTTTTTAAATGTCAAAAATTCTGTGACCACTTCTGCAATGTTAGATATTTTTTTTAAGGTAAAAAAAAAAAAAAAAATGTATTCATATTACAAAATGTTTATAAAAACTTGTTTAGTTTTTTAACCAAAAATATGGTTGTTTGGGGGTTAAAAAACTACTTTTAACCCATCGCCGCCAGCGCTCTGGGGTTTAAACATGCATTTCACAGCGCAATAATTTTTTGATTTGTTAATGAATATGCTGGGAGCCGTTCGCTATGGCCATTCGCTGTCATGCGCTCCCATACAGCGCGGAACCAGTCAAACAGCGACTCCTAACCCCGTATTCCACATTACCGCACACCGACTGAGTCGCTGTCAACAACCGAACAATGGCCAAGCACAGCGAATACTAGCGGGCGCTGTGAAAATACCGCTACTGCCGCTCATCTGTCGCTACCTGGCGCTATTAATAAATCGGCCTCCAAGTGTGTGATCTGGAGACCAAACGGATGCTGTGACACCCTGTTGTGATCTAAAGGCCAAGATATCATTGTGTTCTGGTAAGAGCGGGGGCACTTCTTTTGGTGTGTGCCTTTGATGGTGGTGGAGCATGCACCGTGGGATCACCTACTAATGCTTATAAGCTAAGCTCTGTACCCTTGCATAACAATCTCCTATTATTGAAAGGATCTATTTCATTGGCTCTCTAAGCAGAGATGGGATTAGTGCACGTCCTCGCCCTGTAGAGGTGGAATGTTTGGCATTAGAAGATCTCAGAAACTTGCCTCGGTCCCCTCACATTAGAGCAGGCGTGGGAGTCCCCGGCCCCTTCCTCTCAGGGTGGATTCACCTAATCTGCTTCCCAGGATGTAATGTGAGTCGGCATTAATGACACTGTGTACAGTGCTCGGATTACCCTGTATGACAGGCATCTGCAGATAGACTTTCTATAAGGAGTCCCCGGGGAGCGCTCGCATGGCACCTCATTGTGTCCTCGCTGTATATATGTGTGTGTGCGCGGGAGTGTGCCGCGGCACGGCTAACCTTCCACCTGGCTACTTCCTTCATCCAGGGCTTACCCGGGGGATTGTTAATGGCAGCAACTCTCCCATTCAGACTGCGCTCTGCCGCTCAATCAAATCTCACCGGCGCCAGCTGCTGAGTATTGATCAGCCTGACTACGCCACAGCCGCGGCAGCATCACTCAGCTTCCCGGCTAATGGGCCCCGCATAAAGGGGGACTCCACCCACCACCCTAAAATACTGGATCATCCTACTAACCCCCCATCCCCAGCATCCCTCCCTCCCTCCTCTGTAACAAGAAGGAAAAAATGGGGACTTGCACTAGACCCTATTCAATCTGTGCAACTCCCAGAGCTGCAAAAGAGCTCAAACCAGGAACAAAAAAAAAAGCAGCATGTAGGGAGGCAACTCTCAACTCATAAATTGATCAAAAAATACATTTTTATTAATTACATATTTATAATCACTACATACAATACATTCAACATATTAAAATCCCTTAAAAACACATAAATGGGACAATAACACACAGGACAAACCAACATAAAGGTGTGTAGGGGATGGGGAGAGTCTCACCACACTAACTGATATCAAATGCCTAGATATATATGTGCTAAAATCATTCAACATAGTGTTCCAACAGTGCAACTGAGCATGTGCAAATCCTGCCTATGATCCCGATCACTATAAAATCTATATATTTATAAAGTACTAAACATGTGCAAATCCTGCCTATGGTCCGGATCACTATAAAATCTATGGCCCTTATTTATGAAGGAATAGCGACAGGTAGCGACTGGTGAGCGGCCGGTAATGACGGGCCCCGCCACGAGAACGCCGGCTCCCCACCACAATCACACATTTATCAAGCCAATCCTGCTTAGCGACTGAGATAGCGCCATATAGCCACTCATTCATCATTATTCCAGCCTCAGCCCACAGCGCCAGCGTCCGACCTTGAACAGCGACAGGTATGACCTCTCGCTACCTGGCGCTCTCCAATGCATTTCAATGGAACAATCTTTAAATATTCATAATTCATTGTTATTAATTGTTTTTTTTTTAATTTTTTTAAATGTGAAAAATTCTGTGACCACTTCTGCCATTTTAGATTAAAAAAAAAAAAATTGTACAGAATTGATATTACAGGTCTGATATTAATGTATTCATATTACAAAATTATTTTAAAAATTTGTTTTTTTTGGTTTCCAAAAATATGGTTGTTTGGGGGTTAAAAAACTACTTTTAACACATCGCCGCCAGCGCTCTGGGGTTTAAACATGCATTTCACAGCGCGAGAATTTTTTGAGCGTGATTTTTTGATGAATATGGTGGGAGCCGGTCGCTATGGCCAGTCGCTATCATGCGCTCCCATACAGCGCGCAACCGGTCAAATAGCGACTCCTCACCCAATATTCAACATTACGGCAAACCGACTGAGTCGCTATCAACTACCGAACAACGGCCAAGCACAGCGACTACTAGCGGGCGCTCTGAAAATGCCGCTACAGTCGCTCATCTGTCGCTACCTGGCGCTATTAATGAATCAGCCTCTATAAAATCTATATACTTGTAAAGTGCAATTGCTCCTAGTCAAACAATCAATTAAGAATTCATATTCCCAACTATAACAACTCATAAACATATAAACATATCAATCTACTCTATTCACCAATTAAAGAATAATATGAAGATATAATCGCCTGTATATATTATTAGGCATCACAAAGGGGAACCACTGATGTATATCACAATACCAATCAAAAAATAAAATCACAAATCTATCACAAAAAACATCACCAGAAATAAAGCCAAGGTATCATGACGTCTCCCCACCGCCTACCGCACCAGGAGCCACGCGTTCCGTGGGCGCATCACCCACTTCATCATCCTCCCCTTCTCTGTAACAGCTCCACCTAAGCACAGGATAACATTCCACCATCAATACACAACCCGAGTCTCTGATTATATACTTACCTCCCCCAATAGAGTACCAACCCCCATCACTGATGACCTCACACTAATACCCCTCACTCGTTCCTCCTTTTGTTTGTTCTTTCTTTCTTCCTTATTGTCACCACCCTTTCCCCAATATCTCATTTTCCTTTCTTTTATCCATCCATTCTTCCTTCCCTATTTCAACCCTTTCCCTTCTCTTTTTCTTTCCTTCTTTCTTTTTTACTTATTTTATCATTTCCTTCCTCCTTCTTTGGTTTTCTTTCTTTCCTTCTTTATGTTTGTTTATTTCTTCTTTATTTATATTCGTTCCTCCCTCCTTCCTCCATTACCCTACTCTTCCTCCACTTTTCTATCTTCCTCCAATTTTTCCATCTTTCTTTCTTCATCTGTTTGTTTATTATCCTTTGTTTGTATTCTTTCCTCTGACTCTGTTTTAAGTGGCAATTCCCCTACTCCCCCCTCCCCATTTTCTTCTTTCTTTCTTCCTTAACTTATCATTTCCTTCCTCTTCTTTTCTTCCTTACTTTATTTCCTTCTTCATCTGTTTTTTTGTTTAATTTCTTCTTTAATTGTATTTTTTCCTCTTTCCTTCCTCCAATCTTCTTTTAAGGGGCGATTCCCCTACTCTCCCTCCCCATTTCTTTCTTTTCTTCTTTCTTACTTATGTTATAATTTTCTCCTCTTTCTTTCTGTTTGTTCATTATCCTTTATTTGTATTCATTCCTCCGATTTTAAGGGGTAATTCCCCTACTCTCCCTCCCCATTTTTTTCTTTCTTTCTTCCTTAATTTATCATTTCCTTCCTCTTCTTTTCTTTCTTTCTTCCTTTATTTCGTTCTTCATCTGTTTGTTTTTTCCTTCTTTACCTGTATTCTTTCCTCCTTCCTTCCTCTGATCCTGTTGTAAGGGGCAATTCCCCTACTCTTCCTCCCCATTTTTCTTTCTTTCTTTCTCTTATTTTTTCTTTCTTTCTTTTCTTTCTTCCTTCCTTTATTTCCTTCTAAATCTGCTTATTTCTTCATTATTTGTATTCTTCCCTCCTTCCTTCCTCTGATCCTGTTTTAAGTTGCTATCCCCTTACTCTCCCTCCCCAATTTATCTTTCTTTCTTCCTTTCTTTCCTTTTTCATCTGTTTGTTTTTTTCTTCTTTATCTGTATTCTTTCCTCATTCATTCCTCCAATCCTGTTGTAAGGGGTGATTCCCCTACTCTCCCTCCCCAATTCTTCCATCTTTCTTTCTTCCTTCCTTTATTTCCTTCTTCATCTGATTATTTCTTCTTTATTTGTATTCTTTCCTCCTTCCTTCCTGTTTTGAGGGGAGATTCCCCTACTCTCCCAATTTTTCTTTCTTTCTTTCTTTTCTCTTTCTTTCTTTCTTTCCTTCCTTCTTTCTTTCTTTCTTTTTTCTTTCTTTCTTTTCTTCTTTCTTTCTTTTCTTTCTTTCCTTCCTTCTTTCTTTCTTTTCTTTCTTTCTTTCCTTCTTTCTTCCTTTCTTTCTTTCCTTCTTTCTTTTTTCTCTTTCTTCTCTTTCCTTCTTCATCTATTTTTTTTCTTTCTTCTTTATTTGTATTCTTTACTCATTTCTTTCCTCCAGTGCTGATGATTCTAGTGGTCCCCTCTCCTTTCTCTTCACTTATCAGTTCCTATTCAGTAATAGCAATGTGCAGTCAGTTATGATGTAATATGTATATTATATGATGTCACATTGTATTGTATTCTATTATATGTTCTATTGTAACTGTAACTACTGGGAGCTTATCCTCCTGGTGCTTTATGTTCCTTTCCTTTGTTGCCTTTTTTCCTCGTTCTTTCTTTCCTTCCGCCCCCTCCCTCCCTCCCTAATCTGCGCTCTCTCTCTCTCTGTCTCTCGCTCTCATAACATTAATGTCCTGCGCTGTTATTTCCTTTAGAAGTTACATTAGTGGTAATAATAACGCTGCAACCTCAGCCTCATTATCCTATGACATAACAGCTTCTCTCCCATCATCCCTCTGTGTGTGTCTCCTCTTCCATCTCTCCCTCCCTTATCTCTCTTTCTACCTTATCTCTGTCTCCTCGACCTTTCACCTTCTATCAGAATCTCTATTTATTTTTATTTCTCTCTCGTATTCCCTTCTATCCCCCATAACTCTCTCTCTCTCTCCTAATGTATGTATTAGGTTTTCTCATTTCCCCCTCTCTCTTCCTTCACTCCTTCTTTCTTTATCAGTCTCCCTTTTTCCGTTCCTTTACCTTTTTTCCTCTCACTTTATATCTGCTTCCTTTCCCTCCATCTGTCTCCCTTCATCATTCTCTGCATCTATCTTCCCTCTCACTTTTATGTATTAGGTTTTCTAATTTCCCCTTCTCTCTTCCTTCATTCCTTCAACTGATTATAAGGACTGCTACTGATTATAAGGACTGCTACTGATTATAAGGACTTCTACTGATTATAAGGACTTCTACTGATTATAAGGACTTCTACTGAATATAAGGACTGCTACTGATTATAAGGACTGCTACTGATTATAAGGACTGCCACTGATTATAAGGACTTCTACTGATTATAAGGACTGCTACTGATTATAAGGACTTCTACTGATTATAAGGACTGCTACTGATTATAAGGACTTCTACTGATTATAAGGACTGCTACTGATTATAAGGACTTCTACTGATTATAAGGACTGCTACTGATTATAAGGACTTCTACTGATTATAAGGACTGCTACTGATTATAAGGACTTCTACTGATTATAAGGACTGCCACTGATTATAAGGACTGCTACTGATTATAAGGACTTCTACTGATTATAAGGACTGCTACTGATTATAAGGACTTCTACTGATTATAAGGACTGCCACTGATTATAAGGACTGCTACTGATTATAAGGACTGCTATTGAGTATAAGGACTGCCACTGATTATAAGGACTGCTACTGATTATAAGGACTTCTACTGATTATAAGGACTGCTACTGATTATAAGGACTGCTACTGATTATAAGGACTTCTATTGATTATAAGGACTGCTACTGATTATAAGGACTGCCACTGATTATAAGGACTGCTATTGAGTATAAGGACTGCCACTGATTATAAGGACTGCTACTGATTATAAGGACTGCTACTGATTATAAGGACTTCTACTGATTATAAGGACTTCTACTGATTATAAGGACTTCTACTGATTATAAGGACTGCTACTGAGTATAAGGACTGCTACTGATTATAAGGACTGCTACTGATTATAAGGACTTCTACTGATTATAAGGACTGCTACTGAGTATAAGGACTGCTACTGATTATAAGGACTGCTACTGATTATAAGGACTGCTACTGATTATAAGGATTGCTACTGATTATAAGGACTTCTACTGATTATAAGGACTGCTACTAATTATAAGGACTTCTACTGATTATAAGGACTGCTACTGATTATAAGGACTGCTACTGAGTATAAGGACTGCTACTGATTATAAGGACTTCTATTGATTATAAGGACTTCTACTGATTATAAGGACTGCTACTGATTATAAGGACTGCTACTGAGTATAAGGACTGCTACTGATTATAAGGACTTCTATTGATTATAAGGACTGCTACTGATTATAAGGACTGCCACTGATTATAAGGACTGCTATTGAGTATAAGGACTGCCACTGATTATAAGGACTGCTACTGATTATAAGGACTGCTACTGATTATAAGGACTTCTACTGATTATAAGGACTTCTACTGATTATAAGGACTTCTACTGATTATAAGGACTGCTACTGAGTATAAGGACTGCTACTGATTATAAGGACTGCTACTGATTATAAGGACTTCTACTGATTATAAGGACTGCTACTGAGTATAAGGACTGCTACTGATTATAAGGACTGCTACTGATTATAAGGACTGCTACTGATTATAAGGACTGCTACTGATTATAAGGACTGCTACTGATTATAAGGATTGCTACTGATTATAAGGACTTCTACTGATTATAAGGACTGCTACTAATTATAAGGACTTCTACTGATTATAAGGACTGCTACTGATTATAAGGACTGCTACTGAGTATAAGGACTGCTACTGATTATAAGGACTTCTATTGATTATAAGGACTTCTACTGATTATAAGGACTGCTACTGATTATAAGGACTGCTACTGAGTATAAGGACTGCTACTGATTATAAGGACTTCTATTGATTATAAGGACTGCTACTGATTATAAGGACTGCCACTGATTATAAGGACTGCTATTGAGTATAAGGACTGCCACTGATTATAAGGACTGCTACTGATTATAAGGACTGCTACTGATTATAAGGACTTCTACTGATTATAAGGACTTCTACTGATTATAAGGACTTCTACTGATTATAAGGACTTCTACTGATTATAAGGACTGCTACTGAGTATAAGGACTGCTACTGATTATAAGGGCTGCTACTGATTATAAGGACTGCTACTGAGTATAAGGACTGCTACTGATTATAAGGGCTGCTACTGATTATAAGGACTGCTACTGAGTATAAGGACTGCTACTGAGTATAAGGACTGCTACTAATTATAAGGACTTCTACTGATTATAAGGACTTCTACTGATTATAAGGACTGCTACTGAGTATAAGGACTGCTACTGATTATAAGGACTGCTACTGATTATAAGGACTTCTACTGATTATAAGGACTGCTACTGAGTATAAGGACTGCTACTGATTATAAGGACTGCTACTGATTATAAGGACTGCTACTGATTATAAGGACTTCTACTGATTATAAGGACTGCTACTAATTATAAGGACTTCTACTGATTATAAGGACTTCTACTGATTATAAGGACTGCTACTGATTATAAGGACTGCTACTGATTATAAGGACTGCTACTGATTATAAGGACTGCTACTGATTATAAGGACTTCTACTGATTATAAGGACTGCTACTGATTATAAGGACTGCTACTGATTATAAGGACTGCTACTGATTATAAGGACTGCTACTGATTATAAAGACTGCTACTGAGTATAAGGACTGCTACTGATTATAAGGACTGCTACTGATTATAAGGATTGCTACTGAGTATAAGGACTGCTACTGATTATAAGGACTTCTACTGAATATAAGGACTGCTACTGATTATAAGGACTGCTACTGATTATAAGGACTGCTACTGATTATAAGGACTTCTACTGATTATAAGGACTGCTACTGATTATAAGGACTGCTACTGATTATAAGGACTGCTACTGATTATAAGGACTTCTACTGATTATAAGGACTGCTACTGATTATAAGGACTGCTACTGATTATAAGGACTGCTACTGATTATAAGGACTGCTACTGAGTATAAGGACTGCTACTGATTATAAGGACTGCTACTGAGTATAAGGACTGCTACTGAGTATAAGGACTTCTACTGATTATAAGGACTGCTACTGATTATAAGGACTTCTACTGAATATAAGGACTGCTACTGATTATAAGGACTGCTACTGATTATAAGGACTGCTACTGATTATAAGGACTTCTACTGATTATAAGGACTGATACTGATTATAAGGACTGCTACTGATTATAAGGACTGCTACTGACTATAAGGACTGCTACTGATTATAAGGACTTCTACTGATTATAAGGACTAATACTGATTATAAGGACTGCTACTGATTATAAGGACTGCTACTGATTATAAGGACTTCTACTGATTATAAGGACTGCTACTGATTATAAGGACTTCTACTGATTATAAGGACTGCTACTGATTATAAGGACTGCTACTGATTATAAGGACTGCTACTGATTATAAGGACTGCTACTGAGTATAAGGACTGCTACTGATTATAAGGACTGCTACTGATTATAAGGACTGCTACTGAGTATAAGGACTGCTACTGATTATAAGGACTTCTACTGATTATAAGGACTGCTACTGATTATAAGGACTGCTACTGATTATAAGGACTTCTACTGATTATAAGGACTGCTACTGATTATAAGGACTTCTACTGATTATAAGGACTGCTACTGATTATAAGGGCTGCTACTGATTATAAGGACTGCTACTGATTATAAGGACTTCTACTGATTATAAGGACTGCTACTGATTATAAGGTCTTCTACTGATTATAAGGACTGCTACTGATTATAAGGTCTTCTACTGATTATAAGGACTGCTACTGATTATAAGGACTGCTACTGATTATAAGGACTGCTACTGATTATAAGGACTGCTACTGATTATAAGGGCTGCTACTGATTATAAGGGCTGCTACTGATTATAAGGACTGCTACTGATTATAAGGACTTATACTGATTATAAGGACTTCTACTGATTATAAGGACTTCTACTGATTATAAGGACTGCTACTGATTATAAGGACTGCTACTGATTATAAGGACTTCTACTGATTATAAGGACTGCTACTGATTATAAGGACTTCTACTGATTATAAGGACTGCTACTGATTATAAGGACTGCTACTGATTATAAGGACTTCTCTTGATTATAAGGACTGCTACTGATTATAAGGACTGCTACTGATTATAAGGACTTCTACTGATTATAAGGACTGCTACTGATTATAAGGACTGCTACTGATTATAAGGACTTCTCTTGATTATAAGGACTGCTACTGATTATAAGGACTAATACTGATTATAAGGACTGCTAAAGGGCAAAAGGAGGAAGAAATGTCCAAATCTATGAAGAGGGGAGATAAAACCTTTTTCCGATATGTTGGTGACAGAAAGAAGAAAAACAATGCAGTCTCAAAAATTAGAAACAGGGAAAATAAATATATTGCCGGAGATAAGGCTGTGGCTGACCATCTGAATAGCTACTTTTGTTCGGTATTTTCAGATAGTAGCAGGCACGGCCATAGCACAGCATCCCGCTGGGAGAGTACAGCTCCGGAGTTTCTGGAGGCTGATGTCTTAGCCGAGCTGGCACAGCTAAAGGTAAGTAAGGCGATGGGTCCAGATGGAATCCACCCCAGAGTTCTAAGGGAACTTAGGTTTGTGATTGCAGCCCCTCTAACTGATTTACTTAACCATTCCCTTTCAACTGGTGAGGTTCCAGATGATTGGAGAATGGCCAATGTCGTACCAATCCATAAAAAGGGGAGTAGAGAAGAAGCCAGTAATTACAGGCCAGTTAGTGTAACATCTATAGTGGTCAAACTAATGGAAACACTCTTAAAAAAACAGATAATTTCCCATCTAAAAATTAATGACCTACTGGACCCAAAGCAGCGGCTTTACTGAGGGCAGATCATGTCAGACCAATCTTATTGATTTCTTTATCAATGTCACTAAAGTGTTAGATGAAGGTGGTGCTGTGGATATCGCCTATCTGGATTTTAGCAAAGCCTTTGACACTGTACCACATAAGGATCATAGATAAGTTATTGAAGGTAGGACTCAATCCCTGGATAGTTCAGTGGATTTCCAGTTGGCTGAGGGATCGGTATCAGAGCGTTGTTGTAAATGGCGTGCAATCTGAACAAAGGCGAGTTACAAGTGGTGTGCCGCAAGGCTCTGTCCTGGGCCCCATTCTTTTTAATATATTTGTAAGTGACATAGGAGAAGGCTTGGTAGGAAAAGTAGTTGAAAAATCAACAGTCACTGAATTTAAACATGCCTGGGATAAGCCTCCATCTATCCTAAGATAAAGAGAACATACAGTATACACATAAGATACAGAGAACATAGAGTATATACATAAGATATAGAGAACATACAGTATACACATAAGATAAAGAGAACATACAGTATACACATAAGATACAGAGCACATACAGTATATACATAAGATACAGAGAACATACAGTATACACATAAGATACAGAGAACATACAGTATACACATAAGATACAGAGAACATACAGTATATACATAAGATATAGAGAACATACAGTATACACATAAGATATAGAGAACATACAGTATACACATAAGATAAAGAGAACATACAGTATATACATAAGATACAGAGAACATACAGTATACACATAAGATACAGAGAACATACAGTATACACATAAGATAAAGAGAACATACAGTATATACATAAGGTACAGAGAACATACAGTATATACATAAGATACAGAGAACATACAGTTTACACATAAGATATAGAGAACATACAGTATACACATAAGATAAAGAGAACATACAGTATACACATAAGATACAGAGAACATACAGTATATACATAAGATACAGAGAACATACAGTATACACATAAGATACAGAGAACATACAGTATACACATAAGATAAAGAGAACATACAGTATACACATAAGATAAAGAGAACATACAGTATACACATAAGATACAGAGAACATACAGTATATACATAAGGTACAGAGAACATACAGTATATACATAAGATACAGAGAACATACAGTTTACACATAAGATATAGAGAACATACAGTATACACATAAGATACAGAGAACATACAGTATACACATAAGATACAGAGAACATACAGTATATACATAAGATACAGAGTACATACAGTATATACATAAGATAAAGAGAACATACAGTATATACATAAGGTACAGAGAACATACAGTATATACATAAGATACAGAGAACATACAGTTTACACATAAGATATAGAGAACATACAGTATACACATAAGATAAAGAGAACATACAGTATATACATAAGATACAGAGAACATACAGTATACACATAAGATACAGAGAACATACAGTATACACATAAGATAAAGAGAACATACAGTATATACATAAGGTACAGAGAACATACAGTATATACATAAGATACAGAGAACATACAGTTTACACATAAGATATAGAGAACATACAGTATACACATAAGATACAGAGAACATACAGTATACACATAAGATACAGAGAACATACAGTATATACATAAGATACAGAGTACATACAGTATATACATAAGATACAGAGAACATACAGTATACACATAAGATACAGAGAACATACAGTATATACATAAGATACAGAGAACATACAGTATATACATAAGATACAGAGAACATACAGTATATACATAAGATACAGAGAACATACAGTATACACATAAGATACAGAGAACATACAGTATACACATAAGGGCAGACTAGATGGAGCGTATGGTCTCCTTCTGCCGTCAACCTTCTATGTTTCTATCTGTATTCCTTTTTCCCTTCCTTTACCTCCTTTCCTCTCACTTTATATCTGCTTCCTTTCCCTCCATCTGTCTCCCTTCATCATTCTCTCCATCTATCTTCCCTCTCACTTTTATGTATTAGGTTTTCTAATTTCCCCTTCTCTCTTCCTTCATCTGTATTCCTTTTCCCTTCCTTTACATTCTTTCCTTTTCTCTCTCTATCTCTCTCTTTATATCTGCTTCCCTTCCCTTCATCTATCTTCCCTTTCACTTCCAACTCTCTCTCTTTCCTTCTGCCTTTCTTTCTTTCTCCTTTCCCTCTCACACTCTGACCATTTTCTTTTCCTTTTTTTCTACTACCTTCCTTCACCCCTCATATATCATCTTAAAGGTGGATATTGGCAGATGAGCATCTGTATAGCTGCGCTAAGAACGACCACTAGTATACGCTATCGATCTGGCCGGCATTGATGAATATGATGTGTGTTGAGCACTCTAACAATAGTACAGCACTGCAGCGAGAGAGAGGTAGTACCAGCTCAGTGTGACCGACTCTCAGCGTCTCACACCATATTATTACAGTTGTTGCCTGTAATAATACATGTGACGCTACATGACGCTGTTAGAGGCGCTATACACTGACCTGCCTGTAATAATACATGTGACGCTACATGACGCTGTTAGAGGCGCTATACACTGACCTGCCTGTAATAATACATGTGACGCTACATGGCGCTGTTAGAGGTGCTATACACTGACCTGCCTGTAATAATACATGTGACGCTACATGGCGCTGTTAGAGGCGCTATACACTGACCTGCCTGTAATAATACATGTGACGCTATATGGCGCTGTTAGAGGCGCTATACACTGACCTGCCTGTAATAATACATGTGACGCTACATGGCGCTGTTAGAGGCGCTATACACTGACCTGCCTGTAATAATACATGTGACGCTACATGGCGCTGTTAGAGGCGCGATACACTGACCTGCCTGTAATAATACATGTGACGCTATATGGCGCTGTTAGAGGCGCTATACACTGACCTGCCTGTAATAATACATGTGACGCTACATGGCGCTGTTAGAGGCGCTATACACTGACCTGCCTGTAATAATACATGTGACACTACATGGCGCTGTTAGAGGTGCTATACACTGACCTGCCTGTAATAATACATGTGACGCTACATGGCGCTGTTAGAGGCGCTATACACTGACCTGCCTGTAATAATACATGTGACGCTACATGGCGCTGTTAGAGGTGCTATACACTGACCTGCCTGTAATAATACATGTGACGCTATATGGCGCTGTTAGAGGCGCTATACACTGACCTGCCTGTAATAATACATGTGACGCTACATGGCGCTGTTAGAGGCGCTATACACTGACCTGCCTGTAATGATACATGTGACGCTACATGGCGCTGTTAGAGGCGCTATACACTGACCTGCCTGTAATAATACATGTGACGCTACATGGCGCTGTTAGAGGCGCTATACACTGACCTGCCTGTAATAATACATGTGACGCTACATGGCGCTGTTAGAGGCGCTATACACTGACCTGCCTGTAATAATACATGTGACGCTACATGGCGCTGTTAGAGGCGCGATACACTGACCTGCCTGTAATAATACATGTGACGCTATATGGCGCTGTTAGAGGCGCTATACACTGACCTGCCTGTAATAATACATGTGACGCTATATGGCGCTGTTAGAGGCGCTATACACTGACCTGCCTGTAATAATACATGTGACGCTACATGGCGCTGTTAGAGGCGCTATACACTGACCTGCCTGTAATAATACATGTGACGCTACATGGCGCTGTTAGAGGCGCTATACACTGACCTGCCTGTAATAATACATGTGACGCTACATGGCGCTGTTAGAGGCGCGATACACTGACCTGCCTGTAATAATACATGTGACGCTATATGGCGCTGTTAGAGGCGCTATACACTGACCTGCCTGTAATAATACATGTGACGCTACATGGCGCTGTTAGAGGCGCTATACACTGACCTGCCTGTAATAATACATGTGACGCTACATGGCGCTGTTAGAGGCGCTATACACTGACCTGCCTGTAATAATACATGTGACGCTACATGGCGCTGTTAGAGGTGCTATACACTGAGCTGCCTGTAATAATACATGTGACGCTACATGGCGCTGTTAGAGGCGCTATACACTGACCTGCCTGTAATAATACATGTGACGCTATATGGCGCTGTTAGAGGCGCTATACACTGACCTGCCTGTAATAATACATGTGACGCTACATGGCGCTGTTAGAGGCGCTATACACTGACCTGCCTGTAATAATACATGTGACGCTACATGGCGCTGTTAGAGGCGCGATACACTGACCTGCCTGTAATAATACATGTGACGCTATATGGCGCTGTTAGAGGCGCTATACACTGACCTGCCTGTAATAATACATGTGACGCTACATGGCGCTGTTAGAGGCGCTATACACTGACCTGCCTGTAATAATACATGTGACGCTACATGGCGCTGTTAGAGGCGCGATACACTGACCTGCCTGTAATAATACATGTGACGCTATATGGCGCTGTTAGAGGCGCTATACACTGACCTGCCTGTAATAATACATGTGACGCTACATGGCGCTGTTAGAGGCGCTATACACTGACCTGCCTGTAATAATACATGTGACGCTACATGGCGCTGTTAGAGGCGCTATACACTGACCTGCCTGTAATAATACATGTGACGCTACATGGCGCTGTTAGAGGTGCTATACACTGAGCTGCCTGTAATAATACATGTGACGCTACATGGCGCTGTTAGAGGCGCTATACACTGACCTGCCTGTAATAATACATGTGACGCTATATGGCGCTGTTAGAGGCGCTATACACTGACCTGCCTGTAATAATACATGTGACGCTACATGGCGCTGTTAGAGGCGCTATACACTGACCTGCCTGTAATAATACATGTGACGCTACATGGCGCTGTTAGAGGCGCTATACACTGACCTGCCTGTAATAATACATGTGACGCTACATGGCGCTGTTAGAGGCGCGATACACTGACCTGCCTGTAATAATACATGTGACGCTATATGGCGCTGTTAGAGGCGCTATACACTGACCTGCCTGTAATAATACATGTGACGCTACATGGCGCTGTTAGAGGCGCTATACACTGACCTGCCTGTAATAATACATGTGACGCTACATGGCGCTGTTAGAGGCGCTATACACTGACCTGCCTGTAATAATACATGTGACGCTACATGGCGCTGTTAGAGGTGCTATACACTGAGCTGCCTGTAATAATACATGTGACGCTACATGGCGCTGTTAGAGGCGCTATACACTGACCTGCCTGTAATAATACATGTGACGCTATATGGCGCTGTTAGAGGCGCTATACACTGACCTGCCTGTAATAATACATGTGACGCTACATGGCGCTGTTAGAGGCGCTATACACTGACCTGCCTGTAATAATACATGTGACGCTACATGGCGCTGTTAGAGGCGCTATACACTGACCTGCCTGTAATAATACATGTGACGCTATATGGCGCTGTTAGAGGCGCTATACACTGACCTGCCTGTAATAATACATGTGACGCTATATGGCGCTGTTAGAGGCGCTATACACTGACCTGCCTGTAATAATACATGTGACGCTACATGGCGCTGTTAGAGGCGCTATACACTGACCTGCCTGTAATAATACATGTGACGCTACATGGCGCTGTTAGAGGCGCTATACACTGACCTGCCTGTAATAATACATGTGACACTACATGGCGCTGTTAGAGGCGCTATACACTGAGCTGCCTGTAATAATACATGTGACGCTACATGGCGCTGTTAGAGGTGCTATACACTGACCTGCCTGTAATAATACATGTGACGCTACATGACGCTGTTAGAGGTGCTATACACTGAGCCGCCTGTAATAATACATGTGACGCTACATGGCGCTGTTAGAGGCGCTATACACTGACCTGCCTGTAATAATACATGTGACGCTACATGGCGCTGTTAGAGGCGCTATACACTGACCTGCCTGTAATAATATATGTGACGCTACATGACGCTGTTAGAGGTGCTATACACTGACCTGCCTGTAATAATATATGTGACGCTACATGACGCTGTTAGAGGTGCTATACACTGACCTGCCTGTAATAATACATGTGACGCTACATGGCGCTGTTAGAGGCGCTATACACTGACCTGCCTGTAATAATACATGTGACACTACATGGCGCTGTTAGAGGCGCTATACACTGACCTGCCTGTAATAATACATGTGACGCTACATGGCGCTGTTAGAGGCGCTATACACTGACCTGCCTGTAATAATATATGTGACGCTACATGACGCTGTTAGAGGTGCTATACACTGACCTGCCTGTAATAATACATGTGACGCTACATGGCGCTGTTAGAGGCGCTATACACTGACCTGCCTGTAATAATACATGTGACACTACATGGCGCTGTTAGAGGCGCTATACACTGACCTGCCTGTAATAATATATGTGACGCTACATGACGCTGTTAGAGGTGCTATACACTGACCTGCCTGTAATAATACATGTGACGCTACATGGCGCTGTTAGAGGCGCTATACACTGACCTGCCTGTAATAATACATGTGACGCTACATGGCGCTGTTAGAGGCGCTATACACTGACCTGCCTGTAATAATACATGTGACGCTACATGGCGCTGTTAGAGGCGCTATACACTGACCTGCCTGTAATAATACATGTGACGCTACATGGCGCTGTTAGAGGCGCTATACACTGACCTGCCTGTAATAATACATGTGACGCTACATGGCGCTGTTAGAGGCGCTATACACTGACCTGCCTGTAATAATACATGTGACGCTACATGACGCTGTTAGAGGCGCTATACACTGAGCTGCCTGTAATAATACATGTGACGCTACATGGCGCTGTTTGAGGTGCAATACACTGAGCCGCCTGTAATAATACACGTGACGCTACATGACGCTGTTAGAGGCGCTATACACTGACCTGCCTGTAATAATACATGTGACGCTACATGGCGCTGTTAGAGGCGCTATACACTGACCTGCCTGTAATAATACATGTGACGCTACATGGCGCTGTTAGAGGCGCTATACACTGACCTGCCTGTAATAATACATGTGACGCTACATGGCGCTGTTAGAGGCGCTATACACTGACCTGCCTGTAATAATACATGTGACGCTACATGACGCTGTTAGAGGGGCTATACACTGACCTGCCTGTAATAATACATGTGACGCTACATGACGCTGTTAGAGGCGCTATACACTGACCTGCCTGTAATAATACATGTGACGCTACATGACGCTGTTAGAGGCGCTATACACTGACCTGCCTGTAATAATACATGTGACGCTACATGGCGCTGTTAGAGGCGCTATACACTGACCTGCCTGTAATAATACATGTGACGCTACATGGCTCACCAGATTCGCTTTCATAAATGTGGTCTTGTGTACAGCACCTGGTGTTCACCAGACGCTGCATGACGCTACGAGGCGCCACCTGGCGCTATCCCTTCATGAATAAACCCCTTAATGAATGCCTCATTGGGCATCACTGTACACATAAGGAATCTGGAAGAGAAACAAGCTAGAGGAGTAACAATAGCAGAGGAGGGAGGTGAGCGCTCATCACTGTACACATAAGGAATCAGGAAAAGTATTTATTACATTAGTGATGTTACATGTCGCCCTCTGTGCAGCCCATACATTCCCCTCACCCGCCATTGTAGCTTTAACTGAACATCTCCCAATTATCCATCCGCCATTGATTTCCTATAGCTGCCGCCATCCAGCTTTTAAATAACGTGAATCCCGTCCTGTGATTGGCCGACGGCAGCCGATGGATCTGATGAAAGACACATTAGGTGGAGCGAGGTGATGGAGCGGCTGCAATGTCCTGCTATAGGCTGGAAGTGATCAGCCACATCACAAGATACTATGTCATGGCTACAAGTGACCCATATCTCTCTCTCATGTCTCTCTTGTTTTCTCTCTCTTTCACTGTCTCTCCTTCTTGTTGTCTCTCTCTCTTGCTGTCTCTCTTTTGTTATCTCTATTGCTGTCTCTCTCTCTCTTTCACAGTCTCTGTTTCTTTCACTCTCACTATCGCTGTCTTTTCTGTCTCTCACTCACCCTCACTATCTCTCTCTTGCACTGTCTCTCTTTTTCTCTCACGCTGTCTCTCTTAATCACTTCCGCCATCTCTGTCTCTTTCACACTATCGCTAACTCTCATTCACTGTTTCTCTTTTTCTCTCTCCCTGTCTCTCTCTCATCCTGTCTCTTTTTCTCACTGTCCCTTTCTCTTGCAGTCTCTCGCTCACTCTCGCTATCTCTCTCTTGCACTGTTTCTCTCTCTCTCCCTGTCTCTTTCTCTTATGATTCTTTCTCTTGCAATCTCTTACTCACTCTTGCTATCTCTCTCTTGCGCTGTTTATCTCTCTCGTGCTGTCTCTCTCTCACTGTCTCTTTCTTTTGCTGTCTCTCACTCACCCTCGCTATCTCTCTCTGTGTCTCTCTCTTTCCCTGTCTCATTCTCGTGATGTTTCTCACTCACCCCCACTATCTCTCTCTTGCACTCTCTCAATCACTCTTTCTCTTCCTTGCTATCGCTCTTTCTCTTGCTGTATCTCTCTCTTTGTCTCTCTCTGTATCTCACTGTCTCTCGCTCTTTCTCTCCCTTGCTGTTGTTCTCTCTCTCTGAATTTCTCATCATTAGAGACACTCTTTCTCTCTCCTTGTCTCTCTATTTCTCTCTGTATCTTACTGTCTCTCCCTATCTTGCTTGCTGTCGCTCTCTCTCTCTCATGATTAGGGACACTCTTTTCTCTTGCTGTCTCTCTCTCTGTATCTCACTGTCTCTCTCTTGCTGTCTCTCTCTCTCTTGATGTCTCTCTCTTGCTGTCTCTCTCTGTATCTCACTGTCTATTTCTCTTGCTGTCTCTCTCTCTCTTTCTCTGTCTTGCTGTCTCTCTCCTTCTCTCTCTCTCTTGCTGTCTCTCTCCTTCTCTCTCTCTCTTGCTGTCTCTCTCTTTCTCTCTCTTACTGTCTCTCTCTCTCTTGCTGTCTCTCTCTCTCTCTTTCTCTCTCTCACCGTCTCTCTCTCTCTTGCTGTCTCTCTCTTTCTCTCTCTTACTGTCTCTCTCTCTCTTGCTGTCTCTCTCTCTCTCTTTCTCTCTCTCACCGTCTCTCTCTCTCTTGCTGTCTCTCTCTGTGACTCACTGTCTCTCTTTCTCTTGCTGTCTCTCTCTCTTGCTGTCTCTCTCCTTGTCTCTCTCTCTCTCTTGCTATCTCACTCTCTCTTGCTGTCTCTCTCCTTGTCTCTCTCTCTCTCTTGCTATCTCACTCTCTCTTGCTGTCTCTCTCTCTATTTCTCTCTCTTGCTGTCTCTCTCTGTATCTCACTGTCTCTTTCTCTTGCTGTCTCTCTCTCTCTCTTGCTGTCTCTCTCTCTATTTCTCTCTCTTGCTGTCTCTCTCTCCCTTTCTCTCTCTCTCTTGCTGTCTCTGTCTCTCTCTTGCTGTCTCTCTCCTTGTCTGTCTCTCTCTTGCTGTCTCTGTCTCTCTCTTGCTGTCTCTCTCCTTGTCTGTCTCTCTCTTGCTGTCTCTGTCTCTCTCTTACTGTCTCTCTCCTTGTCTGTCTCTCTCTTGCTGTCTCTCTCTCTCTCTTGCTGTCTCTCTCTGTATCTCACTGTCTCTCTCTCTTGCTGTCTCTCTCTCTATTTCTCTCTCTTGCTGTCTCTCTCTCTCTCTCTCTTGCTGTCCCTATCCTTGTCTCTCTCTCTCTTGATGTGGTGTAACAGTGTGTGTGTAGTAAACATAAGCAAACAAATAATAACCAGCTCACCCTCAGACCCAAACAGCACGGACCTCAGGATCTCCTGAAGAATCTCCCCAGTGTATGTCACTGTGTGTGTGTGTGTGTGTGTGTGTGTCACTGTGTGTGTGTGTGCTGTGTGTGTGTATGTCACTGTGTGTGTGTGTGTGTGTGTGTCTGTGTGTATGTCACTGTGTGTGTGTGCTGTGTGTGTGTGTGTGTGTGTGTGTGCTGTGTGTGTGTATGTCACTGTGTGTGTGTGTGTGTGTGTGTGTGTGTGTGTGTATGTCACTGTGTGTGTGTGCTGTGTGTGTGTATGTCACTGTGTGTGTGTGCTGTGTGTGTGTATGTCACTGTGTGTGTGTGCTGTGTGTGTGTATGTCACTGTGTGTGTGTATGTCACTGTGTGTGTGTGTATGTCACTGTGTGTGTGTGCTGTGTGTGTGTATGTCACTGTGTGTGTGTGCTGTGTGTGTGTATGTCACTGTGTGTGTGTGCTGTGTGTGTGTATGTCACTGTGTGTGTGTGCTGTGTGTGTGTATGTCACTGTGTGTGTGTATGTCACTGTGTGTGTGTGTGTGTGTCTGTGTGTATGTCACTGTGTGTGTGTGCTGTGTGTGTGTATGTCACTGTGTGTGTGTATGTCACTGTGTGTGTGTGTGTGTGTCTGTGTGTATGTCACTGTGTGTGTGTGCTGTGTGTGTGTATGTCACTGTGTGTGTGTGTGTCACTGTGTGCTGTGTGTTTGTTGTGCTGCTGCTTCACAATGACACCGGCCTTTTCTTTTTGTTCTATTTCCAAGGACATGTGATTACACATAGAAGAACAGAGTGTAAACACAGAGGCAGAGCAATGATTCATTAGAGGAAGTCATAGTAATTATGGGAAGCGGGTGTAGGGGCTGCAGCCCAGCCTGGGGTTTTGCCCAGGGGGGGGGGGTGGAGGGGGTGGAATAGAGGGGCAATTAGATGGTCAGCTGTGTGAAAATAATGATGTGTAGGGGGAAAAGGTTTTTAACAGGTCTGGGGGAATGGTAGGTTGGAGACGATCTCAGGAGCTGGATCCGGGGACAGCAGTGCAAAGGATTCTGGGGTCTACATGAGTTCATTGATCTGGGGACAGCATGGCTCTGAAGGGGTCTGGGGGCTGATGGAGTACATGGATCTAGGGACAGCAGAGCAAAGAAGGGGTTGTGGGATCTGCAGTTCCACTGACAACAGTTCGATGAACAGTCTATGGTCTGCAGGATTCCATAAATATGGGAACAGTAGGGAGATGAAGGGGTCTGGGGTCTCCAGAAGTACATGGACCTAGGGACAGTATGGCAATGCATTCATCTGGGGTTTGCAGAAATTCACTAATCTAGGGACCGCATGGTAATAAAGGGGTCTACAGAAGTCCATGGATCTGAGGAGACAGCATGGTGGTAAAGGGGTCTGAGGTCTTCAGGAGTCCATGGATCTGGAGACAGCATGGCAATGACGAGGTCTGTGGTCTGCAGGATTCCATAGATATGGGGACAGTAAGGAAATGAAGGGGCCTGGGGCTCTAGAAGTAAAGTAAATGAACCTAGGGACAGCATAGCAATGCATTCATCTGGGGTTTGCAGAACTTCATGAATCTAGGGACAACATGGTAATGAACGGGCTCTAGGGTCTACATAAGTCTATTGATCTGAGGACAGCATGGCAATGAAGAGGTCTGGGGTCTACATAAGTCTATTGATCTGTCCATTGATACTGCGTGGCAGTATATAAGTCTTGGCCTTGCAGGACTTTGTGGTTCTGAGGACAACATGGCAATGAAGTGGTCTGGGGCCTACATGAATCTATGGCTCTGGGGGTAGCATGGTAGTGAATGAGCCTGGGGTTTTCATTGATCTAGGGTCAGCAAGATAATAAAGGGTTCCGTGGTCTGCAGAAGTCCATGGATCTGGGGACAGCATGGCAATGAAGAGGTCTGAGGTCTACAGGAGTCCACTGATATAAGAACAGCATGGCAATGAAGAGGTCTGAGGTCTACATAAGTTCATTGATCTGGTGGATAGCATGGCAATGAATGAGTCTGGGTTCTTTTCGGGACTTCATGGATCTAGGGACAGCAGGGCGATGAAGGGGTCTGGGTTCTGCAGGAGTCCATGGGGGGAGGGGGCTCTGCAGGAATCCATCGATTTGGGAACATCATGAAAAGAAGGGGTCTGGGGTCTGCAGGAATCTATGAATCTGGGGACAGCATTGCAATGAAGAGGTTTGGGGTCTGCATGATTCTGGGGACATCATTGCAATGTCCGGGGTCTGCATGAATCTATGAATCTGCGGACATCATTGCATTGAAGAGGTCTGGGGTCTGCATGAGTCTATGGATCTGGGGACAACATGGCAATAAATAAGTCTGGGGTTTGCATGAATCAGAGATGCAGGGTAAAAACGGGGTCTGGGGTCTGCAGAGATCTTTGGGTCTGGGGACAGCTTGGCCATGAAGTGGTCGCATGGGTCTGGGGGCAGTAAGGCGATAAAAAGAGTCTGCAGGAGTTCTTGAATCTAGGCGCAGCAGGGCAGGAAGGCGTCTGGGGGTCTGCATGAGTCCATGGATCTGGGAACAACATGAAAGGAAGGGGTCTGGGGTCTGCCGGAATTTTGGGATCTGGGAACAGCATGGCAATGAAGAGGTCTGGGATCTGCATGGGATCTGCATGAGTCCATTGATATGGGGACAGCATAAAAGGAAGGGGTCTGCCAGAATTTATGGATATGGGAAGAGCATGGCAATGAATATGTTCTGGGTTTGCTTGGATCAGGGATGCAGGGACATCAGGGTAATAAAGGGGTCTGGGTCTGCAGGAGTCCGTGGATCTAGAGAGAGCATAGCGATAAAATGGTCACGTAGGTCTGGGGGCAGCAAGGCAATTTAAAGGGTCTACAGGAGTCCATGAATTTGGGTGTAGCAGAGCAGAAAGGTCTCTGGGGTCTGCAGGAGTCTATGGATTTCGAAACATCATGAAAGGAAGAGGTCTGGGGACTGTAGGAATCTATGAATCTGGGGAAAGCATGGCAATGAAGAGGTCTGAGGTCTACATAAGTCCATTGATCTGGATGTAGCATGAATGGAAGGGGTCTGAGGGGCAGTAAGTCTGGGGGCAGTAAGGCGATAAAAAGGGTCTGCAGGAGTTCTTGAATCTGGGCGCAGCAGGGCAGGAAGGTGTCTGGGGGTCTGCATGAGTACATGGATCTGGGAACAACATGAAAGGAATGGGGTCTGTCGGAATGTATGGATCTGGGAACAGCATGGCAATAAATAAGTCTGGGGTTTGCATGGATCAGAGATGCCGGGTAAAAACGGGGTCTGGGGTCTGCAGAGATCCATGGGTCTGGGGACAGCTTGGCCATGAAGTGCTCGCATGGGTCTGGGGGCAGTAAGGCTATAAAAAGGGTTTGCAAGAGTTCTTGAATCTGGGCGCAGCGGGGCAGGAAGGTGCCAGGGGGTCTGTATGAGTCCATGGATCTGGGGGCAGCATGAAAGGAAAAGGTCTGGGATCTGTCAGAATTTTTGGATCTGGGAATAGCATGGCAATACATAAGTCTGGGGTTTGCATGGATCAGAGATGCAGGGTAAAAATGAGGTCTGCAGAGATCCATGGGTCTGGGGACAGCTTGGCAATGACGTGGTCGCATGGGTCTGGGGGCAGTAAGTTGATGAAAAGGGTCTGCAGGAGTTCTTGCGCAGCAGGGCAGGAAGGTGTCTGTGGCTCTGAATTAGTTCATGGATCTGGGAACAACATGAAAGGAAGGGGTCTGGGGTCTGCTGGAATTTTTAGATCTGGGAACAGCATGGCAATGAATAAGCCTGGGGTTTGCATGGATCAGAGATGCAGGGTAAAAACGTGGTCTGGGGTCTGCAGAGATCCATGGGTCTGGGGACAGCTTGGCCATAAAGTGGTCGCATGGGTCTGGAGATAGCTTGGCCATGAAGTGGTCGCATGGGTCTGGGGATAGCTTGGCCATGAAGTGGTCGCATGGGTCTGGGGATAGCTTGGCCATGAAGTGGTCGCATGGGTCTGGGGATAGCTTGGCCATAAAGGGGTCGCATGGGTCTGGGGATAGCTTGGACATGAAGTGGTCGCATGGGTCTGGGGATAGCTTGGCCATGAAGTGGTCGCATGGGTCTGGGGACAGCTTGGCCATGAAGTGGTCGCATGGGTCTGGGGATAGCTTGGCCATGAAGTGGTCGCATGGGTCTGGAGATAGCTTGGCCATGAGGTGGTCGCATGGGTCTCGGGATAGCTTGGCCATGAGGTGGTCGCATGGGTCTGGGGATAGCTTGGCCATGAAGTGGTCGCATGGGTCTGGGGACAGCTTGGCCATGAAGTGGTTGCATGGGTCTGGGGATAGCTTGGCCATGAAGTGGTCGCATGGGTCTGGAGATAGCTTGGCCATGAGGTGGTCGCATGGGTCTCGGGATAGCTTGGCCATGAGGTGGTCGCATGGGTCTGGGGATAGCTTGGCCATAAAGGGGTCGCATGGGTCTGGGAATAGCTTGGCCATGAGGTGGTCGCATGGGTCTGGGGACAGTTAGGGCGGTGAAAAGGGTTTGCAGGAGTTCTTGAATCTAGGCACAGCAGGGCAGGAAGGTGTCTGGGGTTCTGCAGGGTGAGGTCGGGCAGCATCAGTCCTCCAGTGCCCATCAGAAGCAGCAGCCCCCTCCCCAGCATTAGCAGCATCAGCCCCATCCCCATCATCAGCCCCCTCCCCAGCATCAGCCCCCTCCCGAACATCAGCCCCCTCCCCATCATCAGCAGCTATCAGCACCTCGGACACCTCCGGCTGCCGCAACATCGGAGCGGCTCTGCTGACTGAGGCGCACGGACTCCCGTCCTAGGAAATTTGAAGCTGGTCTGGGCCAATGAGAAGGCGGAGAGCGCCCCCTCCCCTCGGGCCTGGTTGTGATTGGTTGTAGTCTGTGTGAGCCCCTCCCCCCTCGGCTCTCCTCTGGCTCTGCTGTCGGGTAGTGCTGGCAGTGGGGAGCAGCAGCGGAGCGCAGCGCATCGTCCTGCTCCGGGGCTCTGGAGCGCACAGCGGACCCCTCCTCATCATCCTCACCATCGGGAATCACTGCGGAGGGTCGGGAATCTGCTGCACCCTCCCTTTGGATTTTTCTTTCCCCCTAAATGACATTTGAAGCTTTCCATGGAATGACACGCTGGGAATTTCTTTAGGACTCTTTCATCTTCATTCATATCGGATTGTATGTGGGGGTCTTTTATTGTGGTGGAGGAATTGGTTCCAGCCAGCTGCTGAGACTTGTCGGAGAGATGAGGGCTGACAGGGGGGCTTTGGGGTACCAGAGGGTGTAAAAAAAAAAAAAAAGAAGGGGGCTCCCTGACATGCTACATGAGACCCCGACTCATCCTTGAAGAGACATGCGGAAGCGGTTAAAGAGAGCTGCCCAGTGATTGTTGCCCCTCTATGAGACATTGTGCATGCTGGGCAGGTGGCAGGCATCCTCCGGCTTCCTCTGCCCACTCCATGCTGCTCTGCATCCCTTGCCTCTTCCCCCCCTCCCCTCCAAAACTGCAGCATCCCTGAAAGCCAAGTCTCTGGATCTTGTGAGTTGTCTTCATGATTTTTGCTGATTTCCTTTCTTCCCTTCCTTTCGTTTGCCAGCCTGAAATCAATCCCCCTCTTAAATCCTGCGTCCAGCCACCGAGCGGGCACCAGGGACTACCATGGGGCTGTGGGTGAGGAGAGACATGGATGTTCTGCACGTTCTGCTCTTGCTGGTGGTCGCCTGGAGCCGAAGCAGAGCGCTCATCAACTTGAAATACACCGTGGACGAGGAGCAGAGGGCCGGCACCCAGATTGCCAATGTAGCCAGGGACGCCAAGGATGCCGGTTTCGTGCTGGACCCCCGGCAGCCCGCTTTCAGGGTGGTTTCCAATTCTGCGCCTCACCTGGTGGACATCAATGCTGCCGGGCAGCTGATCACCAAGCAGAAGATCGACAGGGACATGTTGTGCAGGCAGATGCCAAAATGTGTCATCTCGCTGGAGGTCATGTCTAACTCTATGGAGATCTGTGTCATCAAGATCGAAATCAAAGACCTCAACGACAATGCGCCCAGCTTCCCCACCGACCAGATCGATCTGGAAATCTCAGAAACGGCCAGCCCCGGCACCAGGATCCCCCTGGAGAGCGCCTACGATCCGGATTCTGGCAATTTTGGGGTGCAGTCTTATGAAATTACCCCCAATGATCTGTTTGGCTTGGAGATCAAGACCAGAGGCGATGGCTCCAGGTTTGCCGAGCTTGTGGTGGAGAAGAACCTGGACAGGGAAACTCAATCTCATTACAATTACATTATCACAGCCCTGGATGGTGGGGACCCCTCAAATTTCGGAACTGTGGAGCTAAACATCAAAGTCATAGACTCCAATGATAACAACCCAGTTTTTGAGGAGCCTGCCTACACTGTCAGTATCTCGGAGAACTCGCCCTTGAATGCAGTGGTCATCAACCTCAACGCCACCGATCCAGATGAAGGCACCAATGGTGAGATTGTCTATTCCTTTAATAGCTATGTCTCTGATAAGACCAGGGAGCTCTTTAAGATAGACCCCAAAACCGGTGTCATCACGGTCAGTGGTGCCATAGACTACGAGGAAGGGCATGTCTACGAGATTGATGTCCAAGCCAAGGATCTGGGACCCAATTCTATCCCTGCCCATTGTAAAGTGACAGTCAATGTGATGGATGTGAATGACAACGTCCCCGTCATCAACTTGCTATCAGTCAACAGTGAGGTGGTAGAGGTGAGTGAGAATGCTCCTCCTGGTTATGTCATTGCTTTGGTGAGGGTCTCTGACAAAGACTCTGGGATCAATGGTCGGGTGGTCTGCAAACTCTTGGGTAACGTTCCCTTCAGGCTGCAGGAGTACGAGAGCTTTTCCACCATCTTGGTGGATGGCAGGCTAGACAGGGAGCAGAGGGACCAGTACAACCTCACCATCCAGGCCAAGGACAGTGGCAACCCTTCGCTTCAGTCCACCAAATCCTTTACAGTGAGAATCACAGATGAGAATGACAATCACCCTCACTTCTCCAAAACCTTCTACCAAGTCATTGTCTCTGAAAACAACACCCCCGGGGCTTACCTGCTTTCTGTCTCAGCCAGGGACCCTGATTTGGGTTTAAATGGCAGCGTGTCCTATCAGCTGGTGCCATCTCAAGTCAGGGACATGCCAGTCTTCACCTATGTGTCCATCAACCCAACCACTGGAGATATCTATGCCCTCAGATCCTTTAACCATGAGCAGACCAAAGCTTTTGAGTTTAAAATTTCAGCCAAGGATGGTGGCACCCCGCCCCTGCAGAGCAATGTCACTGTTAGGGTGATTGTGGTGGATGTCAACGACAATACCCCTGTGATCAGTGCTCCCACTTTAGTCAACGGCACCTCTGAGGTCTACATCCCCAGGAATGCAGGGGTAGGCTACCTAGTGACTGCGGTCAAGGCTGATGACTATGACGAGGGCGAGAATGGCAGGTTGTCCTATGAGATTACAGAAGGAGACAGGGGCTTTTTCGAAATTGACCAGATCAACGGGGAGATTAGGACCACCAGGACTTTTGGGGAAAACTCTAAAACAACTTATGAACTAATTGTGGCGGCACAGGACCATGGGAAGCCCTCTCTTTCTGCCTCTGCTTTGATCCTCATCTACCTGTCCCCAGCTTTGGATGCCCAGGAATCCATAGGATCTGTTAACCTCTCTCTGATTTTTATCATTGCCTTGGGATCTATCGCCGCCATACTCTTTGTCACCATGATCTTTGTGGCCGTCAAATGCAAGAGGGACAACAAGGAGATCAGGACCTACAACTGCAGGTAAGGGCTCTCCACCGATACACCTGTTAGCATAACTAATCATTATTTTATCAGGTATATATAGCTGTCACCCTATTCACCCAACAACTGCGTTGGGTTTTGGTGGTCTGGGTGGCGATAAACATTTTGGAAAAATTTTGTGTAAAAATAACACTTTGTAACACTAGTATGGAATGTATCAGGCAGCCTCAGTGTTAGGTGTGGATCCAAACCCTAGAGGCCCCCTCCCAAAAATAGCTTTAGGGCTTATTCACATCCGCTAACATCCTGAAATAATTAACATTAAGCAACTGCACCATTTACTTGGTGTATCAATGTGTGATCGAAATCATGTGACTGGTGCCTTATCGTGGAATTTAAAGGCAGAGCAGCCGATACCACTACTATAGCCAATAGTTATACCTATGTCTATGCCATTACTATACTATACAGTATACCTATACCACTACTATACCCTATACCTATGCCATTCCTATGTTACATACCTATACCAACAATGTACTATTCCTACAACTAGTCCTACGACTACTATACTATATACCACCAATATTCTACCTATATAGAATACTATATACCTATGTCTATACAATATATTACTACTAAACTATAACAACTTTTACCACAGCTATACTATATACATACACTACACTATATAGCTATGCCTATACCAGTACTATACCATATACCACCTTTATTCTCTACCATTCTATACCACTAATTTACTATACCATACATATATAATTGCTGTACAATATACCTATACTATTAATATACTATATATCTATACCACTAAGGTACTATACCTATACCACTGTTATAACATGTAGCTGTGCCTACACCACTATTATACCATGTACCTATTCCACTAATATTTTATACCATATACCTATGTATATACCACTATATCCTATACCACTACTGTACTATAGCATCACTAATATACCATACACATATACTTAGAATATACCTATATCATTAATGTACTATACCTATACTACTACTATAACCTATATCTATACCATCAATGTACCCCATGGCACTAATAAGTTATATCATATACCTATGTCTATATCACCATTATAAGCTATACTCATACCACTACTACACCTATACTATAACCTACCTATAACACTAATATTCTATAACATATAGCTCTACTGTACTTACACCATTACTATACTTATACCCAGTGTTAGGCTTATAATTTCTGGGGCCCTATGCAAAGTCATGACTGGGGGCCCTAATCAAAGGCATTTTATATAACAAAATACAATATTATAGAGGAACAAGTGATGGAGAGGAGCAGCTTTCTTTCTCATGTAGCACCACCAGTATTACACGCCAGCCGCTTCCAGTGTTCACTCAGCAGAATTGTGGGTGGGGGGGCCCTGGGAGGTGGGGGCCCCATGCATGGGTTGCATGGTGGCAAAGCAAACCACTGCTTGTACCTATAATACATATATCCACAGACTTACCTCTACTATCCCTATACCACTACTATTATCTTCCACCATGGAGCCCAAAGTCTTATACATTTTATGTCAATGGTGACAACACTATTTTTTTTTTTAATGTTTTTGAAAACTCTCGACTGAGATCTATTGCTGAGCTTGTGGTTGGTTATGTAAAGCAAAGGGGGTGTCCTCTAATAATACCACCATGGGGCCCCATGTCCTAAACACTTACGACAATAGAGATAACAGTGCCATTATTTTCTATTCCATTTTTTCTATTTCTATTAAATGCATCATTGTGATACATATTTATCTATTTTTTATTTTGGGGGGGGGGGGGGGGTACATTATCAATAACGCCAATAGCACCTTATGGCTGAATTTAAAGAGAAGGGACCCCCCACCATCATGGACCCCCCCCCACCCCAATGTCTGCGATATAATGATGAAGATAACAATGTTGTAATATTTTTGAAAAAAAAAAATCAACCTGAGTCTTTCTCTACCGAGATAAATTGTTGAGCAGGTAAATGGCGCCTTATCGCTGAATTCAAAGTAAGGGCCCCCTATAGTGATAGCACCATTGGGCCCGACGCGCTTCTGATTTTAATCGTTTTTGAAGAATGCAACGATCCAATACAATGTTTTGCGGGATCCCACCTGCTGCAGGCGCCACCTCTCCCTGATGTCTGGAAATGGAAGTAATTGCCAAGTAGTGGAGTCTCATCTCTTTAGAATAAAAAAAATTATTATTATTATTTATTTATTCTGCTGTAGCATAGAGACGTCACATTTGTAATAGGGTGTTATATAGTAAAGCAATAAAAAAAAAAAAGCTGAAACCCTGCAGGTGCCTTCTTTCTGCAGCAACAAGAGCAACACCTTCCATGTCACTAGTCAGGAGACTTGAATGAAGCCAATCTAGTGTGAAAAATCCACAGGCACTTCCTTTTTTCAGCCACTAGGTGGCACTAGATGTCCAAGGAAAAAAAAATATATTCCAAGCTGCAGCTTTAGTGGAGAGAATGGACACGAATCCCAGTTGGAATTTGAAAGAATTACATGAAAACATAATGATTTTTACATTTTGGTGCATGCCTGTGGAAGTGATCGCGTTCAATCTGAGACCCCTTTTTTTTTGCTTCATCCTGTAGAATAAAAAAAAAAAAAGATTAAAAAATGCAAATATAGTGTTGGTTATTGCATAGGGAGGAAAAAAACAGTTTAAGACTAGATTAATTATCGATTCACCCTTCTTATCAGCTTATGTGAGATTTGCAAGCGCTTACTTATATCAGGTCGCGAATTGCAATCCCTGAGTAATAAAGAGGATGGATAGGGGTTGCAGGCTGCGTCTTAGAGCGGGCGCCCCTGTTTTTATGGGTGACCCCTATGATTGAGGCGGGTGCTGGCGCAGGGCTTGGTGCTGCTGTTTGTATTATTGTGTTTTCCAGATTAAAAAAAAAAGAAGAACTTTGGTTGACAAACGCTCACCCTGCGTGAATACCAATCAGGGTCCCCTATAGGGCAGCTGCAGTATTTGATACAGTCCATAATCTTGTTATTGCTTCACCACCGCCATGCCCATCACACTGCGCTCGCTGCTCAAAGGTGCGAGAGGCACAAAAGGCAGCCTGTGCGTCTGATGAAAGCCTGGTCTGTAGATGAAATGATTTATATTATTATTATTATTATAATTAATAATAATAAATAATTATTTTTTATTAAAAAAATAAATTCATTTTCACTAGTAGATATGTTGCATGCATCCTGCATACTGTGTTGGTAGGCTGTTATGGCACAACAAGTCCCAGCAAGTCGTAACGCAAAAAGACATAAACCTCTCTCCTTCACCATCGGACTATTATTATTATTAATAATAAATAATTATTTTTCACTAGTAGATGTGATGCACGCATCCTGCATACTGTGTTGATAGGCTGTTATTGCACTACAAGTGCCAGCATGTTGAAACATAACAAGACTTAAACCTGTCTCTTCCCCACCATCAGTCTTTCCTGTAATAATAATATTAATAATAATGTAATTGTCACTGGTAGGGTAGCGCTATTCTGGATGCTGCCTGCATTGTAGTCATGTTTCATGTATCCTGCCTGTATTGGTAGGTTGTGATGGCACTACAAGTCCCAGCATGTCGAAACACAAAAATCCTTAAATCTCTCCCTCCTCATTATCAGTCTATCCTGTGGTAATAATAATAATAATAGTAATAATAATAATGTAATTGTCACTGGTAGGTTAACTATTCGGGATGCTGCCTACATTGTAGTCATGTTGCATGTAACCTGTCAGTATTGGTAGGTTGGTAAGGCACTACAAGTCCTAGCATGTTAAAACACAAAAAGACTTAAACCTCTCTGCCCCACCATCAGTCTAGCCTGTAATAATAATAGTAATATTAATAATAATGTAATTGTCACTGGTAGGTTAGCACTATTCTGGATGCTGCCTACATTGTAGTCATGTTACCTGTATCCTGTCAGTATTGGTAGGCTGTGATGGCACTACAAGTCCCAGCATGTCGAAACACAAAAGACATAATCCTCTCTGCCCCACCGTCAGTCTATCCTGTAATAATAATAATAATATTAATAATAATGTAACTGCCACTGGTAGGTTAGCACTATTCTGGATGCTGCCTACATTGTAGCCATGTTACATGTATCCTGCCTGTATTGGTAGGCTGCTATGGCACTACAAGTCCCAGCATGTTGAAACAGAAAAATAATTAAACCTCTCTCCCCCACCAGTCTCCCCCCATCTCTCAGTCTATCCTGTAATAATTAATAATAATAATAATAATGTAATTGTCACTGGTAGGGTAGCACTATTCTGGATGCTGCCTACATTGTAGTCATGTTACATGTATCCTGTCAGTATTGGTGTGTTATGGCATGTTGGTGTGTTAAGATGTTATGGCACTACAAGTCCCAGCATGTCGAAAGAGAAAAAAAGACCCCCCATCAGTCTATCTAACAATAATAATAGTCTAATAATCAAATAATTGTCACCTGTAGGGTGGCACTAAGCTGGTTACATTGTAGACATGTTGCATGCACCCTGCCTTCTGGATTGTGAGGCTGTTTTGGCACCACTACAAGTCCCAGCATTTCGAAACAGAAAAAGGCATACCCCCCCTTCCATCAGTCTAGCTAATAAAAATATTAATAATTATATAATTGTCACTAGTTTGGTAGCACTATGCTGGTTGTAGACATGTTACATGCACCCTGCCTTCTGGATTGCGAGGCTGTTATAGCACTACATGTCCCATCGTTTTGGAACGGGTTAAAGACATAACCCGCTCCCCATCAATCTATCCAGTAATATTAATAATTCTTATAATATATTCGTCGCTGGTAGGATGGCACTATGCTGGATGCTGGCTACATTGTAGACATGTTACGTACACCCTGCATTCTGGATTGGTGGGTTGTTATGGCATTTCGAAACAGGATCGAAGCCCTAACCCCCTCCCCATCTGTCTAATATAATTTTAATATTTTCATTTTTTTCAATCTAATAATAATAACAGAGTAGGGTGGCACTATACTGGCTACATTGTAAATATATTGGTTATCTCTCTCTCTCTCTCTCTCTATATATATATATATATATATATATATATATATATGTATATATATATATAGAGAGAGAGAGAGAGAGAGCGTTCTTGCTGGGCCATTAAGATTGATAGCCCTATAGTAGGCTTCAAATCAATTCCCTCAATCACAGGTGCAGTTATATAGGGACCATAGCATACCCTATAGTAGCTGTAAGGTTAGGCTTGCTGGGAATAGAATTGGACATCAATATGTACAGACATCGCCAACTTTAATTCATATGCCCCAGCATCCTATGGTATAGCTGGCTGCAGACATGTAAGGGTTAAGTTGATTGAAATTCATGTTCTCATAGCATCATTTAGTTTATTCATAGGCTCATAGCAGCCTGTGCAGACATGTAAGGGTTAAGTTTGTTTTCCCCTTAGGTACAATATAGGATATTGCCCTCCCTCACTACCAAGTACCAGTATAGGTAAAGGATTGCTGGTGAGTACCAGTATAGGTAAAGGATGGCTGCAGAGTACCAGTATAGGCAGAGGATCAGCCTATAAGGATAAGTCAGATACAGAAAATGTGACTTATCCTTATAGGCCTATAGCATCCTAAGGTATATCTGGTTGCAGACCTGTAAGGGTTAAGTTTGTTTTTGCCTGTAGGTACAAGATGGATTATTGTCCTCCCTCACTACCAAGTGCCAGTATAGGTAAAGGATGGCTGCAGAGTACCAGTATAGGTAAAGGATGGCTGCAGAGTACCAGTATAGGTAAAGGATGGCTGCAGAGTACCAGTATAGGTAAAGGATGGCTGCAGAGTACCAGTATAGGCAGAGGATCAGCCTATAAGGATAAGTCAGATACAGAAAATGTGACTTATCCTTATAGGCCTATAGCATCCTAAGGTATATCTGGTTGCAGACCTTTAAGGGTTAAGTTTGTTTTTGCCTCTAGGTACAAGATGGATTATTGTCCTCCCTCACTACCAAGTGCCAGTATAGGTAAAGGATGGCTGCTGAGTACCAGTATAGGTAAAGCATGGCTGTTGAGTACCAGTATAGGCAGGGGATCAGCCTCTGAAAATAAGTCACATACGGAAAATAAGGGTTAATTCCCCCCTCCCCATGGGTAGGATATAGGGTATAGCCTCCCTTACTTGGCAGTGTAGGATCGCTGCTGACAGAGCGAGCAGATCCCAATCCAATGCTCTGCACAGCCTTTTGTATAATAGGCAGAGGTGTAGGTCTTTCCCTATATGTATGATATGGGATAATGCCTCCTATAATATTGAGCTGCTCTATAGGTAAAAGGATCCCTACTGACCAGTAAAAAAAAAAAAATAACCCTTACACTTCTGCATCTGTTATACACAAGGCTTCTGTATAACAGATGAAGAAGTGTAAGGGTAATTTCCCCCCATATGAATGATATGGGATATTGCCTCCATTATTATTAAGAGCAACTCTATACGTCAAAGGATCGCCACTGATCAGCAATACATCCTGAATGGACACAGCTACATGTATAACAAATGTTGCAGGGGTGTAAGGGTTAACTTTACCTTATATGGATTATATGGGATATTGCTTCCTTTATATGGATGATATGGGATATTGCTTCCTTTACATGGATGATATGGGATATTGCTTTGCTTCCTTTATATGGATGATATGGGATTTTGCTTCCTTTATATGGATGATATGGGATATTGCTTCCCTTATATGGATGATATGGGAATATGCTTCCTTTATATGGATGATATGGGATATTGCTTTGCTTCCTTTATATGGATGATATGGGATATTGCTTTGCTTCCTTTATATGGATGATATGGGATTTTGCTTCCTTTATATGGATGATATGGGATATTGCTTCCCTTATATGGATGATATGGGAATATGCTTCCTTTATATGGATGATATGGGATATTGCTTCCCTTATATGGATGATATGGGATATTGCTTCCCTTATATGGATGATATGGGATATTGCTTTGCTTCCTTTATATGGATGATATGGGAATTTGCTTCCCTTATTAAACGAGCAACTCCATGGGTTAAAGGATCCCCACTGACCAGTTTAAAAAAAATTAACGCTTACACCTCTGCATGTGTTATACAGAAGTTACGCTTCTGCATCTCTTATACAGAAGACTTATACAGCCTTTATGTATAACAGATGCAGAAGTGTAAGAGGTTATTTCCCCTCTATATGTATTATATGGGATATTGCCTCCCTTAATAAAGCGCAGCTCTATAGGTCAAAGGATCATCACTGACCAGAGCTTTCTGTTTCCTCCCATAAAACAGATGCAGATACTTTGCTTACTATAGGGCACACGTATAAGTGAATGATGTAGAAATGTAAGGGTTACGTTTTTTTGTGTCCCCTAATATGCACTCTATGGGATATAGCCTCCCTTTCTATAGTGTGAAGTGAAGTGTAAGGGTTACATTTATTTCCTCTAATATGTACGCTATGGGATATAGCCCCCCTTGCTATAGAGTGTCTGTATAGCTAAAGGATCGCATCCGGATGCAGGACTGTAAGGGTTAATCCCCGCTCTCTATGTATTATATGGGATATTGCTTCCCATACATAGGTAAAGAATCACCATTGAGCAGAGCTCCTCATCCAGCATTGCATCCAGATATATGATAGCAGAGGGCAGAACGCTAAGGGTTGAAACGCATTTAATTCCTTCCTATTAACCAAGTAGATCCGAATTGATTGTCCGATCAATCAATTTATTGCTATTGATCCACTATGGATGCAACCCCTCCGGATGCCCACTGCCCCTTAAGGGGTGAAATGCATTTTGGCTCATGCATTACGAGCATTATTAACCCCGTTCAGGACTCAGCAGTATACACCTATATATCAATGTGGTTCTTTTGATCCACTATGGATGCAAAGATCATCCCACCCCCCACTGCAAGTTAAGGGTTAATATGCATTTTGACATGCCTGGCTCATGCATTACAAGCATTATTAACTCAGCATTATACACATATATTGATTACTAGGACTGTTCCAGTGATACAGGTTAACCCTTTCTTTCATTATTAAGGCCGATATGAACCCTTGTCTTATCAATCAGTAACTGCTCAAGCCCCCCAGTTGCAGCTTGTATATGATGGGGATGATTAACCCTCATTTACCCACTGGAAGCCAGAGAGATACACTTAGAAAAGAAGTACCTACAAAAAAAAGATGCAAATATTAACCCCCGCCTTACCAGTCCCTTAGTTGATCAAGTCTTGTTTTCTCTGGTTACACTTCATAGGCAATGGGAAGGTGATTAACCCCTCATTTACCACCTGTGATCCCGGCGAAAGTGATAGAAGAGGATGAAAAGCATCAAGTTGCCCCAAAAAATTAACCCTTGCCTTGCTAAACCTTTTGCGACCAATATTAACCCCTGCCTTGCTAATCCTTTTGCGACCAATATTAACCCCTCCCTTGCTAATCCTTTTGCGACCAATATTAACCCCTGCCTTGCTAAACCTTTTGCAATCAATATTACCCCCCTGGCATTGCTAAACCTTTTGCGACCAATATTAACCCCCAGCTTGCTAAAGCTTTTGCGACCAATATTAACCCCCTGCCTTGCTAAATCTCTTGCGGCCAATATTAACCCATAACATGCTTATCCTTTTGCGACCAATATTAACCCCCGTCTTTCTAATCCTTTTGCGACCAATATTTACCCCCGCCTTGCTAAACCTCTTGCGGCCAATATTAACCCATAACATGCTAAGCCTTTTGCGGCCAATATTAACCCCCGCCTTGCTAAACCTTTTGCGACCTATATTAACCCCCGCCTTACTAAACCTTTTGCAATCAATATTAGCCCCCTGGCATTGCTAAACCTTTTGCGACCAATATAACCCCCTGCCTAATTAAGGTCTGTATCAGTCCATGAATAGATCAGCCCACCATTTACTCCCTTGCTGTTGGTATGCGGTGGGAGGCGATTAACCCCTCATTTACCACTTTTGTTCGATTTAGCAAAACAGGAAAGCATCAAGTGACCATCAAAAAATGAACCCCTATCTCACCAATTGCCACCAGTAATAACTTGCTAATCATGATTATATCAGTCACTCACTTCATCAACCCAAGCTTTCTCAAGTTCCAGTGCATGTGCCACGGGAGATAATTAACCCCTCATTTACCACCTTATTATAAAGTATAAAGTAAGAAAAGCAGCAAGGTGCTTACAAAGAAATGAACCCCTGTCTTACTAATCATTTTGCTCCTCCTCTCATCACTCACCTAATTGTAAGCCCAGCTTTCTCAGGTTGGGGGTTCATAGGCGATAGCAGATGATTAACCCCTAATTTTCTGACTTAGATAAGATAAAGTATGATGGGGGGAAGATGTGTAGCTGGATAAAGCATCAAGATGTCTATGAGAAAAATATTAACCCCGGCATTACTAATCAATGAGCGTCTCAGTCACTTAATCGATCAAGCCAAGCTTTCTCAGGTTGTCAGTTCGTAGGCGGTGGGAGATAGTTAACTCCTGACTTGCTGACTTATATATGATAGAAGGAGGAAGCCATGTAGCTGAATAAAGCAAGGAAAGCATCGAGATGCCTACAAGAAAAATATTAACCCCCCCCTGCCTTACTAATCAATGACCGCCCCAGTCACTTAATCGATCAAGACGAGCATCTTTAAGTTGCAGTTAGTAGGCAGTGGGAGATGGTTCATTCATTCATTTGCTGACTTTTATTTGAGTGTATAAATATATATCTATATATAGATATATAGATCTACATATGTATGTATGTATCAGTCACTCAATCATTATTATTATTGGATATGATTAGCCTCTCTTATATTAGAGTGTACATTCTGATATATATATATATATATATATATATATATATATATATATATATATTAGATCAGGAGGAGTAAGACGACTAGACTTATCAATCAGTCACTCGATCCAGCCATGGTTTCTCAGGTTGCAATTCATAGAAAGGTAGAAGAAAGGAAGGTATCAGGATGCCAAATATATATATATATATATATATATATATATATTAACCCCCATCTTATCTATAGATGTATCAGTCACTCAATCATCAATTTCTCAGGTTGCAGTTCGTAGAAAGATAGAAGAAAGGAAGGTATCAGGATGCCAAATATACATATGTATATAGATATATACATCTATCTATCTATCTATCTATCTATCTATATATATATATATATATATATTAACCCCAGCTTATCAATAAACGTATCAGTCACTCGATTCCAGCTTTATTCGGTTGCAATTGATAGGCAGAGGGAGATTAACTACTCATTTGCTGACTTACTTAAGACAGAGCGAGAGGAAGACATGCCGTCTGATAAAGCAGGGAAAGCATAAAAACAGCAAAAAAAAAAAAAAGACAGCGAGTTGCACTGCTCGGGTGAAATGCAGTGTGCTAAGTCACTGAATACTGATTGCTGAGACGCTGCATCACATCGTGCAGTTGAAAGCAGCATTGAAAGGGAGGGAGGAGGGTGATGCTGTTGACGGTGGTGGTCGTGGGGGGGGGGGTAGCCTAAAGAAAGGCTGAAAGCACAAAAAAAGGCTAAAAGCAAAAAACAAATACATATATATATATATATATATATATATATATATATATATAGAGAGAGAGAGAGAGAGAGAGAAGGGGGGGGGGTCTCTCATCTTCCTACATGATATATGCCCAGATGGACGGTCACATAACAGTAAGTCACTGCCGATAAAAATCCATTGCCTCCTCCCGCACCAGTGTGAGCGTCTGCCGGCGGCTGCCCAGTGGCGCGCTGCAGAGTGGCTGCTGATGCATTGTGTCACTGGTGCAGAGCCGGCATGTGTCAGCTCCCTGTCGCCTGCGCTGACTGCATGCATGGCCAGCTTACATAGAAGCCTGCACGCCATCCTAGACCCCCCATCCACTTCCCCATAGGAAGAAATAAAAAAAATGGTGGTCGACGATGATGACTTCTCCCTAGTCGCCGCCAATCTGGCTCCGCATTTTTTTTATTTCCGTCGTGATGAAAATGTCACCGAGGCATAAAATAAAAATCCCGGGCGTAAGGACGTACATTTTTTTGGGGGGGGGGGGAGTTTTATGTGACATTTCCAATCGCGGATCGTGAACCCCATTTATTAGCCGTCACTATAGGTTACGAAATGTCACGCCGTTCCATTATTTTTCCTTCGCATCAATTTTTTTTTTGGGGGGTGGGTGGGGCAATTTAGCACTGCTGTCAAGCAAGATCATGTGATTGGTGAACAGGCTAAAAGCTTGTCAGTAAATGAGGCTGTAAGGCTGGGGATATACTTCAGCAGGGAAAACCGGTGCGTCAGTAAAATAAATGCCCAAATGGTGGCGCACAATCATTTTGGCTTAGCGATATTATACTGCAACAACCAAACCCCCTCTTTATGTTACATGCTGATTTTTATTTTTTATAAGCTTAGAGCGGTCAATCATTAAAGCTGCAGCATTGCTATCCGTCAGTAAGACAGAAATACTTGTCAGTAAATCCTGAAACAAAATGGGTGTGTAAGATATGTACGGCAGGCAGTTCTTGTAACTTGGTAGTCCTAAAATGTAAAGAGGTAGTCACTGTATCAAATAATACGTTGCTATGTAGTGCAATTCTTAACTATCAGTAAGAAAAAAAAGTCAGCAAGTTCTAAAAAGGGACCTGTAGGATCATTATGACCTGTAGGGTGGCCATCTTTAAAGATCTGTGCCAAGCTAGTGAGGATGTGAATTACCATATCAGCTAGTGGGTTGCCATAGAGTGTAATTTATTACTGGAAGACAAAAATACATGTCAGTAAATACTAAAAATAAGGGGGGACCTGTAAGATAAGTATGTCAGGGGGTTCTTGTAAATTATTAGCCCTTAAAGGTAGAGAGCAAGCTTGTCAGTAAATGAGGCTGTAAGGCCGGTGATATTCTTCAGCAGGGAAAACCGGTGCGTCAGTAAAAAAATGCCCAAATGGCGCCGCACAATCGTTTAGGCTTAGAGATATTCTACTGCAACAACTGAATCCCCTCTTCATGTTACCTGCTGATTTTTATAAGCTCAGATCTGTCAATCATTAAAGCTGCGGCATTGCTATCCGTCAGTAAGACAAAAATACATGTCAGTAAATCCTGAAACAAAATGGGCCTGTGAGATATGTGCAGCAGGCGGTTCTTGTAACTTGGTAGTCCTAAAAGGTAAAGAGGTAGTCACTGTATCAAATAATAAGTTGCCAAGCTAGCGAGATTGTTATTTACCATATGAGCGTTTGAGTTGCCATGGAGTGCAATTTATTACTGTAAAGCAAAAATACATGTCAGTAAATCCCAAAAAGGGAGGACCTGTAAGATAAGCTTGGCAGAGGGTTCTTGTAAATTTGTAGTCCTTAAAGGTAGAGAGGTAGTCACTGTATCAAATCTGTGCCAAGCTAGTGAGGTCGTAAGTTACTATATCGGCTAGTGAGTTGCCATAAAGTGCAATCTTTAACTGTCAGTAAGAAAAAGTAAAGCATGTCGGTAAATCTTAAAATGGGGGCCTGTAGAATATGTTTGGCAGTTGGTTCCTGTAAATTGTTTGTCCTTAAAAGATAGCGAGGTAGTCACTGTGTGAAATAATGAGTTGCCATATAATGCAACTATCGACTGTCAGTAAGAAAAATAGCATGTCAGCAAGTTCTAAAAAGGAATCTGTAGGGCAATTATGACAGGTGGTAGTTGTAGGGTGCAGTCCTTAAAGTTCTGTGCCATTGTAGTGAGGCCATATCGGTTAGTGAGTTATCATACAGTTAAACTGACCAGATGTACCACTTTCGGTGGGACAGTCCCACTTTGAGGCCAATAACCTAAATGTCCCACTTAGCTGACGTGGGAAAGACGGCATTGGTGACGTGCCCAAGCAAGGGAACACTTGTGAATGGCACTGGTTATGAATGAATGGGTCTACCATTCAACCTCTTCTTATACAGGGTGTCACCCCCATCTTTAAGGTAGGATTAGGGGGATTTTAACCCCGAAATGCGTAACCTTGTTGAGGGGGGTGGAAGGGAGTTACATCACTGCACGGGATACTTATGATTTTAAAGTTTATATTAAATGTTACGTTTCATGGGACTTGATGAGCTGGAATCAGCAATGGCGAAAACTGTCCCGCCAAATGCACAATGCTGGGGTGTCTGGGGTTGTTTACAACTGCTCTGACCCTTTGGTTGAATGGTGGTAGTTGGACTTCTGAGCATTGGCTCACTCACCAACATCTTTTATGGACCAAATATTCCTGGGCCATGTGACCCATAATTTAGCAATAATGTTAGTGGTTGGTAATCGGCACACCACACAGTAAAAGAAAAAGCAAAAATGGTAATCAGAGAGGGTGCTCATAAGATCCAGGGTGTCTCGCCACATTAACACCCCTATATAGACTCATAGAAAAGGTTTTTTTTTATCAAAGGCACACCATACTACAAAGGTTACTTTGCAAATAGAAATTGTATTAGGTATCAAGTGAACATATACATATATACAAATATACAAATAATGAAATGCAGGTATACAACACAAATGGCAACAAAAGGATACACTGGGTGATTGTATAGGCGAAGGGCAGGGTGTCATGAGGAACGTTTGACCATCTCAGCAAAAAAAAGGGAAATTATAGCCTTTGTAGTATGGTGTGCCTTTGTTCAAAGAAAAACTTTTCTATGACCCATAATTAAGCCACACGCTAAACCACACCCCTACCCCGCCCACACTTAACTGTCACACTTTGAGGACACCAAAAAAAAATGGCCAGTTTACATATAGTGCAATTTATTACTGTCAGTAGGAAAAAAAACATGTCAGTAAATGTTTAAAAGCTATGTATGGCAGATAGTTCTTAAAGGTGGTCCTTGAAGGTTCTTAAAAGTAGAGAACTAGTCATTGTATTAAGTTATCTGTTGCCATATAGTGTAATTCCAAACCAGCACTAACAAACAAAAGGCAATTCAGTAAATTCTAAAAGGGCACCTCTAAGATAAACATGGCTGGTGGTTCTTAGGTCGGTAAAGGTAGAAAGGTGGTCACTGTATCAAATATTTAAAGATCTGTGCCAGTGAGTTGCGATATAGTGTAATCTTTAAAGTGGACCAACACCCAGGGGTGATTGGCCCAGGAATCTAAAAGATTCAAACCTCAAACCCCCCCAAAACCCCCAAAAAACCTTACCTTGTCTCTAGACGTGCGCGCGCCCGCGCCGGCCATTTGTGGATGGCCGGTGCAGGCGCGCACCCTGTAAGAGTGACGTGTGGGAGGCGGCGGCGGACGCGCTGTCTTGTCCGTCGCTGTCACCCGCTTGTCCGTCGGCGGGGATTGGACGGCGCAGTCACGTGGGAGCATGGTGAGGTGAGTTTTTGGGGCTTTCTGGGGGGTTTCACACAGCGGGGCGCCCCCCCGAAGTGGACCAAAACCCAGGATAGTCAAAATCCTGGGTGTTGGTCCACTTTAACTGTCAGTAAAAAGAAAAGAAAAAAAAAAGTGTGTCAGTAAATCCTTAAAAGGGGGCCTGTAACATTTGTATGGCAGGTCGCTGCTGTGAATTGTAGTCCTTATTGCTAGTGATGTACAGTAGTCAATGCATCAAGTAATAAGTTGCCATATAGCGCAATTATTAACTGTCACTAAGTTTGCCAAGCTACTAAGGTGATGAATTACCATATCAGGTAGTGAGTTGCCATATAGTGACATTTTTAGATGTCAGTAAGTCCTTAAGCTTTAAGGCCTGTAAGATATGACTACTATGGTTTTTGTAACTTAGTCGTCATTTAAGGTAGTGAGGAGATCACTTAACCAAATACTATGTTGCCAGAGAGAGCAGTTTGTAATTGTCAGTAAAAAAAAGCATGTAAGTAAACTTTAAGAAAGGGGACCTTTTATATAAGGGAGGGTGTAAAATGGTAGTCCTTAAAGGTATAGCGATGTGCTATACAACACAATTTTTAACTGTCAGTAAAAAGAAAATCTGTGCCAACATAGCGAGGTTGTGAGTCACCATATCATGTATTGTGTTGCCATGTAGTGCAATTTATATCTGTTAGCAAAAAAAAAAAAAAAAAAAGACATGCCGGTACATTTTTAAAAAGGGAGATAATTATTGTAGGCGTTACGTATAACTTGGTTGTCCTGACAGATCTGTGCTAAAGTTGTCAGTTGGTGAGATAGTATCAGTTGCCATATAAGGGAGTGATTATTATTGATCAGTAAGAAAAAAAGCATGTCAGTAAATCCTAGTTAGATAGGAGTTGTTAGAAAATGATGGCAGGTGGTGCTTATAGCTTCGTAGTCCTTAACGATCTGTGCTAAGGTTGGCATGTAGTGGCGTAGTGATTCATCATAGCAAGGATTGAATGTATGTAGTGCAATTATTTTTTGTCAGTAAAAAAGGGCATGTCAGTAAATCTGTAAAAAGGGAAGAGTAGGATTTGTATGGCAGGTTGTTCCTGTATCTCAGGAATATCTATGACATTGTACGATGCAATAACAGGTAGTGAGTCACCATATAGTTCAATTTCCATCTGTTAGTAAAAACAATAAAAAGGCATGTCGGGAAAATTTTTTTAAAGGGCCATGTGAGATAATTACGGTAGGTATTAGCTATAGCTTGGTTGTCCTTAAAGTAGACCAACACCCAGGGGGGATCGGCCCAGGAATCTATAAGATTCCTGGACCGATCAGATCCCTCCCCGTGCGGCATCCGAAATCGTTATGCCCCGCGGGGTGAAACCCCCCCCAGGACGCCCAGAAACCCTACCTTATCCCCGTTCCAACGGCGCATGCGCGGGCCGCATCTCGCGCTTCCTTCTAGCAGGCCGCCGGCCGTCTGTGAATGGTCGGCGCGGGTGCGCTCCCTGTTAGAAGGAAGCGCAAGACGCGGCCTCCAGCGCGCTCAGAGCCGCTGTGGTTCTCAACAAAGGTGGGGTGATCCAGAACAACCCCACAATATACCTGTATAAATACAACCGCACAAACCAAAAGATATGTAAATTGATAATAACCCTTTATTTCATATACGGGTATTGTCACAATACTAGGTCACACTTATAAAGTTAAAATCTGGGATTAAAAACATCAGACCCCCTGGATCATTATATAGCGCTCTAATGTATTAACAATTGATATCGAGTCCCTATATGTACAAGATCATAACCACTTGTGCCACTCAGTGTAAATACTGATAAATTAATCTAAACCGTATGTGCTACACTATGCTCTGTGCCAAACAATACTTCTAAATAAATAAATAAATGAATGAATTCATGAACTCTACCTATCAGTGCAAAGCATGTGCAATAAGCCTTCTCTCCTAAATGCAAACCACTGTGGTTGTCCGTCGCTTGTCCGTACATACCACAGCGGCTCTGAGCGCTCTGATTGGACGAGCGCTCGCGTAGGAGCAGGGTCAGGTGAGTTATTTAGGGCGATCGGGGGGGTTTCACGCAGCGCGGAAGAGGACCAAAACCCAGGATAGTGAAAATCCTGGGTGTTGGTCCACTTTAAAGATCTGTATTATATAAGTTGTCAGGTGGTGAGATAGTGAGTTGCCATATCAGGGAGTGATTATTTTTGATCAGTAAGGAAAAAGAGCATGTCAGTAAATTCTAAACAAAACGGACCCGTAAGGTTCAGCTTGGTAGTCCCTAAAGATCTGTGCTGAGTTTGTCAAGTAGTAAGGTAGCAAGTCACCAAATCAAAAAGTTTGCCATACACTTTACCTGTATTTATGAGTAAGAAAAAAAGGAATGTGAGTAAATGCTAAACAAAAGGGACCCGTAAAGTTCGGCTTCGTAGTCCCTAAAGACCTGTGCTGAGTTTGAGTGAGGTAGCAAGTCGCCAAATCAAGTAGTGAGTTACCATACACTTTAAGTCCTATTAATGGCATAGTTACCCTATAGCATGTCCTTAAAGATAAGTATGGCAAGAGGTACTTATAGTTTGGGAGTCCTTAGAGATCTGTATCAGGATTTAAGTCACCATATCCGGTAGAAAGTTGCCACACAGTGTAATTATTATGTGTAAGTAAGAAAAGGCATGCCAGTAAGTCCTAATTATGATATGGCTTCCTTATGGCATGGTAGTTCTTACAGATAAGGATGGCAAGAGGCCCTTATAGCTTTGGCAGTCATTAGAGATCTGTGCTAAGGTTGTCAGATTGTAAGTCATCATATCAGATAGAGAGTTTCCATACAGTGTAATTATTATGTGTCAGTAAAATTAAGTAGTGAGTTGCCATACACTTTAACTGTATTTATCAGTAAGAAAAAAAGAAATGTCAGTAAATGCTAAACAAAACGGACCCGTAAGGTTCAGCTTGGTAGTCCCTAAAGACCTGTGCTGAGTTTGAGTGAGGTGGCAAGTCACCAAATCAAGTAGTGAGTTGCCATAAACTTTAATTGTATCAGTAAGAAAAAAAGAAATGTCAGTAAGTCCTAATTATGGCATGGTTACCCTATAGCATGGTAGTCCTTAATGATAAGTATGGCAAGAGGCCCTTATAGCTTTGACAGTCATTAGAGATCTGTTCTAAGGTTGTCAGATTGTAAGTCGTCATATCAGGTAGAGAGTTGCCATACAGTGTAATTTTTATGTGTCAGTAAAAAAAAGCATGTCAGTAAGTCCTAATTATGGCATGGCTTCCTTATAGCATGGTAGTCCTTAATGATAAGTATGGCAAGAGGCCCTTATAGCTTTGGCAGTCCTTAGAGATCTGTGCTAGGGTTGTCAGATTGTAAGTCGTCAAATCAGGTAGAGAGTCGCCATACAGTGTAATTATTATCTGTCAGTGAAAAAAAGCATGTCAGTAGGTCCTAATTATGGCATGGCTTCCTTATAGCATGGTAGCCCTTAAAGATAAGTATGGCAAGAGGCACTTAAAGCTTTGGCAGTCCTTAGAGATCTGTGCTAGGGTTGTCAGATTGTAAGTCGTCATATCAGGTAGAGAGTTGCCATACAGTGTAATTTTTATGTGTCAGTAAAAAAAAGCATGTCAGTAAGTCCTAATTATGGCATGGCTTCCTTATAGCATGGTAGCCCTTAAAGATAAGTATGGCAAGAGGCACTTAAAGCTTTGGCAATCCTTAGAGATCTGTGCTAGGGTTGTCAGATTGTAAGTCGTCATATCAGGTAGAGAGTCGCCATACAGTGTAATTATTATCTGTCAGTGAAAAAAAGCATGTCAGTAGGTCCTAATTATGGCATGGCTTCCTTATAGCATGGTAGTCCTTAATGATAAGTATGGCAAGAGGCACTTAAAGCTTTGGCAGTCCTTAGAGATCTGTAGCAGGTTGTAAGTCACCATATTAGGTAGAGAGTTGCCATACAGTGTTATTACTATGCGTAAGTAAGAAAAGGCATGTCAGTAAGTCCTAAAAAAGAGGCCTGCAGCATTGTAATGGTGGGCGGGTCTTGGTCCTTGGTCTAAGCTTAGTTGAAGGGCAATGATTCAACACCATACCAGTTAGTTAGCAACCATATAGTATATATATTTTTATCTGTCAGTAAGAATTAAAAGCAGTGCTAGTAAATCCTAGAAGAATGGACCTGTACTATATTTTTGGCAGGTGGCTCTTGCTTGATGGTCCTGTTCTGTGCTAAGATTCTCAAATATTGACGAAGGAAGTCACTGTATAAGTAAGTTGCCATGTAGTGCAACTGTTATCTGTTAGTAATAAAGAAGACGTGTCAGTAAATGCAATAGAAGGTGTTGTTATAATTTTAGCAGCCCCCCCAAATCTTCAAATCTATCCTCGTAATTCTGCTCCAAGCTTTTGTCTGTAGTTGACCTCTACTTTATCCCAATTGTTATCTATTAGCTGGAAAACTACATGTCAGTAAAGATGCTCTATCCTAATGTTAGCAGGTGCTTGTGGTCTTTGTACAATCCCAGGGCAATATAATAAAAGATTCTTTAATGTAAATGTAAATCCTTAAATATATATAGATGTTTTGCATATCATGATATATATAGTTATAGATATATTTGTATACGTCAGTAAATATCTGGCATATCATAACACATATGTATCAAACTTTATATGCATTATATGTAGTTTTATATGTTTTAAGTTTTATATGTTTAAAACTTTGAACAGGCCAACAAGCCAAGGCAGTGTGGAAGTTAACTCATGTCTACATTGTGAATCTTCTATTATACGGTTTAATGAGATCAGATGTGTAAACCTCAACTTATAAAGTATATGTCAGTAAATATCAGTATATATGTCAGTAAATTGTGTTTGCATATTATTAAATTGCCTCTGAGAACTGTATTCGATAGGCCAGGGATGAGGGGGTTAGGCTGTGACAGTATTCTATCTACACAAGCATCTTCTATGGAAGACGGTAATAGTGCTCAGCCATGCCTTCATATTGACTGACGCATTTTAATTAGACATCTAAATGAGAACGGATCTGTATGTGATTACCTATAGATGTCAGTAATAGAAAGCCTAAATGAAGAAAAACCAGCTAGCTAGCAGTAGAGGGGATTCACCATAACTTCATAATGACTGTGACGCACTTTAATTAGGTATGTAAATGAGATCTGATCTGTCATAACAAATATATGTCAGTAAATTAGCCACAAGGAAGCTTAAGTGAAGGACATCCAGCAGGCAGTAAGAGGGTTAAGGCACGATTGCGTTCAGATTACTAAGGAGATATAAATGAGATCGGTTTTGTGTATCATAACATATGGTAGATGTCAGTAAATGAAATGATTTATACATTATATGTAAGTAAACCAATAAGAAATCACAGTAAATAATACTTACTGCTATGATTTGCACAGATAAGCATTAGATAGAGTGATTGAGTCAGGACGCAATTGCATTGTTCCTTTAATGAGACGTATAAGTTTATCAGTTATGTATATTACAATATAAATGTGTGTCAGTAAATAATAGGCTAATCAGGTTGATATAATGACATGTATGTGTTTCAGTAAATGATCCACACAAAAGCCTATGTAGCAACCAACCATTGGCCCCTTGGCCAACGATGAGAAGATTATGCTGTACCTGCATTAGCGCCATGATATGCCTTTAATATAACATGACAGTGATTTCAGTTTTGTATATGATAAAACACGTGTCAGTAAATGATATTATTTATCAGTTATCTGCCAGAAATTCTTGAAGGGAACAGCAAAAACCTAGCTGACAGCTACTTCGTTAAGACCCTGACGCACCTTTAATTGAACCGGTTGAGTAAATGAGATAATCTCTTCATATGATACTATGCGGACCCGTCAGTAAATTATTCACAAAATGGCTCATGGAGGAAGCGAGTAGCTCAGCAGGTAGTGAGAAGTATTAAGCCGTGGCTGTGTGCCTCGCTTTTTTCGCTTTACATGAAAAATGAGATCAGTTATGTACATAATAACATATAAAGTATGCGTCAGTAAGTGATTTACAAGATGGCCTATGACGGGATTAACATGCCCATCCAGCTGTTTGAGAATGAAAAGTCATGAAAGCAGTAAGAATAGAATGTGGCTTTAATTAGACATAATCTTAGATGTATGCTCATTACTGTAATATATATATATATATATATATATATATATATATATATATATATATATATATATATATATACATATAGTGTGTGTGTGCGTGTCAGTAAATGGACCTCAGGAAATCCACATAGCTTAGTGTAAGGGAGTTAGCCCCCTTACACTAAGCTAAGTGGATTTCCTGAGGATCATTTACTGACACATACACATAAATAATATATATATATATATATATATATATATATATATATATATATTTATTTATTTAGTCTGCATGTAAAGTACATGCATATTAGTGTGTGTGTCTGTGCATGTCAGTAAACGGTCTGCTTTAGTAAACGAAATCCACTTTAGTATAAATGGTGACGTCTTGACTGCCCTAAGATTTTACGTTTTCCCTTTAATTAGATGTATAATAAGCTCCTGAATGGCTTAATATACAGTTCTTTTTATGCATATATGGCAGTAAATGATCTACAAGGCGGTCCATAAAAGTTCTAGTTACACAATCAAGTTTAATATAAGACATAAATTCACGATTGCTCTAGGACTCTAAGATTTCCTTTTAATAGAACATATAAGTAAGCTCAGTACTATATAACTTAAATACAGTACTTTATATGCATATGTGTCAGTAAATTACCTACAAGTCGTGACTGCTCTAGGACTCTAAGATTTCCCTTTAATAGGACATATAAGTAAGCTCAGTACTGAATAGCTTAAATACAGTATGTTATATGCATATATGTCAGCAAATTATCTACAAGGTGGTCTATGAAAGTATCCAGTTTATTATAAGATGCCAAGTTGTGACTGCTCTAAAATTTCCCTATAATTGGACATATAAGTAGGCTCAGTCCTGAATAGCTTAATATTCATGTATCAATGTCAGTAATATATATATATGATATGTCAGTAAATGATCGATGACACATATTGGCTGTCCCATGAAGTTATGATTACACTTAGGATTGTAGATATGTAAGCTGTAAGTTCTGTATAGTCTTATGAATAAATGTATCAATAAATAATCAAAAAGATAAACTACTGATTCCCAACAGATGTTTATCTATGTCAGTAAAATATCCCCAAAATATTATAATAGAGCTCACCCACCCAACTGTGTGTCATCTTACAAAGATCATGAGCCGTAAAGAGTACCAATCACCAGGATTTTCACTATCCTGGTGATTGGTCCTTGTCCCTGGGGGCATTCTGATTTCGTATGCACCGCTGTATGAAACCCCCCAGGTCGCCTACTCAACTCACCTTTCTGCTGTACCCACAGACTGAGCATCGGCAAAGTGAGTGGCAGCCGTTTCCCTGCAGAGTGTGCACGCTCCCACGCCCATCTGAATGAGAGCGTGCTTCGCTGCAGGGATGCCTGGGGTGTGGCCACTGGCAAGGGATGGGCAATAAGGCAAGGAGTTTGCGGGCCACTTCCCCAATCAAGAATGCCCCAGGAGCACATAGTCAACCTGGAGCCCTGAAGCCTTTTAATATCCAGGGCCGGCCAGGCCGGAGATTGGTCCAAAACCCAATGGACCAAAACCCAGGATTGACTATCCTGGATTCTGGTCCTTTCCCCTGGGGCACCCCGATGTGTGAAACCCCCCAGATCGCCAAGACCAACTCACCTCTTCCCGGTCCAACGGTGTGTCTAAGAGCAGCAGCTCCGAGCACACCGACGGCTGCGTCCTCCGCTTCCCTCTAACAGGGAGCATGCCCGCGCCGGCCATTCACAAATGCCTAGCACGGGCATGTGCCCTGCTAGAGGGATAGCAGGATGTGGGCGCGGCTCGTGCATGCGCCGTTGGACCAGGAAACAAGGTAAGTGTATGGGGTGACCTGGGGGCTTTCACACAGTGGGGCAGCCCGATTTTGGATGCCCTGGAGTGGTGAATCAGTCGGCCCGGCAATCCATTTTTTGGTCCACTTTAAATAGAGGTGTCAGTAAGAAAAGTTTTATAACCCAAAAAGATATGCGTAAGTAAATGCGTAACAAAAAACAAGCATAAACCAGCTGGCAGCCAGAGGGTTAAGCCCTAGCTCCATTAAAAGCCATAATGTATCCTTAATTATACATGTAAATGAGATGGCTCCTGTTTCACGATAAGCGTCATGCATCTGGTTCCATATTTTTTTTTTTATTTTCACATATGAAATTGTCGCTGCGTATGTAAAAAGAGAACCGAAGGCGAAGGAAGAAAAAAAAAATCTCCCCTTAGACGTATAAATAGCAATTATGTAAGAGTAAAATTCCCATAGAAAAGGCGGATTTCACCTAGAAATAGAGCAGAATGGGCCCCCGATGTGTAATCGGGGATAATGCATGGATCCGGCACGCCGTTCATCTACCGTAATAGCTTCCTATTGGGTGTGCAGCTTCCCGTTAAACCGACGAGTAAACAGCCTCCTCCGGTGGGGACTTCTCCTCCTTCCTGCTCTTTTTTCTTTTCTTTTTTTTCCCACAGACATCCAAAATTAGCATTTTAAGTCTTATGATTTTGTTTACTTATCAAATAACTCATTACGCACGAATGCTTCGAAGGAGAAAAAAAAAACGGAAGCCTCAGGTGAGAGGTGCTTGTTCGTATCTAGTCATTTGTGAAAGAGACTCCGTGTTACATTTCCCCGTAAACCTCCGCAGGAAACCCCTAGAAAATGCTTATTCCTTATAACTTGTAGAAGCCATTGTTGGTTTTCAGTTCTCATTGGTCAACCATCGCTCAACCATCACGCGTAGAGTCAGGGAAACACATTGTACCTTGAAGGGGCTTCTCATTTATATCCAAGTTACTGAAGTTTCAGTCTCTAAATCCTGGCCTCCTCCCTGTTTCAGCATTCTGATCACGCTTGACCCAATGATATTTGTTGAGGTAGAGACAGCCAAGGACAGTTGTTCTAGAAAGAACTTACCTTCGGTTTATAAAACTCAACAGAATTGGTTGGATTGATTGAAAGTTACAAGGCTAAGGCAGGGCAACTATTGACAGATAGACAGATTATATCTATATTTATGAAGGTCAACTTCGTCCTTTTGTGTCTAAACCTTAATTAAACTGGTTGGGTCAAGTTAGGTTTAGAACTTTTCTATGATGGATACAGTATAGGAAGAACCACTTAAAGTGTCATAAATCAATATCTATGAAGCCCTACATTCCTTTATTGCCTCAACCACAACAAAATTGGTTGGGACAAGTGGTCAGTTTGGGTCAGGTTTGGGTTGGGTCAAGTAAGGTTTAGCACTTTACTATGATGGATACAGTATAGGAAGAACCACTTAAATTGTCATAAATGAATATCCATGAAGGTCTACATTCCTTTATTACCTCAACTACAACAAAATTGGTTGGGCCAAGTTTGAGTTGGGTCAAGTAAGGTTTATTACTTTCCGGCTTCTCATTTATATCTAAGTGACTGAAGATTCAGTCACCAAATCCTGGCCTCCTCCCTTGATCAGCATTCTGATCAAACTTGACCCAACGATATTTGTAGGGTAGAGACAACCAAGGACAGTTGTTTTAGAAAGAACTTATCTCTGGTCTCTAAAACTCAACAGAATTGGTTGGATTGATCGAAAGTCACAAGGCTAAGGCAGGGGTACTATTGGCAGATAGAGTTTAGCTATATTTAGAAAGGTCAACTGTCCTTTTGTGTCTAAAGCTTAACAAAACGGGTTGGGTTGGGTTAAGTAAGGTTTAGCACTTTCCTGATGGACACAGTATAGGAAGAACCACTTTTGGTCTCACACCATACTAGTCATAAATCAATATCTATGAAGGCCTGCATTCCTGTATTGCCTCAACTGCAACAAAATTGGTTAGGCCAAGGGGTTGGTTTAGGTCGGGTCAAGTAAGGTTTAGTACTTTCCTACAATGACTACAGTAAAGGAAGAATTACTTTTGGTCTAACAACATAATAGTCATATATCAATATCTATGAAGGCCAACTCTCCTTTATTGTCCAAACCTCAACAAAATTGGTTGGACCAAGTCGTTGGGTTAATTCAAGTGGACTTTTGTACATTTCGACGATGGAAAGATACAGGGCAACAAATAGGAACCATTTGTCTTTGTGTGTTGTTGTAGAAAGATACAGGGCATAGACAGAACCACTATTGGTCTATTGACAGAGTTATCATAGGTCTATATCTATGAAGGCAAACTTTCCTTCATCGTCTTAACCTCAATAAAACTGGTTGGGCCAATTGGTTGGGTTGCACACAGAGTAGACAACTATTGGTCTATGGGCAGAGTGGTCACATATCTATTTATATGAAGGTCAACTGTCCTTCATTGTCTTAATCTCAACAAAATTGGTTGGGCCAAGTGGTTGGGTGTATTACATTACTATGCTTAGTACAATAAAGGCAGGACCACTTTTGGACAGAAAACAGGCTATCCATAGAATTATATCTATAAAGACAATTTGTCCTTCATTGTCTCAACCTCAACCTATTTGGTTGGGTCTAGAGGAGCTTAGCATTTTTCTATGATCGAAAGATACACTGTTGGTCTATAGACATAATATTTATAGACCTATATCTATGGAGGCCAAATGTCCTTCAACTTCTCAACCATAACAGCAATGTTTGGGTTCAGTGTGGGTTTGTACTTTCATATGATGGAAAGAAAGGGACCACTATTGGTTTATAGGAAAAGTAGTCATCTGTATCTTCTAGGCCAACAGTCCTTTATTGTCTCAACCTTCACAGAATTAGTTGGGTCAAGCAGGGTTTAGAACAAGATTGAAAGATACAAAAGAGAGTCAAGGACCACTATTGGTCTATAGATCAAGTAGACATAGCTCTACTATATTCTTTTTTGTTATAAAAGCCAACTGTCCTTTATGGCTTCCACCCCATTTCTGACTTTACATGTTAAAGTCAGTTATGTTGAGGTTGTAACACTTCAGTAAGCCTTATAGATATAGATCAGTGTAGACTACTTTTTTGTAGATCAGTAGTGGCACCATCTCTGCCCTGTATCTTTCCATATTAATAATGTACTAAACTTCACTGTTAGAAAGAATGTCACTTCCTCAAGTGAGGGGTATTTTTGACTTCAAAACACAATCAATTTTTCCTAAATACTCCATCTTGTTGGCTTTTGAGGTGAATCTAATCACTACATTTTAGTTAATAACGACTATAAGCACATATTCCAAAGTGAGTATAGAACCTCCTACACTTGTAAAGTGTTACTGCCTTTTATTTTCTGCCAGTCATATTTCTCATAAAACCATTTATTTTAAGGCAAAAAAGTCAGCTAATTCTGTTTCCATAGGCTAGAATTGCCTATAATTTGAATGCCAGTTGGACATCAAGATGTTTCTAAAAAAACGGAGATCCTACCCTTTTCCCCATACTTCCCGCTTGTCAACATTAGGAGTGTCCCCTGGTAATTTCTCTATTGACGTGGGATGGAGGCCACTGTTTAAAGCTCCCGTCACTCTGTTTCTTTATAAAAAATAATAGTGAACGTGGCTCTGCTCCAGTACATCATTGGTCAGTCATTATTCAACAGTAGTAGCAGTACTATACCAATTATTCCTCCCAACATTGGTTAAAGGCTTCAACATGCGTAATTGTCTATGACAACCCTATATGTCCATCCTTCAAATGACTTGTCCTCCGTACCTCAGTCTTACATTAGTCCATTCAACAAAGGCCTTCTTTGTCTTTTATGAGCCTCCTAGTCCATTTTGATCCCTCATTAGTTGGAATCGCTGGTTCTATTCTATCGTAGATGAAGGATATTCTCCAAAGTAATGTCACATAGAATTCTGAGACCTCCCCCAACATTTCAGAAGAAAAGTGAGCGTTCTTACCCAAAGTAAGGATTTGAAGTTTGCCAGCCTACTTCATAGCCTCAACCCTATTAGATCCAAAATATTCTTTAAACCTTATTGGAAGTTCAACAAATCATATTCTGTGTTTGTCCAGAGTTTGGTTGTTGTCTACAGCATCATTCAAATGACTCCCCTTCTGTACCTAATGACATGAGTCTTCTTTGTCTTTCATAAGCCCATAGTCTCTTTTGATCATTGTTTGTTCAGAATCTCTCTGGTTATATTGTGTCTGAAGGGAATTCTCCAAAGTAATGTTCTTTTAGGATTGCGAAAACCTCCTTCAACTACTCACTTTTCTCCTAAATTTTGTGCATGGAATTCTGAGACCTTCCCCAACCATTTAGCAATAAAGTGAGTGTTCTTCCCCAAAGTAAACAGTTCAAGTTTGCCAACCTAATTCATTGCCTCGGCCCCCATTAGATCCAGAATAATCTTTAAACCTTATTAGATAATCAACAAATCATACTCTGTATTTGTCCTTGAGTTTGGTTGTTGTCCAGGTTGACAAAGCACCCTTCAAATTACTCACCGTCTGTACCTAGAACCCACATTATTTCATTCAACACGAGTCTTCTTTGTCTTTCATGAGCCAACTTGTAACCTATATAAATATATAAACACAGAGCAGAAAGAATGCCTCTATTAGGTCTAATTAGGAGGTATTGGCTCCTTGGTTGGCTCCTATTCTTAGAGACACTACTCCTTTAACACTTCTAGTGTCAAAATTCAAATTAGGAATACAGAGCTCATTCTTAGAACGCTGCACCTTTAGCACCTCAGGTATCAAAGTTCAAATTGTAAATATAAAACTACAGAGAAATGCTGCTAGCAGTTTTCTTAACAGGTGACACTGGCTCTTTAAATAGTCCTTGTTTATATAGTGGTGGAGTTATAATTCTTCCTCTTCCATTCAAAGTGATATCTGGCTGTAGTTCTTTCTTATACAGTATTTTCAGTGCCCATAAACTTATAAAGTCACCACTGTGCCCGTCACCGTTGCTAGGTACTCTTACCGGCTGGTGAATGAATATAGAGCTGTATATATTAACTCCTCTTAGATCTTTCTCCTCTGTATAGATATCCAATTAGGGGCTATAGGTGCTGGTTGCACTAGATTTCAGCTCACCAGGGTAGTACAGGTGTAGGATAAAACAAAAGAGAGAAAATCTAGTGTATTCCCGCTTTTTAATGTTAAAAATTATAAAATGCAACCTACAAGTGCGCACTCACATTTAAAAAGTGACAAATCGCTTGTTTTAAGGATAGGCGAGGCTCTCACCCGACTCCAGTCACCACGGCCGTCGGTGTTACTGTTTAGAAGGGCGGGATAGCTATCGCAAGTGGATCCTCTTTAGTTTCATATGCCTGTCGCCATCTGGCGACAGGCATATGAAACTAAAGAGGATCCACTTGCGATAGCTATCCCGCCCTTCTAAACAGTAACACCGACGGCCGTGGTGACTGGAGTCGGGTGAGAGCCTCGCCTATCCTTAAAACAAGCGATTTGTCACTTTTTAAATGTGAGTGCGCACTTGTAGGTTGCATTTTATAATTTTTAACATTAAAAAGCGGGAATACACTAGATTTTCTCTCTTTTGTTTTATCCTACACCTGTACTACCCTGGTGAGCTGAAATCTAGTGCAACCAGCACCTATAGCCCCTAATTGGATATCTATACAGAGGAGAAAGATCTAAGAGGAGTTAATATATACAGCTCTATATTCATTCACCAGCCGGTAAGAGTACCTAGCAACGGTGACGGGCACAGTGGTGACTTTATAAGTTTATGGGCACTGAAAATACTGTATAAGAAAGAACTACAGCCAGATATCACTTTGAATGGAAGAGGAAGAATTATAACTCCACCACTATATAAACAAGGACTATTTAAAGAGCCAGTGTCACCTGTTAAGAAAACTGCTAGCAGCATTTCTCTGTAGTTTTATATTTACAATTTGAACTTTGATACCTGAGGTGCTAAAGGTGCAGCGTTCTAAGAATGAGCTCTGTATTCCTAATTTGAATTTTGACACTAGAAGTGTTAAAGGAGTAGTGTCTCTAAGAATAGGAGCCAACCAAGGAGCCAATACCTCCTAATTAGACCTAATAGAGGCATTCTTTCTGCTCTGTGTTTATATATTTATATTTGTTATACACTCTCTATTTGGGATAAGAGGTTTTAACACGTCGAGCAGTTCTCAATTTAAGTAACCATAGTGTTTTCTAAATTCAAGCCTTAAGATAGCAGCGTGGGTTCTTCACATTACTGTTCCAACTTGTAACCTGATCATCATTGTCAGTTGAAATCTTTGGTCGTTATATTGTGGATGAAGGGAATTCTCCAACGTAATGTCGCATAGAATTCCAAGACCTCCCCCAACTATAAGTATGTGTTCTTCTGTAAAGTAAGCAGTTAAGTTTGCCAACCTACTTGATAGCCTCAACCCCATTAGATCCAGAATATTCTTTAAACTATATTGGACGATTGACAAACCATAATCTGTCCATGAGTTGGGTTTTTGTCAGGGTTGACAAAACATCCTTCAAATTACTCACCTTCCTCACCTTAGTCTTATATTAGTCCATTCAACAAAGGGCCTTATTCGTTTTTTATGAGCTTTTGATCATTGTTAGTTGAAATTGATGAAGGATATTCTCCAGAGAAATATTATATAGAATTCTGGGACCTCCCCTAACTTTCTTGCCCAAGAAGTTTGCCAACCAAGCCCCAGCCCCATTAGCTCCAGAAAATTGTGTAATCGAGTGAGCATGCAAAGAGAAAAGGGATCTTCTACATGGAGATGAAGGAGGTATAGTTAATACGGACATGCATATGATGTCACAACCTTTGACTGAGCAGGCCTTCATCTCCACCAGCTTTAGTGTTGATCCTTTAAAATTAGCCAATTACTATGCAAAAATAATCAGTTCTAATGTCCCAAACTAACATAATTAGCCCTAAACGAAGCACAAAAGGCACTTAAAATACTTGTCCTTCTGTAGGGATGAAGAAAATATCACATACCCAATATGTGTTTATTGTTGTGTTCAGGCATGTTCAAGAAGGTTCACTCCACCCACTAACCTGCCTCTGTGTTAAATTTTTTTGCTTTTTTAATTTTTGTTTTTTACTTTATTATAATTTTGCTATCATTTGATCAATGTTTTGTTTAAACTTAATATTGTTACATTATCTTTCATTATTTTAGTCTAGTCCATTATTCGTTTTTCTGTTTTGTATTTTCTGTCTTTCATTTTCATACTGGTTTTTAGATAATGTGATGAATTTACGCTGAGCCTTTATAAACTGTGCATGCCTTGGCACCTTATTAATATTGTCTTACAGGATAGCCGAATACTCTTACGGACACCAAAAGAAGTCCAACAAGAAGAAAAAGATCAACAAGAACGATATCCGCTTGGTGCCTCGCGACGTGGAGGAGACAGATAAAATGAACGTGGTGAGCTGCTCCTCCCTCACTTCGTCGCTAAATTATTTTGACTACCACCAGCAGACCCTTCCTCTTGGATGCCGCCGCACCGACAGCACTTTCCTCAATGTGGAAAACCAGAACACCAGGAATGCGGGGTCAAATCATGTCTACCACCATACCTTCACCAACCAGAGCCCGCCGCAGCCAGACCTCATCATCAATGGAATGCCCCTTCCGGAGGTGAGTAGGCTGGCCAATGGCCTTATCTTTTACTGATTTCTGTGTACGCAACCTTGGAATGCATTTCAATTAGGCTTTTTTCCTTGGAGAAGTAGACAGGCCCATGATTGTTAATGTGCAGTATATTTTTGAGGTTATTTGGGTATTTGTAAATATTGGACTTTTTGTTTGACTTGGAATTTTGAACCATACTTTGGTGTCGTCACACCAGAAAGTCAACTGTGTGCAGAGGGGAAAAGTCACACAAAGTTATCCAATTCCAGTTTTTGGTAGAAAACAAACTTTTGGACTATATGTTTATAAACAGTGTTGTATTTTACTGTTTTAAGGTCATTTTCTTTTCCAGGGAAAACTTAAGCATCCAGGCCTTTAGCACCTAAGTCTTCCTCTGAAGGAAACTTCCACCCAAACTGCAGCAGCCGGTTCCTCCTATTCAAAAGGAGCCGGTTGACGCAGTGTGGGCAGCGGTTTTCTGTCCCACGTTGGAGGAAGACCACATTGAGAAAACTCACCATACTCCAGGGCTGGGGAGAATGTGGATTACCATGGGTCTACAACCCCCATTGCTTTCCATTGAACTTGCAGGGACAATATAACCCTCAAACCAAATGAAAATGTAATAATTTTCTGACTTTTTAGATCTCAGTATGGAAGAATATTTACCAGGCTTTCTTGCAACTATCTTGGTCATTGCAAATCCAAATGTTGCTGTTGCTCTTCTCCAGTGAAGTCTTGAGTGGAATGAATTACTGGGCTGCAAAAGATAATCCTTTCAGAGTTTCCCATGTAGGCCAGGGCTCCCCATCCAGGCCAGGGAACTCTAGACTTAAAAATTATTGGGCTGCAAAAGACTACCCTTCCAGGGTTCCCCATCCAGGCCAGTGAACCCTAGATGTAATGAATTATTGAGCTGCAAAAGACAACACTTCTAGTGTTCCCACCTTGGCCCGTCTTGATCACTGTAGAAGAAGCCTCCAGTCCTGCTCAAACAGGACTAGGAGTCAATGTTTGGCTGAGCACAGAGCATAAATACCAGCTTGGTTGGAGTTCCTGCTTTTCCTATAGATTGAAATGGAGCCACCACATTGAATCATGCCTGTGTTTGGAATATTTAACTGATTTAGGGTATGTAGATTAACGGGCTAGATGTGTTGGCTCATCTTAAATACATACCGGTCTCTTAGAGGAACACAGAGATTAACCCCTATATCAATATGGCCAGATATGCATCTAAGAAGCTTAGAGGAACATCAGTCCGCCCTCAAACCAGCCATTACAAAGCAAACATACCCCTCCCACTGACTGAGGAATACAGAGTATCTGGGGTCCCTTTGTAGAGTTCTTGGTTTCCAAAGAGGGAAGGGTGTTGACTGAGATACTGGGCGTAGTGTTTTTTACAACCTTGCAACCCTACAACCAAGGAGGCCAAAGACATCACAATTGTAGAATCAATTGGCTGTATTACTTTTTGACCTGAGCCTGTTTGGCTATTGTTTGTTCATTTCTATCTGTACCGAGAGCACTGGGTTAGAAGATGTCCTCTATTGAGAAACATTCGTTTGAGATATCACATATGTCTTTTCTTTTCCAATACTTTTCAAATCTTGTTTGATGAGGACCACCTTTACCAAGGCAAAAAGGGTGGTCCAAATAGCGACAACTATCAGGTTTTCAATATAGCTATGGATGATATCTGTCACTACTGGAGGTACTAGAGTAGACAAATGATGTCCCCATATGGTTGAGGTACACACCATCAGCTAAACAGAAGGCCCACTTGACTGTAAGATTCTAAATAAAGTTGGACCTTCCCTGCTACAATTGATGACCTGAAACCCAAATACACAGTCCTCCTTCCCCAGTCCCCTACTTTTGTTTGAAAAGGACCACCTCCTATGATGCAGAAGGTGTTGACATTTCTTGCATAACCTACATCTCCATCTCTAGGGACAGAATTATTGACTAGTTACCAAGAGTGAAGTGGCCATAAGGAGGCGCAGGAAATTTCCTGGTGGCCCACACTGCTTTGGGGACGGTTGGGCTACTGAGGCTAACACACAGATCCAATCCCTGTCTTATATACCCCCCATGTCATGAAAGTCCAGTCCAAGTTCCGCTCCCAATGCTATAGGCTCATCATTATAGCTGGGGGGGGGTCATACCTACCCCAGTATCTGCCCCTGACAATACTAAAGATTCAGTATCATTCATATAAGATAGACCATACCCACCCCCTTCCAGATATTCGTTGCTTAAATGCTTTATCCTCAGCCTTGTTCATACTTTTTAACCCATCAGGAAGCACATTGGGGAGGCCTCAGCAATTGATGAGCATGTTGGTCATGGGCTAATAAAATCCTGGACGGATTTTTGGTGCAAGTCCTCCATCTCCAACGTTCTTTTCAGACGTTGACAGTGTGGTTTTTGTGACTTCTTCTTGCACTCAATCAGAAAAAGACCCTCTAATTAGCCTTCCAACGAGATGTTTTTCCTCCACTTGTCTGACTTTCCCGCATCTCCTTTCTCCTGTTTTTGGGATCCCCATCTCATGTATAAATCTATTACATTCATCCAATGAAATAAGGAAACACCAAATCCATAATCCATGTAACAATCCAGCAAGCACACCTTATTAGGGACAATACAAAACGTGTTCCCTTCAGTCAGTTAGACAGCGACACATATTGTTTCTGTGTTACTAGGAATGTTCTTGGTCCTCCTCGGCTTTGTGGTTCTTACGACTGTCAGATAGGAGATCACACATTCAAAGCATCCCACAGTATGCCAATGAATTTGTGTTTCTCGCCCAAGGTGTAAATTTTCTTTTTGACAGTCATGCTAAGCTTTATTTTCACACGTTTAATATGACTAAAGAGCTCTTCGCGCATAGTTAGATCAATCAAGCGGCGGGTTGCATTAGCGCCCCGTGCGCGCTTTGGGTGGGGCATTAAAACGCCGGATGAATACGTTGGTTCAGAAATAGAAACGAATTAAACAAGGAAGTCGCAGTGGTGAAAACGGGGTTGAAAGTTATCAGGTCGATGTTAGTGATTCCCACCTGATTATCATGCCTGTGCCACCAAACTGACTCTAGCACAAGGCCCATAAAAGAAAATCAGTCAACGGGACATCTAAAAGTACAACCAGTAGATGAGATGTAGACTAGATTACTAGATTGCAGAGCCCGTCCATCACTTGACCATCTTCACCAACACCTGCCAATCACAGAAACACCGGCACCCAACGCTGCTGGGCTGAAAAAACAGTCTTTTTTTTACTTTAGTTCCTCTTTAGTGAGAAGACTTTCTCAAGTTAATAAGAGAATTTCTCCACCATGCTTGAACCATGTGGAGGACCTATGTTAGGCTAAATATAGGGAGCCAAAGAGACCAAAAGACCCTCTTCTTAAAGGTGAAGGAAAAGGGGTGCTTTCCTAGAACGGAAAATATTAACACAGCACCCAAGACAAGGAATATTAGATTTACCTATCACAGTGGGCGGAGCCATGCAAATAATCACTTTACATCTCGGAACCATCCAAGGCACCCAGAAAGCAGAGTGTGCAAGCCAAGGATTATCTTAAAATTTACACAGCCAAACACTTTCCACTTTTGGACACATGTTTTGAGCTATTGGCTCCCATCAGCACAAGACCAGAAGTATTTGGCTGTATGGCACTGTGTAAATACTTTCCATTCCGTAGGAAAGCACCTCTCTTCCTTTACCTTTGAGTGGAGGGTCTTTTGGTCTCTTTGGGCACCCAATATTTAGCCTAACATGGGTCCCTCCACATGGCCACTTGCAACTTTGTTCTGGTACTTACCCCCTATACGGCCAAAACCTTTGACTTTGTGCTGATGAGAGCCAAAATCTCTCTACAGTTTAGTAAATAACCTCCTTTTGTGGCGGAGAAGTTTTATGCAAGTGACTCCGACATGGACATCAAGGAAAGATATTTATATTATGGTGGTGAGGGTCTTCATTTATTTGGAAAACATCTTCACTGTACTTAGAGAACTAAGTGTGCTAACGTATCTCATGTTTGCATCGGGGCTGTGCTTCTAATCAGTCATTGTTTGAAGTTTCCTTTTATTCAGCGGTATCTTCCTCCCAACTCCTGACCACGCTGCAGGTGACATTAAACATCTATCATTGAAAGACCTAAAGACAAAGGCATTTCAGTGATTGACTCACTGAGCAGTGCGGTCAGACCTTCTCAGCTTTCAAAAAAGAAAATGGCAGACAATGATTGATTAGAAACACAGCCCCTGACACAAACCTGTGAAAACACGTTAGCACTCTTCGTTTCCCTGGAATTTCCTATTAGTCTGGTTTTAGCAATGGAGAAGTTTATCGTGTGAGTGGTGACCCAAGTTGAAGTTTATTGTTCGGAGCGTCTCTGCTCATTCAAAGATACTCCACCCTTCAAATGTCCAAGAAGTTGCACGAGAGTGCAAGAAGTTTTCCAAAATGTTGACTTACCAGTTTGGGCATTGAAGTAAAAAAGGGGGCGGTGAATGCTATAACTGGAGTTAGATATAAATCCTCCTACCAACACACAAATGTGGGGCATTCTAATGAACTTTTGACCCTGGAGGATTGGATGTAGAGGATGTAGGTGTGGACATGGTGGGTGATCATATCTGCATATATTGTAATATTTTAGTAGTCATCATAATTATCAAGCTTTTGTGGTTTGGAGCTTCTCGTACATCCGCTTTCCAGGTCCTAACAAGCTCCTCGTCTGCCTTTGCTTTCAATCACTAAAACGTCTCTATGGCTTAAACTGATGCGTCCCACTGGATACGGGCCGAAAGCCGCTTGCGCTTCTTTGAGGAATTTTCCCTCTTTGGTGGAGCCAAATCGTTCATCAGAAGACGGCACATTTAATTGTCTAAATTGCCCACAACGGGACTCATTTTTTTTTAAGTTTAAATCCCATTATTAGCTAGTTACAAAATTAAGAAACGAGAAACCAAATTGGCAGGAAGGACGAGTCAATCTGGGCAAATTAATTGTCGGCGGATATTTTAAAAGATATCAGGAAAACAAAAATAAGAAACAAAAAACACCCCATGGTTTAGATGTTTATTTCATATTTAAGGCTGCGGAACCGCTTCTTCATTTTCATCAGTTGGTCAAAATTGAGCTGGAAATGGAAATATTGTCATACTTTATTGGGTTTACATGAGGTCTTAATGTCCGCATACAGGTACATACTGACAAGAGAAATAGAAAAATACAAAAACACTTAGCGGTTTAGCTGCGTACTAGTATTCAGGGCTATAGAGTCACTGATGTCATGATTAAGGACCTATTGTCCGAAACGCGTTGGCGTTAGGGCCCATCTTGTACACATTTACTATTTTGTGACCTGTTGGATTATTGATTTTAATGGAAGAAAATTAAAGCAGAAGATTTTACAACATTTATGGGCTGGCTCAATATTTCTTACTATGATTGCATACGGAGTGAGCTTCCGGAGCCGCAGACCCATATGTTGTTTACCGCCACAGGACTGAAATACAGGTAGAGCTGACTTTATCTTGTTGCTATAGAGTCACTGTTCAATTTCACCAGGTGAGGGTCACAATTGGGCTTTCAGTGGAAGTACCTCATTGGCTTTATGATAGTCGAAATTGGGCTGGCAGTACCTTTACTACTCGTTGGCCTTACAAGAAATATCAATACCCATCAACAGTCAAAAAATACCAAAACAAAAACACCTGATGGCCATGTGTGCCTAGTCCAGGCTAGGAAATTACATTTGCATTTCACCAAATGAGGGTCAAAGTGGGGCTTTCAGTGGAAGAACCTTCATACCTCATTGGCTTTACAGAAGATATTAATACTCATCATTCCTTTTGTGCTTCCTTCATTTTCTATCATTGTTTCTTCTTTATCCTTTCTTCCTTTTTTCCCTCTTTCAACCTGTCTATCTTTTATCCTTTCTTCACCATTTTGTCTTATTTTACCTTTGTGAACATTTCCTGATTCCTGAGCATTGCAGGATCTCCTATGCAGGGCATTGACATGATCGGGATCGTTTCATAGCCTCTATGACATCACAGAGAGACGATTATAGGAGGATGTTGCCGAGCAACAAGATGGAATCATTATTTCTGGGAGATGAATCACCAGCTTTATAGACTTACATGGCGATGGTCCCAGGCCCAGCGCCCACCAGGGATTATTATTAATTAATAATGTTTATTTATATAGTGCCGTCATCTTCCGTATCCCTTTACAAGGTGTAATTACAGACAAGGTAAAACATATAGTACAGGGAATAATACAAAACTAGATGCCACAAGGTTTAAATCAAGTGTTGTGAGCACAGGAGACATTAGGAAAGAGAGCTTACAGTCTAAATTAGCTTTATAGGGGTTTCTTTATTGCAGTCACTCATCTGTAATACAGAAAAAGACAGTGTCAGATTTATTTTGCTTTGTCTTTTTTTATGCTGTTTACATGTCGGATATAATGCTGCGTACAAATAGCTGACGTGGGATACCCCATGGAAATGTTTGGAGACTCTTTGCATAAGGATCCGACGCTGCTTTGTTTAATCCTCTGTCGGCCCTTCCTGGAGCCAAATAACGCTTTACATAATACCAGATACTTTGCATTGATTTTAATATATATATATATATATATATATATATATATATATAGATAATGGGTAGATAGATAGTTATATAGATAGATATAGGATATATAGAAAGATAGATAGATAGATAGATAGATAGATAGATAGATAGATAGATAGATAGATTATATATATATATATATATATATATAGATAATAGATATGAGATAGATAGATAGATAGATAGATAGATAGATAGAAGATATATATATATATATATATATATAGATAGATAGATAGATAGATAGATAGAAGATATATATATATATATATATATATATATATATATATATATATTAGATATGAGATAGATAGATAGATAGATAGATAGATAGATAGATATGGGATAGATAGATAGCTAGATAGATAGATATGGGATAGATAGATAATGTATGGATGGATGGATGGATGGATAGATAGATAGATATAAGATAGCTAGATAGATAGATAATAGATATGAGATAGATAAATAGATAGATAGATAGATAGATAGATAGATAGATAGATAGATAGATAGATAGATAGATATGGGATAGATAGATAGATAGATAGATAGATAAATAGATAGATAGATATGGGATAGATAGATAGATAGATAGATAGATAGATAGATAGATAGATAGATATGGGATAGATAGATAAATAGATAGATAGATATGGGATAGATAGATATGAGATAGATAGATAGATAAATAGATAGATAGATAGATAGATAGATAGATAGATAGATAGATATGGGATAGATAG